>CM052893.1:11135725-11204487 GCA_028534135.1 Potos flavus | reverse complement strand
CCCCCAATTCACCCTTCCTTTCCTTCTCCCAATGTCCTCCATGTTTTTCCTTATGCTCCACACGTAAGTGAAAGCATATGATAATTGACTCTCTCTGCTTGACTTATTTCACTCAGCATAATCTCTTCCAGTCCCGTCCATGTTGACCCATCATTTTTTTTTTAAGATTTTATTTATTTATTTGACAGAGAGAGATCACAAGTAGGCAGAGAGGGAGGCAGAGAGAGAGAGGAGGAAGCAGGCTCCCCACTGAGCAGAGAGCCCGATGCGGGGCTCGATCCCAGGACCCCGAGATCATGACCTGAGCCGAAGGCAGAGGCTTAACCCACTGAGCTACCCGGGTGCCCCCATGTTGGCCCATCATTAAGGCTCTGGGTGAGCCTTGGAGAACGCTGGCTGCCGAACCAGTCACCACCTACTGGGAAAACACAGGCTTACAAAGTATGAAGCCCCTATGCCCAGTAATGATGGTGGCTCAGCCCTGTGATCGTACTTAATGCCACTGAGCCGTACATGTCTAAAATGTACACGTCAACCACTTTTTGTTATGTGTATTTCACCACAATTTTTTAAAAAAAGTAATGAGTGGTCTAAAACAAGGTGTTCGACACAACAGTAATTAGTAACAATTGTTCATAATAATACCACTGCATTGCTATTATAGCTTATCCTATTTACATGATCAGTGTTGTTAGCAATAATCATTGCCTGTATAGTGCTCGTAATATGCGCCAAGTACTATTCTAGGCACGTTACATGGAAATATAGTCTTTGTCACTATTTCCCTAAGACTACTGAGAAAAGAAAAGTTTTGCCTTCCTATCTGTCACATCTGGAAATAGGCTTGCCACATTCCCGACTTTCAGGAAGCCTCTTCAGTCCGCAAGAAGGAACTTCGATAGAAGGCTGTTGGGACAAACAGAACGGTAAACCCATTGCCAAATTTCATGCTGCCAAAAGCAGGTGGGTATACGAAATTATCTGAAACAGAGAAGTTGGCCCCTCAGTGTAAAGCGTGGAAGTGCCGATGAGCTGAAGGAGGCTCTGGTGTGGGGTTAGTGGGAAACACAACGAAGCAGAACGATCATCTCGGCATTAAGAACCCTTGTCCGTATCCAAATAGACCAATGGGATTGCCTCATCTCTCAGTGGGTCAGTGTCCCACACATGAACCCCCTGTGCCTCCCTGGGGCTCTACTCCAGCACCATTCGTTCTGATGGACCAGCATGCCCCGTCCTCTAAGCAAGCCAGAATCCTGTCCAAGGTCGGCATCCTCTGTCCCATCTAAAGGGAATTTACTTTTAATCTAGTTACCACCATCCATCATTCACAGTTTACAGATAAGGGAAATATTTTGTATCTGTATGTGTTTCTTACCCCACCCTCAGATAGTCAGGTCTCCCCAGGTAACTGCTGTTTTGTTTTTTTGACCTTGCAGACACACTGGATTTCTGGGCACAGAGCAGAGGAGATGGGTAAGGCATTCTCAGACTTTGTACAGAGGACCTAGGGACAGGGTTGGACAGGCTGAGGAAAGCTTACAGGACCCTGAACTTAAGCATAAAACTCTTAGACTACCCTCGTTTTCACTGACCTTTATCCCAATCCCCTGCTTTGGCGTTCTGCATAGATTGCCTTGATTCGCCTCCAATATCTTCAAGATCTGAGTCAAATGACCTTCTTCAAAAGCTTTCACAGTGCTACTCCATCTTACATGGGTACTACTCCTTTGATTGACTTTTTACTACTCAGAGTGTAATCTTCCCATAGTCTCCGTTTGTCTCTCTCTTTTTTTTAATTGAAGTAGAGTTGACACACAATGTTACATTAGTTTCAGGTGTACAAAGTAGTGATTCAACAACTGTACACCCCACAAGCATAACTGCCACATGTCACACTATTGACTCTATTCCCTAAGCTGTACCTTTCATTCCTGTGACTTATTCATTCCATAACTGGAAGCCTGTAGCTCCCACTTTTCTGCACCCATTTTGCTCATCTCCCCTACCCTTCTCTGGCAACCACCAGTTTGTTCTCTGTATTTATGGGTCTAACACTGCTTTGATTTTTGTTTTATTTTTTTAGATTTCAAATGTAAGTAAAATCATAGGGTGTTTGCTTTCCTCTGTGTGACTTACTTCCCTTAGCATAATACTCTTTAGGTCCACCCATGTTGTCACAAATGGCAAGATCTCGTTCCTTTTTAAGGATGAGTAATATTCCATTGTGTATATACACCGCATCTTCTTTATCCATTCACGAATGGATGGACACTTGGTTTGCTTCTGTATCTTGGCAATTGTAAATGATAATGCAACAAACACATGGGTGCGTATATCTTTTAAAATTGGTGTTTTCATTTTCTTTGGGTAAATAATCAGTAATGGAATTAGTGGATCGTATGGTAGTTCTATTTTTAATTTTTTAAGGAACCTCCATACTGTTTTCCACAGTGGCTCTACCAATTTACACGCCCACCAACAGTTGCACAAGTGTTCCCTTTTCTCCGTATCCTTGCCAACAGTTGTTGTTTGTTGTCTTTTTTGTTTTAGCCATTCTCACAGGTGTGAAGTGATATCTCATTGTGGTTTTGATTTACATTTCCCTGATGATTTGTGATGTTGAGCATTTTTTCATGTGTCTTTTGGCCATCTATATGTCTTCTTTGGAAAAATTGTCTGTTCAGGTCCTTTTCCCACTTTTTAATCAGATTTTTTTGTTGTTGAGTTGTATAAGTTATTTATATATTTTAGATGTTAACTTCTTATTGGCTATATCATTTTCAAATATCTTCTCCCATTCAGTAGGTTGCCTTTTTGTTTTGTTGATGGTTTTCTTTGCTATGCAAAAGCTCTTCATTTGGTATTTTATTTGCTTCTTATGTTTGTCTTCTCTATCCAACTAGATAATAAATGTTAAAAAAGCCAGAGCAGTGTCTCTCATTTTTAATATACTCTCTCCTACAATGCCCGTCATTGTGCTTTGTTGTATAGATAGGATGAGCTAAATAAATATTTTTTAAAAACAAATTAACATGGTGGTACAACTAGGGATGTTAATATTATTTTTTCTTTTCATATACTAAATACAAAATACATAAATATTTTTGGTGGGGACATTTCATACAACCAAGATATAGCAAATCTTAAAGCTTACAGCATAGTACCCAGATATGAAAAACTTATTACCTGGGCATTGATAATGTAACTGTCACTCCACACAAAGTCATTTTATCTGCCCATGTCTTACTGCTTGCCCCATCTCTAGTCTCTGAAAAACATAAGAACTCAGGAGAATGAGGCATTCAGAATTTTCCATAAGATCATTTTTTGTTAGGAAAAAATGCCAAGAAAAATGGGAGCGTGGAAATCTCAGGTATTTTTAAGTGTATGTTAGGCTCACTATCTTAGGGCATGTGCCAGTTATAGAACTAAATCCATTGACCCATGAATTGCTCTTTCTTGGCCTATCTGGAGAAGTAAATGGTAAAGCATTTATGCCTCTTTAGAGGATTCGAGTTACTTGGCTAATGCTTTTTCCTGCATTTGCCAAAGTGGTTCTGAAATCAAATAATTGTGATTATTCAAAGTTATTCCTAAAAACAACGAAGTCTGCAATTTTAACAACTTGAAAAAATCCTGGAGCAGTAATTCTATGTTTCCTCTGACCTTTTCATCTTTGTGATACACTCACAGACTGTTTTCTAATTCTCAACTAGGATTATTAGTAATGTTTAGGATTTTATCTGTTAGTTTCTTCAAGTCATGATTCTACTGTGAGTCATTCAGCATCTTTGCATAGCAACCAATTACGATATAACAAACAGTGGACAATGAGATGTTAGTGGAGGATATATTATGCAACAAAAGTTGTAACTTCATCTAAATGACTTCAAAGAGAGGAATAAAAATATAGATATGCTTTTTTATTTAAAAAAGAGGGATTTTAATATTTCCACATAGCATCAAATATAACTAAACATCTCATTGATCCCCAAACAAGTATTTTTCAGAGCAACAGGCATTCTTAATTAATATTTGTATATTAATAATTAACAATTCATGTCTACCTGTTTGGAGGGGATGAATTATAAATGTTACAATATCCATTCTGTGGAAAAGAAACCAGACTAAAAAGAGACCGGGAGTCTGATCATTTGGCTTCTAGCTTCAGCTCTGACACAAACAAGCAACAGTTTCAGGCAAGCTGCTTAACCTTTGGGGACTTACTCTTTTCACATAGGATAACAAAGTTGGAGCTCATGTTCCATCTTCATCTCTTCTCTTACCTATTACTCCACATTATTTTCTTGTCCCTATTATATCTTGGTAGATTCTAGATCAGGAGAGATCCTGCCGACCACTTCAGTAGAGGGACCCATGACTAGCTATGCAATTCTGGGGGCCTATTGCAAAATAAAAACGTAGGCTCCTAGTTAAAAATTACTAAGAATTTCAAGAGGGTGACAACAGAGCATTAAACTAAGCATGAGGCCCCTCTGAGCATGGGGACTCTTTGTGACTTGAACAGATCACACAATCCATGAGGCTGGCCCTGGAGAGAACAAAGGAATTTTTTCTTTACATTCAGACACTCTCTTTTGCTCTTAACTGAATGAAAATCAGAGGCATCTTGGTGGAACAGTGACCTGAATCATTAAAGGAAAGAAATAATGAGAATACAGTATTAGAAAGCTGATGTTTCGGATTGACCAAAATGACAAAGCAGGAGGCTCCTGACTGTCCCTCCTCGCAGGGATTTGTCAAATATACAGCTTCACATGGATCATTTCCCTCAGAAAGATATCTGCAAACCAACTGAATAACTCTTTCACATCAGCCTACTGAGAAAACACATCAAAATGGGTAGGAAATGTGGAGACACGTACCCTAAACCCCACCCCGGCCCAGTGCCTTACAATTGGAAGGGAACTCCCAACTCCCAGCTTCTCCCTGTGACTGAAGGGTTTGGACCACACATCTCGTGCTCAACTTTTAAGGCCACTATGCGAGGGATGGGTCGCCAAATCTCCTACTTCAGAGAGCCAACAGGGTTTGGCATTCACAAGTCCCACAGGAACATACCAAACGAAGAAGCAGCTGTTAAAAAGGCACATGAACACTCCCTCAGCCATTCCCCAGGGTTCAGTGCAGCTGGAACAGGCAAAGGTGCCCATCTCCCAGTTTTTTCCTGGAAGGCGTTCGAGAGCAGAATTTCCCAGCCGCTGCATGAGGGTCTGGCTTCTAATCAGTTTGCATCTGGGTGCTGGCTGGGATCCTCCTAAGAGCCCTAAAAAGCTGGAGGGCACTTGTCGCATATTCTCTCCTTGGCTCACTTCAACAACAGCAAAAACAAAAATCCAAGTTGCCAGCTTTTTCCTGGAAAGAAATTGTCTACACATAAAGTGTTCCAAGTTTTGCAGTTGTCACTCAAGGAACAAGTTCCCAAGTCACCTAACTCAAATAGCCACCAAGGGTTGGCATCTACAATCCCATAGGACCATTTTAAACAAACAAACAAACAAACAAAAAACAGTTTCTAAATGGGCACACAAGCACTTTTTGCAGCTCTCCCTTCCCCAGCTCAGCACAGAAAGAAGGGTCAAGAACACTCATCCCCTAGTTTCTCCCTAGAAGGCACTTGACTGTGTACTTTCCTAGCTGCTGTTTGAGGTTCTGGCTTCTAGTTAGACTGCATGTGGGAGCAGACTGGGATCCTCTCAGGAGCCTGGAAGAGCTGGTGGGCATGTCCCCTACCATCTCCCCCCAACTTGTCCAGCAGTAAAGCCAAGTCTCCAGCTTCTCCCTGGAAGATGT
The DNA here is from genome assembly GCA_028534135.1 of Potos flavus. NCBI lineage: Eukaryota > Metazoa > Chordata > Mammalia > Carnivora > Procyonidae > Potos > Potos flavus. Next base: position 11,198,670 of record CM052893.1, on the reverse strand, counting down.
CCACACATCTAGCAACCCAAATGTTATAGCTTCCACATAAGGGACTGGATCCCAAATCATCCAGCTCTTGGTGCTAACAGGGCTCAGAATTCACACGTCCCCCAGGACCACATGATACCAAGAGATGACTCTGTATGGATGCACAAGCACCTGTAGCAACTATTCTCCCTGGTTCAGGACAGAGTAAGCAAAACCACCCATCTCCTGGTTTCTCCCTGATGGGGACTGGACTGTACATCTAATATCCTGACTTTTCCAGTTACTGCCTGAAGGTCAGGCTTCCAGTTAGCCTGCATTGGTGAGATGACGGAGCAGATAATTAGTGTTCATGAAACTGAACAGGCATGTGGGCATTTTCCATATCTTTGGGACAATCTACTACTGGGACCCATAAGAACAAAGACAGCAGAATGGACAGTCACAAAGATTTGAGAAGCAACTAGGACCTCTGGCTAGGCTGATTGGTAAGGCTCAAGTCTAGTCAGTCATTGGTAAGGCTCAAGTCTAGTCAGGCTCAAGGTAAGATGGCTGTTTCATCTAATGCATAGAAAACAATGCAAAGAGCCAAGGAAAATGAAGAAACAGGGAAATGTGTTCCAAACAAAAGAACAAGATAAACTTTTAAAGACCAACCTTAATGAGATAGAGATAAATGATTTACCTGACAGAGAATTCAAGATAATGATAAAAATGCTCACTGCCCTCAGGAGAGCAATGCAGGAACAAAGTGCAAGTTTCAGCAAAGAGGTGGAAAATATTAAAGGGTACCAAATAGAAATCATAGAACTAAAGAATTCAATAGAGGGTTTCAACAATAGACTAGATCAAGTGGAAGAAAGAATAGGTGAACTCAAAGTCAAGACGCTGAAAATCATCCAATGAGAGGAGCAAAAAAAGAAAGAATGAAGATAGCTTAAGATACTCATAGGACACCATCAAGTGGACCAATACATGCATCATAGGTATCTGAGAAGGAGAAGAGAGAGAAAGGGACAGGAAGCCAACTCAAAGAAACAATGGTTGAATATTTCTCAGGCCTTAGAAGAGAAACAGACATTCAAATGAAGGAAGTTTAAGTATTACCAAAGAAGATGAATCCAAAAGAGACCCACACCAAGACATACTATAACTGTATTGTCAAATGTTAAAGAAAATGAGACAATCTTAAAACCAGCAACATAAAAGTGACTTGTTAGGTATAAGGGAACTCCCATAAGACTATCATCAGATTGTTCAGCAGAACCTTGTAGGCCAGAGGAGAGTGGGATGATATGTTCAGAGTGTTAAGTGAAAAAACAGAAAACAAAACAGCCAGCCAAGAATACTCAACCCAACACAGATATCATTCAGAACTGGAGAGAGAAGGATTTTCTCAAACAAAAGCTGAAGGAGTTCATCATCATTAGATCGGCCTTACAAAAATTGTTGAAGAGAGTTCTCTTCAAGCTGAAGTGAAAGCCTGCCAATTAGTAATGTGAAAACATAAGAAAGTATAAAACTCTCTAGTAAAAATAAATATATGAATATATAGCTAAATTCAGAATACATTAATATTGTAGGGGTGGTATGTAAATAATTTACAACACTAGTATAAGACCTAAAAGATAAAAGTCTTAAAATAACTATAGCTACGATAATTTGTTAATGGATATACAATATTAAAAAGATGTAAATTGGGACATCAGTAACCAAATGTGGGGGAAGTAATGTAAAAATGTAGAACTCTGGTATGTGTTTGAGGTTAAGTTGTTATCAGATTAAAATAGACTGTTATATATACAAAATATTATGTATAAGCCTTTTAGTAACTACAAAACAAAACCTTTAGTAGATATACAAAAGATAAAGAGAAAAGAATCGAAGCATACTATAGAAAATCATTAAATCACAAAGAAAGAGAGCAAGAGTAGAACAAAGGAACACCAAAATGGCCAGAAAGCAATGAACAAAATGGAAATATTAAGTTCATATGTATCAATAATACCTGTAAGTGTGAATAGACTAAATTCTCCAGGCAAACCATAGAGACTCTTAACTATAGAGAACAAACTGAAGGTTGCTGGCTGGAGGGGAAGTGGTTGGGGATATGGGGTAATTGGGTGATGGGCATTAAGGAGGGCACATGATATAATGAGCACTGGGTGTTATATGCAACTGATGAATCACTAAATTCTACCCCTGAAACTAATAATACACTATATGTTAACTAACTTGAATTTAAGTTAAAAAAAAAAAGACTAAATTCTCCAATCAAAAGACATAGTGTGCCTGATAGACACAAAATAAGAACCAACTACAAACTACCTAAAAAAAAATAACTTCAGTTTTAAGGACACATACAGACTGAAAGAGAAGAGATTTAAAAAAAAGATTTTTCCATGCAAACAGAAAGAGAGCAGTGATAGCTACAATTATATCAGACTAAATAAACATTAAGTCTAAAACAGTAGGGAAAATAGGATCAGTATATAATGATAAGGAGCAAATTCATCAAAGGGATATAATCACTGTAAATACTTATGCACCTAACATCAGGCACCTAAAAATAGAAATCAATTATTAACAGATCTGAAGGAAGAAATGGACAGCAATACAATACTACTAGGAGACTTCAGTGCCCCACTTTCAACAAAGGACAGATGGCTTAAAACCAATCAGTAGATCAGATGGACCTCATAGACATTTACAGAACATGCTAACCAACAGCAGCAGACTACACCTTTCTCAAGACACTTGGAACATTTTCTAGGAGAGATCATAGTTAGACCACAAAACAAGTCTTCATAAATTTAAGAAAACCAGAATCACCTCTGGCACTTTTTCTAGCCATAATGGCATGAAACTAAAAATCAATTACAAGAAAGCAAAAATTCACACATATGTGGAAACAATATGCTCCTAAACAACCAATGAATCAATGAAGAAATCAAATGGGAAATAAAAAAAATATCTTGAGGCAAATGAAAATGGAAACACTACCGAAAACATACCAAACTTATGAGGAAACATAGCAAAACTTATGAGATGCAGTAAAAGTAGTTCTAAGAAGGAAGCTTATAGTGATAAACACCCACATTAAGAAAAAAGAAAGCTCTCGGGGGCCTGGGTGGCTCAGTGGGTTAAAGCCTCTGCCTTCGGCTCAGGTCATGATCTCAGGGTCCTGGGATCGAGCCCCGCATCGGGCTCTCTGCTCAGCGGGGAGCCTGCTTCCCCCTTTCTCTCTGCCTGCCTCTCTGCCTACTTGTGATCTCTCTCCTCTCTGTCAAATAAATAAATAAAATCTTAAAAAAAAAAGTAAGCTCTCAAATAAAGCTAACATTATATCTAAAGAACTAGAAAAGGAATAACTAAGGCCAAAGTTAGTATAAGGAAGGAAATAACAAAGTGGAAATAAATAAAATATAGGCTAGAAGGACAATAGAAAAGATCAATGAAACTAAGAGTTGATTTTTTGAAAAGATTAATAAAATTGACAAAACATTAGCTAAATTAAGAAAAAGAAGACTGAAATATAAGATTAGAAGTGAAAGAAAACACATTACAACTGATATCACAGATATACTAAGAATTGTAAGAAACTATTATAAATAATTGTACACCAACAAATTTCTTCTAGGATAACCCAGAAGAAATTAGCACATTCCTGGGAACATATAACCTATCAAGAATGAATCATGAAGAAATAGGAAATCTGAACAGAACAATAATGAGCAATGAAATTGAAACAGTAATCAAAAGCCTCCAAACAAAAGAAAACCCAGGACCAGATAGCTTCATGGGTGAATTCTGCCAAACATTTAAGGAAGAATTAATACCAATCCTTTTCAAGCTCCTACAAAAAATTAAACAGAATAATACTCTCCCATACTCATTTTATGAGCCTATTCCAAAGCCAGGGTTTGAGCCTTCATATGAAAGCCAGACAAAGACATGCCAAAAAAGAAAATTACCACCAATATCACTGGTGAATATAGATGCAAAAATCCTCAACAAAATATTAGCAAACCGAATTTGACAATGTAGTATTAAGGATCAAACACCATGATCACATAGGATTTATCCTGGGGATGCAAAGATATTTCACTGTTTGCATTCGATAAATGTGATATACCACATTAACAAACTGAAGAATCTATATTGTAATATTTCAATCGATGTAGTCAAAACATTTAATAAAATTCATCATCTTTTCATGATAAAATCTCTCAACAAGTTAGATATAGAAGAAATATATGTCAACATAAGAAGACTATATATGGCAAACACACAGCTAAACATATTCAGAGGAACAAGATCAGGAACCAGATAAGCATGCTCACTCTTCCCTCTTTCATTCAAAATAGCATTGGTAGTCCTGGTCAGGGCAATTAGGCAAGAAAAAGAAATAAGGAACCCAAATCAGAAAAGAGGAAGTAAAATTGTTTCTATTTGCAGATGACATGATGTTATATATAGAAAACTCTGAAGACTACACCAAAACACTATTCTTATGGTGCTATATGTATTATAGTAAGAACTAATAAATCCAGTCAAGTTGCAGGATATGAAATCAACATACAAAAATCAGTTGCATTCCTATATACTAACAATGAACTATTGGAAAGCGGAATTAAGAAAATAATCCCATTTACAATAGTATCAAAATACTTAGGAATAAATTTAACCAAGGAGATTAAATATCTGTACACCGAAAACTATAAAACACTGATGAAAGAAATTGAAGACACAGATAATTGGATAAACATTCCCTACTCATTGGATTATAAGAATTTGTATTGTTAAAATGTGCATAGTATTCAAGGTTGATCTACAGATTCAGCGCAATCCCTATCAAAGTTCCAATAGTTTTCACAGAAATAGGAAAAAAATCCTAAAATTCATATGGAACCACAAAAGGCCCCAAGTATCAAAGCAATCTAGGCAAAGAAGAACAAAGCAGAGGCACCACACTGAACCGATTTCAAGCTACATTACAAAGCTAGAGTAATCAAAAACTAGGATATTGGCATAAAAACAGACATAGATCAATGAACAGAATAGAGAGTCCAGAAATAAACCCATCCATACATGGTGAATTAATTTTTGACAAAGGTGCAGAAATACACAGTAGGAAGATGATAGTCTCTTTAATAAATGGTGTTGGTAAAACTCAGTATCTATATGCAAACGAATGAACTTGGACCCTTAGCTTACCCCCATATGCAAAAATCAACTCAAAATGGGTATCGGCTGTGATGTAGGGTGGGCTGGTGGTGGTGGCTGGGGTGGTTTTGCCCGCCTGCCCTGAGGAGGCAGCCACGGCTGTGCCAGGGAACCAAGCTGGGGCGGGACCAAGCCCGGAATACCGGGAGCTGCCCGCTCTCTGCCCGCCGAGGCCGAGGGGCACCTGAACGTGGCCCCCAGGGACGGGCGGCTGGATGGGATAGGAGAGTAAGCATGAGCAAGGGCGAAAATAGGTATGGACGGGCCGTGCTGATGGCCGTGAAGTACCATCAGCTGCAGCTTCAGGAGCAGCGCAGGTCTGGTTTGGAGATCAAGCCCGGTCAACCCCTTACGGAAAGAAGAGTAACTGTGAAGTGATGACGTGTTAATTAACTTGATAATGGGAATCCTTTCACAAGGTATGTCAAATCAACAAGTTGTACACTTAAATATATTATGATTTTATTTGTCAAATGTATTTCAATAAAGGTGGGAAAAAATGATGAAGCCAATGTTTTGTGGATGTTTGAAGCTCCTATAAGCATTCACAGGACTCAGCCCGCCCACAGACACAACAGGTAACCGACAGTATCTAAAGGTGCTCCCAGTGAATTACGCTCCTTGGGATGCATCTGTGACTTGTGTTCACTGATAGGATACCACAGGGTGAGGCTGTCCCAGTTCTGGGCCTAACCTTTGAAAGGACTGGCAGTTTCTGCTTCCTAAATTGTGAACACTCGCTTTGAAGAGCCTGAGTCACCTTACAAGAAGTCCAGCTCCCCCTGTTGGAGACATCCAATGGATAGACACTTGGAAGCCATGTACAGAGGAAAGGAACTGAAACCACATGGTGACTGACAGAGAAGCAGCTGTTTCAACATCTCCTTGAGCCTTCTGATGACTCTGGCTACAGGAACGTCTGACTATAACCTCACTGGAGACCCCAAATGAAGTCAGCCATAAAACCACCCACCTGAGCCCAGTCAACCCAGGGATCATGAGAGAGAATTAACTCGTTGTTTTAAGCATTAAGATCTGGGGTGGTTTGTTCCATAGAAAGATAACCTCACCAGTGACTGTTCACGTGACTTCAAGGAGGCCAGAAAGCTCCCCAGTCTCACAACGTCTATGGGATCATTGGATGCTAAGTTCCCAGGGAAGGGAGTGCAGAAAGGGGAAGTTGTTAAGGAAGGGAGAGGAGGAGGTTGGAGCCATGCAGAGAAGGGCACTGAAGGTGAGCCTCAGCGGCTTGCCATCCCAGCAGGAACAGTTGCCTTTGGGCCATTGGTTCCAATGCTGCTTTGCAGGTTTTAGCTTTCCCTTAGGCGAACCTATGTTTTGAAACAGTATACCATTGTAGTGCCCACTAGAATGAAGCCAAGGTTACAACGTTCATTTCTCCCATGGTTATTTTGGCTGGGTTCCATGTCTAAAGACCCCTCTGAACGTCAATAGGTGCATCAGTTCCAAGGGAGACCAAGCCAGATTCACAAGTTGGGACGACTGTATCTTTACTCACAGAGGGCCAGAAAAATCATTGGGTAAGACAGGGTATTTTAAGCACTCATTATTTCATATGGTATGATTTTTTTTTCTTTCCACGTCAAGAAAAATGAACCATTTAAAATCTTGTTTCCTTTACTCTTAAATCATAGTTTTTTTTTTAAGGTAAGGGTGAAAGCTATCCAGGTCTATAAATAGCTTTTTAAAAAGTAATCTCTTTTATTAGTGTGTGCAGGTTTTAAAAGAACTATAATGAAGCATGCTAACTACATAAATATTACTTTACATAGCATTTTTAATCATTGTGAAAGAAGCCATTTGCTTGTTTGTTCTTGATATTTTACCATCCATATTCAGATTAATGAAGAATTAATAGCTATCATCTCACTGAATTGTAGCAAGGAGTTTACATTATGAAAGTTTCATATATAAAATTTTATTCTCTAATAGAAAAAAGGGAAATACTGAAAATTATTAACATTTAAAATAGCTATAAAATACATTGCCTGCTCTAAATGGCTTGATATCTTTAAGAGTTCTTCCTATGTCTTCGAATATTTAATTTTAGTAAATATCACAGCCAAAGAGTTCCAAGCGAAGTGTAATACTTTGATTCCATGTTTTAGGAATGATACGGATAAACCTGGAGATAATTGGTGGGTTGAAAAAGTTCTTCACATGTCCTTTGATATTATTATTTCCTTCGAAAATCTGAAAGCAAAATATGAGAAGATCTTTAAAAATAATATCATGGGTATAAACATCTTACAGATAATTTTTTCTCCTGCAATTTTCGTTCAAGCCGAGGGCATCGAGGAACACATACAACGTTATCAGAGATGCTCTTTGATCAATTATGAAATCACATGCTAGCAGATCTCTTTAGGGATTCCACCTCACCAGTGATCTGAGTTGGAAAAATAGAGATCTGACCTCTGACACGGTGCTATGAAGCGTCTGGGAAACCATCTCTGCCCTTAGCTCCTTGGTAGCTGTGTGACTTTGGGCGAGTGACTTATATTCTCTGATTCTTCATTTCCTCACTGGTAAATAATAAAAGTTTACCTCACAGAAGTTGTTATAAAGAGTTTTTTAAGTATATAAATATATGACAAGTGCACAGTAAGTGACAGATAATGGTTAGTTGTCACTAACATTTAAAATAAAATGCAACCATAGGCTTTTACTTATTCTTTTTGGCAAATGCCTTCTATCCTCAATTGAACAGTGTTTTGTGACTTTTTTTTTCTTTTTGCATCCCTAGCAGGTTCCCCAAGATTTACACCCAGCAGCAGCTGAGTCACTATTTGTTTATGACAATGATGCTTACCCGGCTATAAAGACATCCTGGTACAGACAGATAAAACCAGCCAAACCAACCAACCGACCAAACAACCCAGGAGTTTAAAAAGGGAGAGAGAGGTTCAAATGTGTTCACTGAGAAAAGTGCTGAGCCCATGATGAGCATTTGGTAAAGGTCATCCCCTTCTCCAGCCTGATTTCCCTTCCTGGAATATTAGGCTCTTCTCCTTAGTTTTTCCCTAGTACCATTTTAAAAACACATGACTGGGAATTAAGGAGTATAATGGAATAGTTCGTCTTGCAGGAAATTAGGTTCCTCATCGGTTAGGATAACAATTGTCTCCTGCTTAATAATATAATACGGAAAGCTTTATGGCCGTGGGTATTTGATCAGTCAAGAATAACAAGTTTACCCAAGATAATGCTAATATGATGCCACTTCACAGTGGAAGTTTCTCTAGACCCATTATGGACTGCATGTTTGTGTCCCCCCCAAATTCTCACTATTTCGCAGGTGACTCCGCCTCCACAGAAAGATAGCCTGCGTGGTCTGTGTCCCCAAGCAGCTCCCTGCGGAACTGGGGTTCAGACTTCTTAGAGAGGAGGTGCATGTCTGTGCATATTTTTCACACACAAGGAGCTGTTTGCAAATGTTAGGTACGTCTCTCGTCAAAGCAGGTTGTGAATTGCTTTGTTGTTACCGGGACCACACCCTGTACCTTGTCCACCATGGACGATTTCTGCCTGTAAGGCTTCCATTCCATTCCCTGGTCACTGTAGTGGATGGTGTAGCTCTTCACGTACATTTCAGAGGACAGAGACTTGCAACCCTGTGTTACAATCGCAGTTATTTTCTTGATTTTGAGCAGATCGATTTGTAACCACTGTTTGTTGTTGTTTGCCTGTGAAAATGGTGAGGACACATGAGTAAGGCAGCTGTTAAGACCTTCAATTTTTTAAACCAAGATACTCAGAAATGTGCAGAGCTCAAAACCCTTTCTTTTCTATCTCATCCCTTAGGATTCTCTGTCTCTTAGAGGACTTCCCTGTTCTTTCTTGTTTGCTGTCACAGACGTATATAAACTTTTACCGGAGTATTTCATATATTGTACAATAATGGTTTACTCGTTTGTATCCCTCTTTGAAGGCAGGGATTTAATGTATTTTGTTTCCAGGTACTTAGCACAATGCATGGCACACCATTGGTGTTCAACGACTATTTATTGAATGAATAAATAAATGAGTCTTACTTGAGAAAAAACATTAGATTGCTAAATTATCTGTAATATTATTCTCTTAACCAAATCTGTTTAAATGCCATGAGGATATTGCTGATGGGTTATCTGGGAAAGAATGGATAGTATCCCCTCTCTATTTAACTTCATTTAGAAAAAGTCCCACTTTTATTTCCCTTGCTTATGTCAACTAGGAGGAGTAGTCCAATTTCTTCTTTTTCTGATATTTTAAATAAATGTAATACTTGAGAGATCTAATAAAGCCATGATAGGACTTGATATGGTGTGACAGCTGTGCTGTCTCTGGCCTAATGAAATGCTTAATCATATGCTTGCTGACACATACTTAGAGAAAGAGGGTCAGAAGAACTAACTGAGTTATGGAGTAATCTGAGACAAATTTTCACCGTTGGGAGATTAATCATGCCCCATAGTCTCATTCAGTTCCTTATGAAATAATGAATATTGATATATTTCCTTAATATCACTTACGTGTACATGTAGGTATGCGTATATATTGATACAAAGATATATGTATAATTCATATACTATATGTATTTTTAAAGCAAATTAATTGAACTAAAATTATTATATTAATTAATTTTTGATAATTTTGTAACACTCTCTAGTGACATTTGGTGGTTTCTTAGTGTATCTTCAAGCTGTACAGTATCCAACCCAGGTTGTACCAGTGATACAGAGGTAGAGAGCTAGAGGCATTTGAAGGCATTAACGATCTTTCATAGGCACAAAACAGGTAGAGTTGCCTCAGTTTGCATGTGTGCCTGCCTAGGTCTGGCTGAGATTTTTAGCCTCTCTAAAGAGACCCTATAAAGACATTTGATCCTAATAGAAGATTAGGTGAAACAGTTCTGATCTAGAATTCCAGATTTAAAATGATGACATTAAAATTAGAATTAGTATTTCATCTTTGAATCCATTATTGTCACAAAGACTAAGAGCAAATTATATACAGAGCAAAATTTTTCAAAAAGCTATAAAATACAGGGTAGGGTGACAAAGTTATCTGGGAAAAAATTGGATGACATCTTTTCTCAACTTTTTAAATTTTTTTATTATTTTATTTACATAATTATATAAATGTAATGTAGTATAACATTATTAATTTTATCATTTTAACTTCTTTAGGTCTCTGTTTCTCTACAAAATTGGAAAATGAGGTGTTTGGATGGCTTTAAATGGTGGGAGGACCACTGACCTGTTTATCGGGAGAACGGGCTTCCTGATTCTGCCACCAAACTAAGCTAAAATGATTTAATCGCCTTTGTGTTTAGACTTAAAAGGAAAAGTCTGGACCAGATGCTTTGTAAACCCCTTGCTGTTCTTACATTCTGTGAGTCCATGATGGACCAGAAATGAGTTTCGAGACACAGACGTCAGTTACCAAGACTATCTGTGTGGGGTCCAAACTCTTCCGTTTTCTCCACTCCCACCACAACTCCCCTTCCATTGCTGACAGCCTAACCTATGGATGGGACCTGGAATTCTATGGAGTCCAGGGAACTGGAACGTAGGTATCTTAAGGGAAGGACATAGGAGTATAGAAAATAAGGAAGGGCTAAGTTGACCGATAGAATCATTCTGATTTCTGATGCCATTGTGATTTTTCAAGTCAGTTGAGTAGTGAAATAAAAATGAGTCAACTATTAACTATTACCCTAAAATTAAGTCACTGGAATTATCCAATGGGATAATATTAAGGGCAATATAACTCTGGAAGACGCTTTTTAAACTTAGGCCACTGATCTATAACCCTGGTTTTGCAGCATTTTGCCATGCCTCCAACTATCTAAAGGAATGTCACAAAGTTCTCAAAAAATGGGAACAAAAAAAAATTTTAATAGCACTATTAAGAAAATGAAAAGTATTGCTAAATTGTGAAAAAAAAAGAAAGTTTTGCAAATCTAAATCATTTATCACTAATATAAGTTGTCTTAATTAGGAGTTGGCCAACGATAGCCCAAGAGCCATATTTGGTCCCCAGCCTGTTTTTGTAAATCAAGTTTTATTGGAACACAGTCACGCTCATTTATGTATTGTTTATAGCTGTTTTCCTGCTACAAGGGCAAAGTTGAGTAGTTATGACTAAGAATGTACGGTTCACAAAGTCTAAAATATTTATTATCTGGTCCTTTGCAGAAGAAATTGGCCCACCCCTGATAAAAATCAAGACTAGACCAAGAACCACAGAGATGATAAATAACCTCTCTGAGCCAAAGTCAGAGCAACAGCTATCAAATCAACAGACATCCTAGATTTTCAGACCTAAGATTATAATCGGCAGAAACGTGAGATTATATTCTGACTTCCCAGGACCCCCATGTTTCCTGTAGTGAGGGCCTTTGTTTTCTTCTGGAAGGCTGAGAGAACCCCAATCACAGGCATGCTTTACCTTGGCTTGCCAGGCGTTCACACGACCCTGGGCATTAAGACGGGCATGGAAGGGTTCCCAGTAATCTCCCCACCAAGATTTTTTAAATGAGGAAGCTGTAATTTGCTTGTTTTCTATCTTTCCACTTTCCATACCCAGTGGTGTGGAGCATCCTGTCAAGAGAAAAGTAATGTGATTAATTGTGCGCCACCACTATTCCCTGCATGGCATTTTGCCCTTGCAGAGGAGACAAGAAAAAATATTACTACTAAGTCACAATAAAAACAACCATCGCCAACAATGACGTTATTGCCCAGAGGCCAAATCCTGTTTTTAGGCTCTATGTGTATTACCTGACTCTCCTAAGTACCTCTATTTTACAAGTGAGAAAACAAAAGAACAGCAAGAAAAAGTAACTAACACTACCAGAAGACTCAGAAGCTAAATTAGAGCCCAAGAAGTCTGACACACAAACACCATGTTCTAAATATTTAAACCCATTTTCCTCTTTTGGAGAGTCATGGAAACTTTTGTCTTTTCTTTGAGGTAGAAAATATTCCTTCACTATCTATGTATATAAGAATATATTCTATTTCTCTTTCTAAAAAAAAAGCTACAAAGAAGAAGATAAGTGGACCCTTGGTAGTCATGTTCAATAGATTCTTTTCAGCCCTTGGAGGGTGAATCATGTAATGCACCATTGAGAAATTCGCCAAGGTGTGCACTTGTATGTCAGTCCTCAAAGCTGGTCTGTGAATGTGAGAAACACAGCTAGTGAGTAAGCCCAGCCAACTGCCCATCATCACCATCGTCTCTGTGACGCTTTGTTCTTGTTGGTAAATCATGCTGACATTTTCTTGAAGTGGTATCTTTCTCCATGAAAAAAAGACTTAAAAAAAAAAAAAAAAAGAAAAGAAAACCTATAGCTAACGCTGATTATATCAAGAAAATAAAGAGATTTTTTAAAAAAAGTCATGCTTCTTGAATAGAAAATAGATGTTTGAATAGATCAATGGACTTGAATGCCACATTTTAGTTTGACTCTCTGATCTGAACAAACTACCATTTACAACATGTACTATATAGAAAGAAAAAAACAGTGAATCTTACACACCTTTGTTCTATTTAGTAGAATTTTATTATGGCCATTTATGATCACTTGGATTTATTTATACCACCGGTCACATTATATCCCCTGAAAAATAGCAGCTTACATAGAAAAAGCTTGAGTACCTACATAGAGTGCCAGGTGGAACACAGAGTTCAATCAAGGTTTCAGGAAGTTGCAGGGTGCCAGGGTGGCTCAGTTGCTTAAACATCCGACTCTTGATTTTAGCTCAGAGTCATGAGATCAAGCCCTGCCTCGGGCTCTGTGCTGAGCAGGGAGGCTGCTTGAGATTTTCTCTCTCCCTCTCCTTCTGCCCCTCTCTGTCAGCTCTCTCTCTCTCTCTAATGAATAAATAAATCTTAAAAAAAAAAAGTTTCAGGGGAGCGCCTGGGTGGTTCAGTGGCGTAAGCCTCTGCCTTTGCCTAGGGTCATGATCTCAGAGTCCTGGGATTGAGCCCCACATCAGGCTCTCTGCTGGGTGGGGAGCCTGCTTCCCCCCTCTCTGCCTGCCTTTCTGCCTGCTTGTGATCTCTCTCTCTCTCTGTCAAATAAATAAATAAAAATCTTAAAAAAAAAAGTTTCAGGAAGTTGGTAAGTAGTTTAGATTTCAAAAACATTCATTGAACATCTAATACATGCCAGTAATGTTGCTAGATACTTTCATTAAAGTCTGAGTGTGACCTGTATAGGACTTTGGAAGAGTCAGGTCTAGTCTGAATCTTAGTTCTTATTGAAATGGGCCAATGGAAGTTATTCTAAGCTAGCGCCTTTCCTTGGAGGGTCATGGCAGTGTCCATGCCATCCTGGCACTGTTTGGAGATGGTGCCTGCCCACTGGTTGGTAGAACCAGTCTTGGTCCAGGTCACAATGTAAACGAGAGTCTACCAGAGCAGAACCTGTCTCACCAAGGTTTTCTGAGGCACCTGTGATTGAATAGAACTAATAATTCTACCCATTCTTCCGTATCTACTAAAGCTTGATTCTCTGAGAGGCAGCGAGACAATAAAGCACATTAGTGTCTTACCGTTAACCTCACAGCCTTGCAGCTCCAATCGAAGGGCCGGTCTGTTATATGATCTAGTTGGAGAGACCCTAATATATCTAGCCAAAATAGGTGGGTCAAACCGATTCTCTTTTATTGTAGAGGCATCCAAATTGCCATCAAAATACTAGAGGAAAAGAGGAAAGCTTAGTTATGAAACAATCTCTATAAAGTGATTTTATAATAAAGTTTCAGTTTAATTTAATATTGTCATATTAAGTTTTCATGTAGCCTGAATTAAATCACTTGGTCTAAAGTAACTGGAGATACTTTCACTTCGGGAAGATGGCGTAGATGTACCTTGCCTTGTTCCTCCTGCTAAATACAACTAAAACATAAGAAGCCACTGAAAGATGAAGAGAAGAAGGCAGACTGGCTAGGGTTCTTGGGACCCAAGGAACAACATGGTAATGGGCTCCCTGGGTTTTATTTTTGTCTCATATATCCCAGACTGGGAAGTGAAGAAGCCAGCAACCAGGAAACACCAATGGATACAGACAAAAAAAGCTCTGGTGAAAGATTCTTTTCTCGAGCCACAGGACCAGGAAAGGGCAGGCTGGCAACCCAGAGAACTTTCAGACAATAATGGCTCTACTTCTAGATAAACATCATAGAAAACACTGTGGCCTCTCCTCCACCAGAGCAGCAAAGACCAAGTGGGGAGCCTAGACTTCCATGCTCATTAGACTATAATGAGGCACCCCAACATCCTCACTGGGATTGTGTTAGATAAGGCCAAATAGGAACTCAGGACTTTCATCCCCACCAGCTCCTAATAAGGCTCCCACCGCTGTAGCATCAGTGGAGACTCTCCCATTCCCACCCAACAGCAAAGAGCAGTCCTCCTTCAGTGGGGACCCTGGACTTCGAAGTCCACCTGGTGGAGATGAGGTGTGCCCCAGCCCCTCTCCTTGCCAGACCAGTGTCAGAAGGAGCCAGCTAAAACAGACGATAAGAGCAGCAAGACTAACCAGAAAAATAATAGATAAAAGCCAGTGAAACAGAGCCAGTCCTTTGAAAAGATTAAAAACAAAAATAGGCAAATATCTAGCAAGAATGACAAAGCAAAAAGAGAAGAGATGCACATTCACCAATATCAATATCACTGTAGACCGTGCAGACATCAAAAGCAGAGGAGAATACTACAAACAACTCTATGCACATAAATTTAACAGCTTAGAGGAAATGGATCGACTAGAAAAACACGATCTCAACTTATCCAATAGGACATAGATAATGTGAAGAGCCAGTAACTATTAAAGAAATTGTATTCATAATTTAAAAGTTCCTGGAAAAGAAATTGTATTCGTAATTAAAAGCATGGGTGCTCAGTGGGTTAAACCCTCTGCCTTCGGCTCACGTCACGATCTCAGGGGCCTGGGATCGAGCCCCGCCCGCATCGGGCTCTCTGCTCAGCGGGGAGCCTGCTTCCCCCTCTCTCTGCCTGCCTCTCTGCTACTTGTGATCTCTCTCTCTCTGTCAAATAAATATATAAAATCTTTAAAAAATAAAATAATAATTAAAAAAAAAGCTCCTGGAAAAGAAATCTCTAGGCCTATGTAGTTTCTCTGGTGAATTCTACAGATATTTCAAGAATTAACACCAATTCTAGAAATCTCTCCCTGAAAACAGGAGACCTGCTTCCCAAATTATTTTATGAAGCCAGTATTACTCTGATATCAAAACCAGAAAAAGACATTACAAAAAAATAAAACTACACACCAATATTCCGCACGAATATAAGTGCAAAAGTCTTGAAGCTATGAATTCTAACTGTAATCCGTGCTCTCTCTCCAAGGCTGATTAGTAAGGGCTACAATTTGAGATTTTCACGATCTGTTCTAAGGTATACTGCAAATAACTTATTACTAGAGATAGCTAATGATAATACAGACACTAGTAAAATAGTAAATGATTTGTAGGAAAAATGAAACAGATTCAAAGGTATCAGCGTAATAATGGCAGACTGACTCCTTGCATTCTGATAGCTCTCTTTGGAAAGGGGATTAGGGAGGAAGAGGAGTTAGGGCTGGTACACATGGGTTTTTGGGAATAATCCTGACTGAGCTTCAGAAAGATCTAGCAGAGGATTGTCACTCTTCAGGCAAGGAAGCAAAAAAAAAAAAAAAAAAAAAAAAGTCTGAAAAGCACACTGCCTGGGAGCATAACCGGCATTAACATTGCTATTTCCTTCCTTTCAGGTACACTGAAACAAAGAACAAAATAAAGTGTAAAAGTTAGTATAAACAAAACTTCAAAGCCAGTTTTTAGCATGAGCTCCTGAAGAGACAAGACCAGACCAAACCAGATGCCATCCACCGTCTGCCCATCTGAGAAGCCTGGGTATTTAGTTTGATCAAGAAGTGATTTTTTTTGGTGAAGTTTCGAAGTGTCATAAGTCAAGCTTATCCCTTTAATTTGTAATAACAGAGCCATCATTATACCGCTTTATACCGCTTTCTTTCATAAAAACCATTTGTATTTCTGCCACCCAGAAAGGTATTTTTTTAAAAGATGCGATGATAGGCATAGTCCTGAGTAGCCTAGTGAGCCCTCAGTGAGTCTTGAGACTTGGAAAGAAACAAGGCACACCGACCATCACATTCTTTGTGCTGTTCCCTTTGAAGATCTGCCAGTTTGTCCGGTCAGAGCTGTACGCCACAGAGAATTCTGTTGTGTAGTAGGACTTCAGATACTGTTTGGCACCTTGAGTCTGGATCCCTGTGAATATGACTTCCCTCTGCATGTCTACCTGCAATAGAGCAAAGCCATTACACAGACTGTCCTTGCCAACAAGTCACACACTGCCTTCCATGACTCACTGTGTAACCAGCTTTCTTTAGAACTAACCACCTAAGGTCTTAGCACTAATAAAATGGCTAGATACAATCCATATGTGAGCACGGAGTACCTGGACTTGAATTCAAGTTCAAACACTTACTGACTTTCGGCACTTAATTAGTCGCTCTCTGCCTTAGTTTTTTCATCTGTAAAAAGGATATCTAGGCTGTTACTAGCACTAACCTCATAGGGTTCATTTTGAGTATGTAAAGTACTTAGGGTAGTGCCCAGAATGTTGCAAGAACAACAAAGAGAAATTATTAAATCACTGTCATTTTATTATTATGGTACTGTAAATATTAATAAGGTTAATAAGATATACCTGGATCCAAGGTTTAGAGTCAAGTTCTGTTGAAGGTTTTTCTGTGATCCAAGCATTATATGACCCACCATTGTTTAATCTTGCTAATTTGGGTTCCCAATAACCTATATCCAAAAAAGAAAAAAAATTATTCTGAATTAAAAAAACCCAAAACAAACCAAAAGCATATAATTAGCAATTTCCCAAGTAAGTTTAGTTCCAATGGAAAACCAGATCTCTGCAGGAAGTTCTGTTGAAGTTAGGAGACCAGGCAGTTGACACAAGGCCTCAGCTACTAAGCCAGTTCACGATGATGAAATCTTGGCTTCAGGTCTGCGCTTGGTCAGCTGTCAACTACCACCCACCCCCTTTCTTGCAAACAGGTTATGTTTATTTTTTCTCGGTTATGTTGATGTGGTTGCTGCTGAGTGTGCTTGCCTAAGGGGAGGATGGGGGAGGGATTATGGGAGCCTCGCAACCCCTTCCAACGGACCTGTTGGTCTTAGGAAGGGTTTTGAGGCCGAGTGAGGAAATTTAGAAGGAGATCCTGACACACAGTGGGTGATCAGCAAAGTTTCTTGAATAGGCGAACAGTTGGCACAACAAAGAACCCTATTAATGGGGAGAATAGTATCTGGCCAATAAGACCTTGTGAATCTGGCTGGAATATTATGTTTGTGATCAAACCTGGAATGCGGGTGAATGGGGAGAGTTTTGGAAATGGGAACATGGTCGTAGGAGTAAGGGATCCCTCCTTGCTCAATCCTTGCTGAGCGGCTGGACGGCCTGGGTAGAGATTCTGAGGAGCCCTAGCTCTTGGTCTTCCCTGAGACAGACTCTGTGGGCACATTATACACCAGAGAGGATGGCGGTGATAAAGGAGTGCCAACAGGTTTTAGCTCCTGTCATACTGCTCCTTCCTCTACCAGATGAGCACCTCCCGATGGAGCTGCTTTACCATGAGAAGAACCCAGAGAGGAGCAATGACAACCGATAGGGTTGTCATGGGTTGTTTTTCAGGCTGTACACTGCACAATTGTAGGAGATGGCTGCCAAAGTCTATGATGCTACTACTTACCCAAATGCTCAGAAGCCTTGATCTGTGAATCAGCTATGATACCAGTGCTTAGTCCCATTGGCATCTTACATTCTAAAAAACAAAGACACACACACACAAACACACCAATGAATAATTTTTGCTTAGAAAATACATATAACATACATATAACAATGTAAAATCTGCATGGCTAGAGATCATACCTCTGGTGGGTCAGTAATTTGATATTTTCACCTACCTTTGTGGCACTGACTTAAATATGTCTGGTCATATTTAGTACTCATACTAGCAAGACTGGTGCTAGTTTTTAACAGAAATAGTGACACCGTAGAGGAAAACCATGGAAATCCCAAAATTCAATTAGTTTTACATGGATTTCCATCTGCTTATATCTTAAAATAAGCCATTTTACAACATTAAGTATTACTCCCATAAGTATTAACCCCTATAATCAGGTCAAAAGTTGACCGGAAAGTTACAGAGTTATTTATATCCTGATCCCAAAAGAAAATGCCAGCCACTGAGATATCTGGATGTCGACACGGTGCTTGAGTATTAGATACTCAACAAGTATTAAATAAATGCTGGCTGGCTGGCTGGCTGGCTGGGCAGACAGGCAGATGGAAATGAGTTTCTCAAATACTGGAATGCCAAGTTCAGAGACTATCCCAGTCATTGTTGAATTCCTGGTATCTTTTCCCTCCTCTACTCAAGGAGTCTGGAAAATTTCTCACATTCATTTCCCATGAATCACACATTGTGAAGGAAGACACTTTATATTGGTTCTCCAACTGAGAAGAATGCCTTTGGGCTGAAACATGGGGTGTAAGTTTCGTAGAAGACTGATGTTTGCGGCACCATCAGACAATGGGTCAAAATAAAAGCAGTTAGTGGTACACATTATTGCCTCTGTCATGCAGAGTTCTCGGAGTTCAATATTTCCAATCTAAAAGTTAGTAATGTTCCAGCAGGGACCCTCCTGCTAAAAGCATCATGTGGCTCTTGGATGGTACCTCTGTCTATGATGAGAAATGGTGTTTGCATCCCTGCTCTCTGGTTTTCTCCAACCTCTGTGTCCAGGAGCCACCAGCCAGGTTTTGATGCCTTCATTTCAAGAGTTTTAAATGAACCTAAAATAGAGAGTGAAGGACAACATTACACACCCCAAGCGAACAATATTAGTTGAGAGCTATCAAAGAATCCTAAAATTCCTGCATCACAAGAGGCTTTAGAAAAGAATTTAAGAATGACCCCTTTCTCTTAGGCAGGACTAGAGGTGTAAGAAACAGATAAAAACAAAACAAAACAATGACACACACACACACACACACACACACATTAGTAAAAATAAATTGCCCCAGGTCTTTAAAAAATCTCCAACACCCCTTACAGGAAAGAAACTTTCATTTAGCTACATATAATGTTACAAGCTAACCCATACACAACACAGTTTCTGAGTCCTAAGGATGAAAATGACCTTGAATGACTCATGACTGGGCCTCAAGAACACTGTCCGTGTTTCATTTCTCTCCCTTCATTTCATTAGCTTTTTTTTTTTTAATAAGAAAATTAAAATCAAACATCCTTCTCCCATGTTTTCAAATTTTCTATTAAGTTTACATAGTTGGATAGAGAGGGGCATAAACTGTTTTAGAAAATCACTGAAAGAATAACATGTCTGAAACCTCTGATTATCCATTCTGATATTTAATGCTACCCATTGCCAGTTAATACTTAAATTCTGCTGTGAGTGAAAATTAATAGCCTATGGTCATCCTCCTCTAGCACACTAAAAAGATTCCAGCCTTCCACTGTCCAATACAGATCATTTAGATTTGAAGATTTGGACAGGCCAGCCAACTCCAGCTTCTCAGTGTTTCCCATGGGCTCATGGAAAGAAGACTGATCTGGCAATTTACATTTGATGAAAAGTAAGGAATAAGTTTCACCTAATTCTCTCTTGTCTCTGATTTTAATAGAGTGAGTCTTTATAGCTTTATGAATGAGCCACAGGCCTGAATAAAACAAACAAGAACACTCTTTCCCTCATCCTGAACCAAACCAGTCCCGTTTGGACTGCTGTGCCCTTCTAAGGCTGACTCACACAGCAACTTCTCCATCCAAAGTACTGGCAAGGGACTGACTGCCTTCACTAGCTTCTCAGAGCATTTGTGGAAGATGGGCTGTTTGTTAAAAATGCAGAGTCCCAGGGCACCTGGGTGGCTCAGTCATTAAGTGTCTGCCTTCGGCTCAGGTCATGATCCCAGAGTCCTGGGATCGAGCCCCAGATTGGGCTCCCTGCTTGACGGGAAGCCTGCTTCTCCCTCTCCCACTCCCCCTGCTTGTGTTCCCTCTCTCACTGTGTCTCTGCCAAATAAATAAATAAAATCTTTAAAAAAAAATGCATAGTCTCTGGCATCTGCTCAAGATCCCAAGATCTACCAGATCAAAGTCTCCAAAAGCAAATCTCTGCCTCAGCATTTGCATTTTAACCAGCTTCCTAGAATTCCACTATGCTTGGTACCATCTGGGAATCAGTCGCCCCTAGCACTCATATCCCTACCCACACACCTACAACATACAGATAGACCTACAAACAACTTGCTGGCACCTAAAAGTCCTTTGTGATGGTTGGTTTGTTTAAACCTTTTCATTATTTTGTACATGAAAAGCTTTAAATACTCCCCTTATCCTTTAGCTTTTATAATCATTTAAAAAAACAAAACTTTTTTTTCTCCTTCCAACAGTCTCATGAGTCAGTTTAAAATTAAGATTCCTGTAGTCACTTGCCCAAAGGTATCAAAGTGAGAGTGTGAGGAATAGAAGTCAAGGATTCAAGAATCCCCAAACCTTAGTGAATTTTTAATCTCCTTCCCAACAGAAAGCTTTAGCTTCCTGAGCCCTGTGGGATTCATTCGGTAATCTGTTTAAGACCTGGCCTCCGTGACACAGAGAGGCTTGGAGAAAACTGCATTAGGCATAGCATCTCCACAGAACTGAGTTGAGCCACACATTTAGCCCGTGTGGTGCTGCAAAGAGTGCATACCTTAGCTGCCTTTTTTGTACTCCGTATGCAGTTTGGGGATATGACTCTGCCCAGGATTCTATGCCAGAAACCATGCCCGACCCTCAGGAAGTAAATGCACAGGAGGGAATGAGGGACAGTGACAGCAACCTGGATTGCCTCCTCTAGCCACTTTTCCCCAGGGACCTCTTTTCATTGTGCAGATCTTTACCAGGCAGCAGGGGCCAGACCCCTAGCTGGTGCTGTTGAGTGCCGTTTTCCAGCAAGGTCTGGCCATGAAAGTGAACCACATGAATGTCACGAGAGCTGCCCATGTTCAGCAGGTGCAACCTCACCCATTCTTGCTCGTACATTCTCAGGCCAGGCAAGCTGTAGATCATCCCATTAATGGCTGAAAGGACAGAGAGTTGCAATCAGTTAGAGATCTGTGTACAGCAGCAGAGAGGCTGCTAAAGAGGTCTGAGGCCTCCCATCTTCCTATCGCTCCGCGCGCCCAGGCATATAGTAAGGACCCTGTGTGTCCTGGTATCAGGGAGAGGCTAAAATAGGACCTCCAGCTCCTCTTCATGCCGGCCTCCAGCAGCTTCCCACAGAGTTGACCACTCTCCACCCCGCACCTCACTTCCCCTGCTCTCTGTTTCCTTGCATTTACAGTGTGGATTTTCCTGTGCTACAGAAACAGGAAGACGAATATGAGCCAGAGAAGTGAACTCTGGGGGTCCGATGAAAGAGAGTGAGGGGATACACAGCACATCATCCCGAGGCCTCCTAATTCAGAGATAGTTCCAGGCAAAATTGGGAAGGCAGACAACCGAGGTTCACGTTTATTCTCTCATTCCTATGATAGCTCCTCTGCTCCCTTCCCAGCTTAAATGTCTAGGGTTCTCAGGCTTCATCTGCTCTCTGCTCAGTGAAACGTATGTGAGAGTGTGTGCGTGTGCGTGTGTGCACACTGGCTTTTTGTTGGTTGGTTGGTTGGTGGGTGGGTGGGTTGGGTTTGTTCTCAGACTAGCTCCCATGCTAGCTTTCGGACCTTCTCTAGCTCCTCTATGTGCAGCGCCACCTGCCGGGTGACATCAGCCCTCAGCTGTTTAAGGACCTGATGTAGGTCCTGGCTCCTGATTCTTTATTTTTTTTATTTTATTTTATTTTTTTTGTTATTTTTTTTTTAAATTTTTTATTATTTTTTCCCCAATACTTTTATTTTATTTTTTCAGTGTTACAAGATTCATTGTTCATGTACCACACCCAGTGCTCCATGCAATACGTGCCCTCCTCAATACCCCCCACCCGGCTCGCCCAACCCCCCCCACCCCTCCAAAACCCTCAGTCCATTGCTCTGAGTTCACAGTCTCTCATGGTTCTTCACCCCTCTGATTTCCTCCAATTCACCCCTCCCTTCCCTCTCACAATGTCCTCCATGTTTTTCCTTATGCTCCACATGTAAGTGAGACCATATGACAATTGACTCTCTCCGCCTGATTCTTTAGAAGCACATCCTGTCTAATCTTATGAAGACCCAGGGTAAGAATCATGGTCACCCAGTGTGATTCAGTTCAGAGATTAGATCAAAGTCAGAGGAAAATACCATGAAACTCATGGGAGTTTTTAACTTCTGAGGATGCAAGTCTCCAAGACCTGGGGGACTGGGCCTTCTTTTCATAGTACCAGCTCTTCTTTTCATCAAAGATCATAAAAAGTAAGATGAATTCTCTCATATCCATGGGGGTGTTGCTCTTATCAAGTACTCCTTTTTGACAGATCAGAAGGGGACCTATCAAGCCAGAATGGATATCTTTTTCCTGGAAGACAGTAGGAGCAAAATGCACAGATTTTCTCTTTCTCAGGATTTCCTTTGTTCTTCTGACAATCACTGATTATATAGAAAAGGAAACCTCAGGGGCTCTGAATTTGAAATTTATAAATGAAGAGCTTACTAAGCCGGGGTATCATCTGATCATCTGATTCTGTGGCACTCATAGTCCCTTCCTCTGATTAGTCCTTTATCTCAGCATAGCAGTAATGATAATATCAATGACAATATGAATACCATTATAATTACTATTTATTGAGCATCGACTATTATAGTAAATATTTTGCCGGTAGTATCTTATTTAATTCAGACAACACTCCTGTATAATAAAAATAAGTTCATCTATCAAATATTTATTACCAAGTGCCTATTGTGTGCTATCCACTGTTTTCTCATTTTTAACTTTAGAAACTGAGGTTGGGAGAGGTCAAGTCACTTTCCCAGGCCCACGCAGTAAGTGACAGAATAGGGATTGAAATCGAAATCTGCGCTTTCTCTCTACCGTGCCCAAAATGAAGGCATCTTGACTTTGCAGCTCTTTCATAAAGAAAGAGCAAAAGAAAGCTAATACTTGCTCAAGGAAATTGCACAAAAATGTCTCTCTCTGCAAAACAGTCACTCTGACTGGGGTCAACCATTTCAATACCCCTCATTCCTCTCCACTGAACACATGCTTCTCTCTCACGGTCATCTGAAGCCAAATTGTGATAGACTGTTGACCAGAATCCTTACACATTCCTCATGGAAAGCAAGACATCTAATGAGAAATCATCTTGACCCTTCCATCTGGTGGACTCAGGTTATGAGGTTAGGAGAATGACAAAAACTTTCAATGGAGGTACCTACCGGGTTCACTGCTGAGTAGTAAGCCCAAGCCCGGCAGGCAGAGCCGGGATCTTCCGGTCCGGATCGGGTGGTGGCATGCCATACGTACGTGTAACTGCTGTTTGGCTGAACAGCATTATCTTCCTTAAACCATTCAGGAGAGTCATCTTCATAAGTCTTTCCCTCTGATGATTTTTCGTAGGAAAGCCCATGGGCATGAAGAGAATATGGTCTGGATGCTAAATTTTTAAAACGAACCTAGAAAAAAGAATGATCCACAAATGTACTTAAGTCCAACAAAAATACAAATTAAAAAAAATGTCAGTATTATATGCCAAAGGAGATGGGTAGTCATTAAATTAGACCTAGATGTATATACAGTGAGATATGTTAACTGCATACAAGTACGAAGTAACATATATATTATTTCATCTAATTTTTACAACATCCTGTGAGATAGGGCCCAAGAAGTTTACCCTAGAAACACCAAAATATGTTTGTTCATAGGCTTAAAGCAAAAGTATTGACATTCGGCACAATGAAGTGATCACAGCAGGTGTTGCAAATTTGAAGATGAATGAGCTTTGGGTCTTGCTCACAATAAGTTTCCAACCTCCTGATGAAGAGACACTTGCATGTGTGATTTCAAGTTAAAAACCTGGAGACCAAAAGTGCATAACCAACGTGTGAATGGGATTAGACGGGAATGCCTGAAAGGAGCCATTCGATTGAATGTGCAGGAGACGTTGGGGTAGTAAAGGAAGTTTCTTGGGGAAACAGAATTGTCCCTTATGGAAGGAACAGGAGCTCAGCAGAGGAAGAAATAAAATCATGACATCGTTTTTTTCTTTTCTTTTTCTTTTTTTGGGATCATTTTTTTAAAGATTATCAAATTACTTGGCAAGCAGTCTCTGAAAAGAAGTGTAATTATTTGTTAATTTTGGAAAATAAATTACCTATAGCTCTCCTGCCCCTTTTACTGTTATAAACCCTCTGGTGCTTGTGGAAATTTCCTGTGATGATCTTAGCAATGCTCAAAAGATGACTTACTTGGATGACATCATCCACTTCAGCTCTAATAATAGGACCAAGAATGCCGAGATGCTCTTCATACTCCCCCAAAGGATCACGTTTGGTAAAAGTGCTATCAAGGTACTTTCGAAAGACTACTTTCTTGTATATGGTGTTCTCTGGAATATCATCAACGTCTTCACTGAAATAATAATAAGAACAGTATTTGTTTAAAGGAACAAATGAAAGACCATTCAAAGAATTGGGGGAATTATCCCTGTTTCCGAGTATAGTATCTAGCATGGATATTTAATTAGTACTTGAGGAACAAATGAATGAAAATATAAATGAGTAAAAACTTAAGCCAATAAATAACCTTCAGATCCCAACTCGCAAATCATTTCTTAGGTAAGTCCTCCTATAAACCTTTATAGGTCAAATCTCTCTATATTTTCCTTTAGTTTCTATGGTATTGCTATAGTATATATAGTATATTCCTGTAGTACTCATATTTCTCTAGTATATATAGTAAATTATATGTCATTTATCTGTGAGATTATCTATTAGAATCTGACTCTGATACTAGAGTGAAAACACCATGAGGTCAGGAATCATGCCTAATTTGCTCATTCTTTTATTTCTAGTATCTAGCAAGTTATCTAGCACATAGTAGGCACTTGATAGATTTTTATTTAATGCATTAATGAATGAAAAAATATAACCATATATTCACACAGCAGATTTTAGTGTCAGAAGCAGCCAGGGCTTGGGGCTGTCAGGTGTCAATGGTCACCCCTGTGAAGGCCACTAGGTAGCTAGGAGTTTTATACTCTGAAAGTAGCCATTCTTCTCTCATTTCCTTTTTTAAATGATGTTATTCCTTGTGTAGTTCACTAGTTCAGTCTGGAGCCAGAGACAATCATATTTTCTCACTGACTCCTAAATTTCCCAAGCCTATGGAAACAGGCCAAAAACTCATCCATCAGTCTCATTGTATTTGTTACGTACCACGAGCCATCAACAGAGGATCCCATTCTGTTTTCCTGCCAGTCTTCCTACACTACTGACCCCATCTTTCCAGACCCTAAGCATAACATAGTTTCACAGAACACATGGGGACAAGCAAAGCAACTTTGACTGCTAAACATGGGTTGCATACCTGGAATGGTATATAAGATTTTGAAGGAACTGGTTCCATCCCTTTCCACTTTGGAAAGGTCCTAAATCTTACTCCCTCAGAGCCTCTCTTAGAAATCCCTAGATAAACTATTTATTCTCATATAGCAATGGGTGCTACATTTAAATAGGAAGTCATGGGAAAATGTGTTTTATTATTGTTTTTGGGGTGGTGGTGGGAGGAAGAGCAGAGGGAGAAGGAGAGAGAGAATCTTAAGCAGGCTCCAAGCCCAACATGGAGCCCAATGTGGGTCTCAATCTCACAACTCTGAGATCATGACCTGAGCTGAAATCAAGAGCTGGAAGCTTAACCAACTGAGCCACCCAGGCACCCCGAAAAATGTGTTTTAAACTAACAGAGTTCTAATATGGAAATGCCAGCATCAGATTAATGAAATAATTTCTGTAAGCCATACAATGCATTGTGTTTGCTTACTCTAATTACACTTTAGTTTTGGGTTTTAGTGTAACCATTAGCTTTTGTAAAAGCTGTGTACTATATTTAGACAGTTTAAGCATGGTCACCATGTGTCCCTGAGAATCTGCAGGTGATTAAGCCTTGCCCCTTGTCCCTCCCTCTCTTCGTTCTCTATATTGTCATTTCAGAATACAGAGTCCAGCTCATTATGGCTTTCCATCCTTAAGCAGAATTGGATTGAAAACTCTTTTAAAAATGTCTATGGATCCCTTAGAAACTCTCTGTTGTAGTTAGGCCACTTACAAAATTGCATGAACTCCTTCAACTCTATGGTTGAAGAGTGACTGGAATTCTGAAATGTTGAATCTGAAGAGGATCTTGGGGGCCATTCATTTAAAAACTGAAAGTAACAAGGTCCAGGAAAGGAACTGACATATTCCAGGAAACCAGGAATGGCTTAAAACTTTTGAAGTGTTTCTCATTTTTCTTTGGATAAACACCAAAATTCTCCCCATGGCCTACAAAACCAGTGGCATCTGGTCTTTGCAGAGCTAGCCAAATGCTTTCTTACCACTCACCCTCTTCTTGAGCTCCAACTATAGGTTTCAGGGCTTTCTCGAGAACTTCCACAGGTCTTCATCATGCCCTTCTTTCTGTCTAGAATGTTCTCCCCTCTCCACTTCCTGCCTGTTTACTTCTATTCATCTTCCGACCTCAGCTCAAATGCCACTTTCTCAGGGTCAGATTCCTCGAGTCTCATATCACCATGTATCTACCTTTCCTTCCTGGTCTTTAGCTGGTTATATTTTACACTTATTTATGGGAGCATTTAATTCATATCCACCTGCCCAACTAGATACAAGTTCTATGAGGGCAGGAGTCATGTATGTTTATATTCTCTTTTAGAGTCTCAGCACTTAGCACAATGCTTAGGAGAGAATAAGCACTCATTAAAGAGTTATTGAATGAGTGATTCTATAAGCCAAGTTAAAACCTAAGTTTAAATCAAGGTAAATCATCACTGAATGATTGCCTCAGTTGAAGATATAAACTTACTTTTTGTTTCTAAACTGGCTTATATCCTTGGCCTCTGCTACTGGAATCTCATGTAATTTGAATCAAATGTCACCAAGATGCTGTATACTTTACATTGATCGGTAAACAATTTTAACATATTTTTCATAACCAAATGCAAAAGGAGATTTCTACATCACAAATTTGGATTTGAAGCCAACTTCAATGAAATCATGTTGATTAGCAGATAGCTATGGATAGGTTGGGCTCTGCACTGAGGCAAGGAAAGGGGGTGGGAACATGTGTGGTAAGAGCAGAAGAGAGAGGAGGGAGCTTCTTTAACTATCGAATATCATAGACTTCTTATAGTGATTGTATTGTCCAAATGTCACCAAATGTAGAGAGCTAACCTTGGAATTGACAAAGGAAATTGTAAAGGACAAGTTGCGATGGGAGACCTAAATTATACTTAGTTTAATTTGCCCAGAATTTTTTCCTTGGACTGTAGCAATCTTTATAGCATTGGTGGAAAAATGAGAATATAAAAGGAGAAAATTTGGCCAAACCTTTGAGCAAATTTTGAATAATCCCAGGATATTTCTTCAGCAGCAATGTAATAATATTTTCTGTTTCCATTGTTGCTGCGGAGGTACCATGCTGCAATGTTGTCAGGATTTCTGGAGGAGTTAATGTCTGTCCTAGTATCAGTTTGGTAAGGGTCATCATAGGCCACGTAATCAATTTCAGCAGTGTATTCTTCACTGCTCTCTTCCTTCTGCCTTGGAATAATCTCAATATAATCTCCATCATTTGCACTGAGGCCTATAACAACTGGTGGGTTAAGTTCTCTTGGCATAAAAGTGTTATTTAGGGTTGGAGATGACACCTGACCAACATCTGGATAAGGGAAAGTCTGACCAAATTCTGGAAGAAGCAATGACTGAGTAGATTCAGAAGTGTAGGATGTCTGATTAAGGTCTAGAGGAAGTGATGTCTCTAGATCAGGAGGAAGGGCCATTTGAATAATGTCCGGAGAGAGAGTTGCCTGGTTGAGGTCTGAGGAAGGGAGCACCTGATCGAGGTCTGGAGAAAGGGTTGTCTGGTCAAGGTCTAGAGAAAAGGTTGTCTGGTCAAGGTCTGGAGAAAACGTTGTCTGGCCAAGGTCTGGAGAAAATGTTGTCTGGTCAAGGTCTGGAGAAAAGGATGTCTGGTCAAAGTCTGGAGAAAACGTTGTCTGGTCAAGGTCTGGAGAAAAAGTTGTCTGGTAGGAGTCTGGAGAAGAGGCTGTCTGGTCAAAGTCTGGAGAAAAAGTTGTCTGGTCAAGGTCTGGAGAAAACGTTGTCTGGTCAAGGTCTGGAGAAAATGTTGTCTGGCTGAGGTCTGGAGAAAAGGATGTTTGGTCAAAGTCTGGAGAAAACGTTGTCTGGTCAAGGTCTAGAGAAAAAGTTGTCTGGTCGAGGTCTGGAGAAGAGGCTGTCTGGTCGAAGTCTGGAGAAAAAGTTGTCTGGTCGAGGTCTGGAGAAAAGGATGTTTGGTCGAGGTCTGGAGAAAAAGTTGTCTGGTCAAAGTCTGGAGAAAAGGATGTTTGGTCAAAGTCTGGAGAAAAAGTTGTCTGGTCAAGGTCTGGAGAAAAGGTTGTCTGGTCAAGGTCTGGAAAGAACATTGTCTGGTCAAAGTCTGGAGAAAATATTGTCTGGTCAAGGTCTGGAGAAAAGGTTGTCTGGTTGAGGTCTGGAGAAAAGGATGTTTGGTCAAAGTCTGGAGAAAAAGTTGTTTGGTCAAGGTCTGCAGAAAAGGTTGTCTGGTCAAGGTCTGGAGAAAAGGTTGTTTGGATGAGGTCTGGAGAAAAGGTTGTATGGTCGAAGTCTGGGGAAAGGGTTGTCTCGCTGAGGTCTGGGGACAGGGTTGTCTGGCTGAGGTCTGGAGAAAGGATTGTACGGTCAAGATCTGGGGAAAGGGTTGGTTGACTGAGACCTGCAGAGATGGTTGCCTGCCAGGCTTCAGGTTCCGAGGAAGGGAACATTTGATCAATGTCAGTAGGCAATGGCTTGTTTCTTAGGTCATAGTCAAGCATCTGGCCAGACTCTGGGGTAGATGTGTGGCTAGAGTCTGTAGTGGAGTGTACTTGATCATAGTCTTGAATAGGAAATGTTTGATAATGTTCTTCTGGGGGTATTGTCTGATAAAGATCTAAAGGGGAGCTTGTCTGACTGGTGTCATTCGGGGCATTGTGGTTATGGTCAGGAAGTGAGGCTAACAGGCTCAGATTCACAGAGGGGAATGTCTGATTGAGGTCTGTGGGAAAAGATGTTTCATCGGATTTTTGGGGTAACAGTGAATGATCAAGTCTCCTGTCTGAAAATGTGGTATTGGCCTTTCCTCTTAGAGGGTGGAAGCCCCTTGGAGATAGAGGAATATGGTGTGCAAACTTCTCTTCTTTTTTCTTTTTTCGTGTTTTAATAAAAAAAGGGATTTTCTTCAATCCACTGTTTCCTCCATCCTGTTTTACTTGTAAATATTTATTTCTAATTCCAGAAAATTTGGGGTGGCCACTCTGCTTTCTGTGCTTTTTTGTGAGAGCGATGTTTTCTCCCCAAGTCCTTGAGGCATTCTGTGGGCTGTCTAGCAGCTTATCAACAGCGATGTCTTCATCAGCATCTGGGACTATTTCATAACTACCTTTCTCAGACACCAAATGCCATTTCCCATTCAAAATCTTGGATGGATTCTTTTGTTTTAAGAGTAACAGATCACTGGGAAGGTCTTCCCAGGGTCCCATTCTGGAAGGAGAAGAATTGCCTTGGCTTAAATGTCTCCCAGCTTTTTGTGCTGAAAATCCCACCTGGGAGAACCTGTGCTTTGCTGTGTGCTCTCTTCCCTTCTTGGATCCCTTATGCTTAGCATGTTCTTGACTCCTGAATCCTTCTGTATCAAGTGAAAGTAGGCTTATTCCTGTGATATCTGACTGTAGAGGATCCTCCATGGAGTCTTCAGAATAAGGGCTGGAATGGTCTGCTGTCGAACGGTTGAGAGCTGACTTCTTGTCTAAGCCAATGTGTCCCAGAGGAGGACCAGCTGTGGTGGCTGCTGGGTGAGGAGGAGTTTTCTGAGGTTTTGCAAAGTTATAGACAGTAAACCTGCTAATGTTACTTAGGGAAGAAGAATTTGAACTAAGGGCTGTATCAGGACTTGGAGGACTGAATTCAGAATTGTTCTCCAGAGCTAGGGCAGTAAGATTGAACTCCTCTTCCTCCTGATTAAGTAATGAATTTCTGAATGACCTAATTCCTAACCATGAAGCCAAGGTGTTCTGGTAATCATCATCAGCATCATCCTCTTCACCCCTGTTTTCTGAAGAATCACGCATTTTCCGTGTAGTCATGCCTGTAGATGCTGGAGGTTCATATATAATCTCATATGAATCTTCATAATCATCCCGGATACATTTAACATCCCTGAATTTCAGCCTTAGGTTTTTGTTTCTTGGATTGGAATTTATTGTAGTTAACATCCAAGTTCCTATAGTGAGAGACAGAGAAAACAGAGAGCTCTAAGCCCAGAAAAAGATATAAAAACCCTAGGATCCATTGTGGCAGATAATTTTCAACGAACTTCAGTTGGGGGTAACAAGTCTGTGGGTCACCGCTGATCTGGGAACTGTTGATCATCTTCCGTAGTCACATAAGGAGAGAAATTGGGCGTAAGGTGTTTAGGAAACTGTTCAGCAATTTGACATTGCTATGCATCCAAGCATGTGATCAGTACACTTATCTCATATAACAGAATATAGACTGAAAGTATTGGTCAGTGAGGGAGAAAACTCTTGGCACGGATAGTTTAAGAGTCACTGTTTTAGAATATATTTAAAAAAGGAAAAATTAAAAATAAAGTAGGCTTTGACTATCATAAACATCTTGTTGGCTGCACACTTTGTTTGAAAACTGAACTGAGGGGGAGGATGATGTAAGAGACATCTAGATATTTCTAAGCAATAAATGATTCAGGTGGGTTGAGGGCAATTTTGAATCTCTTTGAAATGGTATTATCTTCTGACATACAGATTTCCTGGGGAGTCTCCAATAGTTATCACTTGTTGAGTGTCTGCTGAGTGCTAGGCATTTGGTACATATGACAATTAATGGTCAAAGCAACCCTGTAAAGTGTGATCGTGTTTTTGAGATGAATACAGGAAGCTCAGTGAGGTTGAGGAACATGTCCAAGGTTACACAAACACTGAGTCCCCGAGCACATCTGAGGAACTGCAAACCCCATGTGCTTTACACTGCGTCTCTGAGGCCAGCCTCCGAGGTACTGTATCTGATGATCACTAACTAACCCATAGTGGCGTGGCTAGCTCTAAAAACTGAAAAGGCCGTTTTGATCAAAGAATGCTCTTTCATGGCTGAATGTTCGTGCTTCCTCCTCAAAGTCATACCTTATCTTTTTGCTATTGTGTCTTTCCTTCTCACTTAGCCCACAGAAAGATAAATGGAACCCACATTAAAGGACTGGACCCATTTAAGTAATTAATTCCCCAAATAGAAATCATAAGAAGTATTGAAAAGAAAGCCTGTAAGGGATCAGAAAGATAAACTCAGGAACTGTGGTAGTTTGGGAAGCTGCAGCAGACCTTTATAGATCAGAAGTTCCTCTCCAAGTGTCCAGGCTCTTACCAACATTATCCATGGTGACCGTCACAGATTCCCCACGCATGGGGAAGAGGGTCAAGGTGTCCTCATGTCTCTTTCCATAGATGAATGAGTGCCCAGTGAAGTGAATGGTCAAAATGTCATCCTGGGTCCCTACACTGCAGAAGTGCCACTGGACAGTGTCGTCAAAGCAGAATCCGAGTGTGGTTATACTCTCAGGCACATAGCCATTGATCGCTGAAAGAGTAAACTCCGTTAACATGCAAGCCTCTGCCTCCAAAAGGGCATGTGTCTAATCATACCTTAGATTAATGTCCCAATATTAATTTGGTTGTATCAAAGCAGTGATCTAACATGTGACTATATCAAACTCAGACTTCCCAAATGAGAATTTATTTTCCCTAAGTTAGCCAAGGGAGAAATATCAGGAGAAAGACAAAGCCTTTCATTCATGTTGACTTACTCATCCATTTGTCAAATGTATCAAATGCTTTGTTTTCCATGTTCTGTTTTTAAAGATAGTCTAAACTTCAACTTACAATATTATCTAGAATAAGTCTACCTGGAAGAAAAGCATAATATAAGAAATTCATCTTGACACATTAGTTAGTGAATAAGAAGTAATGTCCCTAAAAGGCACGCATATTTAGCACATTTTGGAATTTTTATTGCTCCCTCTTAACATTGAGATAATCTATAGTTTTTATTCAAGTATTGAGTTCACGCATTTTGATTGTCTTTCACTAAAGCTTTAGGCAGTATCTTTATTTACTTAGGTTCTAAGCATGGTAATAAAATCACAGGTTTGATTTCTATGAGGACAGGGCCCACCTCTGCTTGTGTTACCACTCTAGCCCTGATACTAAGGATGATGCCTGACACTAGTGAGCACTTAAATGACATAATATATTTTTAGTTTGTATTTCATTCGGGAGGCTCTTCTAAATGGTCTATAGCTGTACTGTCTAATACAGTGGTCACTAACTACAAGTGGCTATTGAGCACTTGAAATGTGGATAATCTGGATTGAGATCTGCTATAAGTGTAAAATATACACCAGATTTCAGAGACCTAGTATGAAATAAAGAAAGCAAATCTCATCAATTTTTATATTGGTTATATGTTGAAATGATAATATTTGGGATATATGTCACTTTAATTTTTCATATGGTTACTAGAAAATTTTAAATTATATTTGTGGCTCATACATAATTTCTAATGGATAATGCTAACCCAAAACTATGACAGATCCACTGCCAAAAATGAAATTATGCAAAGAAAGCTGAGTAACTCCCTGTTTGGAATTATTTTCAGGGCACCTGCCAGTTCTGAGAATTCCAATCATTCATGGAGAAATCATCCTCATATCTATGATGACCTATCAGAGAAAGTGACCATAATGGCTCTAGACTCTGAGGAACAGTGGTGGGGACCCTGACCACCGTGGCAAAGTTTGCTTCTAACTGGCTTAGTGCAATTTCTCTTAGACTTCTCATAGAAGTGGCTTTAGGCGCCAAAATTGGAAACCACAGCAAATCCCTGAACTTTGGCTCAGGGAATTCCTTCTGTTCTGAACTTTTTACTACTCACTTCAAACCTCTTCATGGATTGGCTTTTTAAGATTCTTGGCTCCCCATCTGCATTTTGCCTTCGTTTGATGTGACCATCTAGCTTTGGATTACTTACCTTGTTTCTGCTCTGGCCATAAAGACTGTTCACCTTGCACCCAGTCTAAAATCCCCATATACCACTGTCAAAGGCCTGTAGCCCCTTTCCTTAACACACTCTTCCCTCACCCTGTTCCTCCAGCGTGGAGGTGCCCAGAGCATGTGTATATATGTACATGTACATTTGGAGCTTGAGACCAAGAAGAGTTCCTAAGGAGAACAAGCTTTTGGCCTCTCGTTGTAAAAAGGTTGCTATAGTATTCCTCAGTAACTTCATCACCAAATCTCTGGATTGCAAGTGAGGATAGGAGGTGAGTGGATTCTAATGCATGTCTCTGCCTTTATGCACAGTCATACTTCAAGCATGGGAGGGAAAAACTGATGGACAAAAACAGTGATTTGACTTACTGCTCATGATGTTCGATTCATAAAACTTGGGGTCATCACGTTTCACCTTGTCAGGATTTTCACAGAACTTGTTGATATTGTCCTCAATGTACCAGCTCTTGTTCTCATCAAACACAGCAAACACAGCCTGCTGCTCAATGTCTGCTGCCCTCTGGAGGGTAAAAGTGCTGTGATCAGTGATTAATGTTTACCCACAACACTGAGTTCTTCTTGGAAACCAAAGAGGCATAGTCTTGGGGCCACTGCAGCCACAAATTTGGGGGCTTATGAGAGCCCATTTTGTACAAAGCCTTTGTTAGAGCCAAGGTAATATGCAAAGACAAACAGAGCAGATCAGAAAATTCAGAGACTAAAACATCCTAATAGAAAAATTCCATCTCCTCATGGCAGCTGTAATTGTGTTTCATCTCTGTAAGTGGACACCTTTCAACCCAAATGATTGACTAGACATGCTCCACATAGTTGCAAAGGATAAAACAGAAGGTTGCAATAGGAAAGCTTTCTACCTCTCCCGACCTGTTTCCTTTCCTAGCTCAATAATTTAAGGTCTTCCAAAGTTCCATTTCTGATTTTTCCAGGCATTTATTTATAGTGCATGTCTTAGGATAAACTTCTTTGATTATAGCTTAGCCTGATCAGGAATTTTAAGTTAATAACATGAGACTATTATTTTCCAATGAAGATCTGTATCTTTGTTCACTTTTGTCTCTATAATTTAGTCTCACTAGAGATGGGCCATTGTCTGGGTCCAACTTCACCAGATTTTATGTCTCCAAAGTATTATCTCTCTTATCTCTCCCTGATCTAGGTCTCTAAAAGTGAGAAGGATTGGTAGAGAGCTTTACGCTTTTACCAGGTGGTATCTTGCTGAGCCCCAAAACAACCCTGTAAAAAATTTTTTAGGAAGGTATTACCCATTTAATAAAAGGGAGAAATTAAGAGAGGCTAAATGGCTTGCTGATGACACAGCAGAAGACCTGGAATTTCAAACTAAAACAAAACATGGTGTCACACTATAGAACTGCCTTCTAGAGTGAGAATCTAGATGAAAATAGACAAGAAAAAAAAAAAGGAATAAATGTTGTTCCATTTGTGCTAAAGAGGACAACAATATATTCTGTTCTCTAGAAGGAGAAGCCGCATTATTTAGCAAGGAGACCTAATCTGTTCCAGCCAGAAGAAATTCCTGGAATTTCTGAAAGTTTAGTTTGTAGAAAGAATACCTGTATGCCTCGTTTATCCAGGGATCTGCTCTTGCAAATTAGAAGTAGGCCAATCAACCCAGAGGCAATGTCCCTTGTGACATCCACATTACTGTAGTACGGTCTTGTTAAGCACTGCGCGTCATTTTCTGTGGGTTCATCAGACTCTAGGATGTTCCACTTGTAAGTATATGTTTCCCCTGGTTGAACGGCTCTGATCATGGTCTTATTGTCTGAAAGAAAATAGAGTCAAAATTGTTTCATTTTCAAAATTATTACAACAAACAGTGAGTTCTCCTTAGAACCAGTTAATATTAGGAAAGGAATATTCTTTTTCTGTTAGGCTCCACTTGACAGAAGCCTGGATCACATGGCCCCATTAGAGATTTCTCCACTAGAGGCTGCTATGGCACCAACAAAGAACACCATATTTGGTAAGCACTAGGGTAAACAAAATCCCTGAAGTGAACAGGGTTTGCTTCTGACTTTTAGGACACCGTATCCGTATACTACCTGACTGCACAAGTTATATTACTGAGCAAAGAGGACAGTAGGGAAATATGATAGCTTCTCAGAGGTGAATAGTTTCATTCAGCAGACTCCGATTCAAACCTGAAGTGAAGGAAGAGTTGACTTCATCTTCATAAGGAGAGAAAGTCACTCCATGAGGGTAAATGCTGTAGACGCGGCTGGCCATGTTTTTGAACACGATCTACAAAGTTAACGCAAATTCATTATTTCAGGATTGAATTCTCAATCATGAGAATTAACATAGGATGCTAGCTTTGCCTATTCACTTGTTGGAGGGTGCGTGTGTGCGCATGCACGCAAACTAGTTCCGTTTCTCTGAGCAGTAACCTCTCCCCATCACCTGGCAGAAATTTTTGAGACAGTTCCACTCACATGGTAAGGTGGAAAATGGAAAGAGAAGTCTACCCTTCGAAGTGACATTTTCCTCACAATATATCACTCTTTTTAAACCGATCCCTGTTCCCCTTCCCCTCTCCTCCCAGCTTGGACCACATCTGCCTTCAGATCCATTCCTTCTCCTCGTTAGACCATGATCCCCTTTCTCCAGCCTGGCAGATCTCCTAGGACACTGTCCTTGCTGTCATCTTCTGATCCTGATAGCCAGATCAGGATCCTGATCCTGATAGCCAGATCCTGAATTTCCAGTGAGTATATTTACACTTGCTAAAAAGCACCTAAAAGGGATGGGGGAAATCAGAAATGAGGGAAGGGAAAGAAGAACAGAGAAATGCTGCTTTCTATCCTTTTGTCCTTTTTAAATGAATAGAAATGCCCTTGTGTGCAGACAAAGGGGTGAAGGGAGGAGCATTATTTACACAGGAGTCCTATTTAGGCTCCTTAATCTTCAAAAGAGAACCTTAATCTTATCTTCTGATGGTTGATTGCCAAAGCATTTGGATCATCCTTAATCTGTGGATTACCCACATTCTAGAATCTTGCCAAAGTTTGCAACCTTTACTTCTCTGCTGCCCAGTTCCTATCAAAAGCTCGATGATGTGACATATATTTAAGGAAAGCTGTTTCAAGAACACTTAGTGTTCTTGAATCATATCTAAATTTACCTTAATCAGAGACCAGTCATGGGAGAACTACATACCAAGAGCACAGTAATGACTTGTTTATACTCAATTGTATTTACTGTTATGTTCTCAGCTATTATGACAGACATTATTTTACAAAGCTATGTGACTGATTCATTCACTCATTTATTTATTTAAGATTTATTTATTTATTTGAGAGAGAGAGTGGACACGTGGTACGGGAGGGGCAGAGGGAAAGAGAGGATCTCAAGCAGACTCCCTGCTGAGCGTGGAGCCTGATGCAGGCTCCATCTCAGGACCCTGAAATCATTACCTGAGCCAAATCAAGAGTCAGATGTTTAACAGACTTAAACACCCAGGCGCCCCAGCAACTTATTTATTATACCAATTGCAGGGGTTCTATCAAGGATTCCATCCACTGTATTTTTTTTAAGATTTTATTTATTTATTTGACAGAGAGAGAGAGAGATCACAAGTAGGCAGAGAGGCAGGCAGAGAGAGAGGGGGAAGCAGGCTCCCCACCGAGCAGAGAGCCCGATGTGGGGCTCGATCCCAGGACCCCGAGATCATGACCCGAGCCGAAGGTAGAGGCTTTCACCCACTGAGTCACCCAGGTGCCCCCATCCACTGTATCATACAGCATCTTATTTTTAAGGATCCATGGGAGAAATTGGACTCAGAATCAAGGGAATTACATATTTTTTATGACTACTGTGAATCTTGCCCTGACATATTTTACTTGGATGCTAGAAAGCTTTGGACAAAATTTGTAGGCAACCTTATAGAGGCATATGGCACGCTGTGAATTGTGTAAGACTGATGAATCACAGACCTGTACCTCTGAAACAAATAATTCATTCTATGTTAATAAAAAAATTAAAAAAAAAGATTAAGCGAAAAAGGTAAAAAAATAAAAGGCAGCATATGGCATGTGCTTCATTATACTTATCCATGGCTTTATTTTCTTTGTCCCCATATCATCCTTCACCTCTACATTGGCTCTTTGTTTTATTCCTTTATAATTTGATAAATTGTCTCAGATTCTTTATATTATGAGATAAGCTATAAATCAGAGCAAATACTACATAAAAACTAGAGTTGCATTTGTATTAAAAACTTTTATAAAATTAAAATTTTTTCGGGGTGCCTGGGTGGCTCAGTGGGTTAAAGCCTCTGCCTTCGGCTCAGGTCATGATCTCAGGCTCCTGGGATCGAACCCCACATCGGGCTCTCTACTCAGCAGGGAGCCTGCTTCCCCCTCTCTCTCTGCCTGCCTCTCTGCCTACTTGTGATCTCTCTCCCTCTGTCAAATAAATAAATAAAATCTTAAAAAAAAAAATTAAAATTTTTTCTTTTTAATACAAATAACCAGTACTTATAAACTGTCTTTCTTATTTAATTTCTCCCATGGTTCTATATTTCTGTTACTTACTTTGAGTGTGTCTCTGACCTGGGCTCTGATAATCGGGCCCAAGATCCCATCTTCTTTGACAAAACCATCCTCCATACGTTTAGTGAAAGACTCATCTTGGTACTGTTTGTAGACAACTTTCTTATAATGTTTTCCAATTTGGTTTGAGAAATTATCCAAATGCAGGGATCTGTATTTTCTTAAAGTGAAATGAATTTTTAGAAAAATTAAACCATCTGCTCAAGTAAAGACCCCTTAGGATAAGGAAATCCTTGTGCTTAGAAGTTCTGCTCTTGGATTAGCAAAAAAGCTAATTTTCTAAAAAAAAAATTCTTAATGTGGTTTGCAAAGTCCCAATATCTGCTCTCTAGCTGGAAAACTGGAAACCTTTGTCTCCTCCAACACTGATAAAGTTGTAGGCATGGTTAGAAACAGCTACTTAGAACTTCCTGTCACTCTGGTCACTAGAATAGACCTTAGGTATCTCTGGGAAAATGTCTATCCAAAACAAAGGAGAGGACATGCTGTGAATTTTTCTCAAGTCTTTGTTATCACTTAATTTATGGTAACTTTATTGACTTCCCGGGTATTTCTCAATCTGCAAAAGTTATGTTCCCACACCAGGAAGCTTTGACTATCTTTATTAGTCATAGTTCTGTGCTGTTGGGCTCACCCTCCTATCATCCACCCAATCCAAGTGCTAACTAAAAAGCAACTGCCTCCACTCATCTTCTCTAGCTACGTTGATACAAGATTTGGGGTGTCAACAAAAACCACTTTTCCTCTTGGTCCTCTTTATTGCCTTAGTTTGCAAAAACAGCAGTTCCGTGATAGAATTTACTCATTTTCTGCATTTATTTTGCACCATAAAAAGCACACACTATAGCCAGAGTCCTGGAATCTTATCTCAGTTCCATCAATTATTATTATATAATCTTGAGCAAGTTCCTTTTGTGCTCTTTTTCTCAGTCAAACTTTTTGAATAGCAAATACATTCAAATGATTTTGATTACAAAAGAAAGCTCTCGCTCGCATATTTTCTACCATCAACCCCACCTCCCTGACCTTCTCTGTATTTTCTAAATATTCATTTGCATTAATTTCATATGTATAATTCCAGAGCATCTTTATGCATAAATATGGAAATATGACTTGCAAATATAAATATTCTTATATTCTTATTCCTTTAACAAAAGGCACCTTGACTTTCTTTTTTTTTACATTTTCCCAGCTTTATTGAGGTGATTTTGACAAACAAAAATTGTATATATTCAAGAAGTATAACATGATGATTTATATATGTATATATGTGATTACCACAAGTATGCTAATTAACACTTCCATCACCTCATGCAGTATTTGTCATTGTGTGTCTGGAATGTGTCTTAGCATGATGTTCTGCAGTTTCATCCATGTTGTCTTAAATGGCAGGCTTTCCTTCTTTTTTAAGGCAGAGTAATATTCCAGTGTGTGTGTGTGTGTGTGTGTAATATTTTCTTTATCCGTTCATCCATCAATAGACACTCAGGTTGTTTCCATATCTTAGCTATTGTGAATAATGCTGCAATGGATATGGGAATTCAGATATCTCTTTAAGATATTGAGTTCATTTCCTTTGGATATATATTCAGAAGTGGAATTGCTGGATCAAATGGTACTTCTATTTTTAACTTTTGGAGGAGCCATCTTACTATTTTCCATAATGGTGGTACCAATTTATATTCTCACCAACAGTGTACAAAGTTCCATTTTATTCATACCCTCACCAACCCTGGTTACCACTTTTTTTTTTTTTTAACCACTTTTTTGTAGTAGCCATCCTCACATGTATGAGGTGATAATCTCATTGTGGATATAATTTGTATTTCCCTGATGACTAATGACTTCGAACACCTTTTCACATATCTATTTGCTATTTGTATGTCTTTGGAAAAATGTCAATTTAGGTTCTTTGCTCATTTAAAAAAAATATTTTACTATTTTTTTTTTAAGATTTTATTTTTAACTAATTTCTACACCCAACATGGGGCTTGAACTCATAACCCCAAGATCAAGAGTCCCATGCTTCACCGACTGAGCCAGTCAGCACTGCCTTTCCCCATTTTTTTTTTTTTTTTGCCATTGAGCTTTTTTTAATATATATATATTTTAGGTTTCAACACCTTATTAGAGATATGGTTTGCAAACATTTTCTCTTATTTCATAGATTGCTTTTTTGTCTTATTGTTTCTTTTGCTGTATAGAAAATTTTTAGTTTGATGTAGGCCCACTTGTTTATTTTTGTTTTTGTTGTCTGTGCTTTTTGTGTTATACCCCAAAAAAATCATTGGGAAGACCCATGTCAAAGGGCTCTCCTTCTATCTTTTCTCCTAGAAGTTTTATGGTTTCAGGTCTTACATTTAAATATTTAATTTATTTTGAGTTAATTTTTGTGTATGCTATAAGCTAAGGGTCCAATCTCATTCTTTTGCCTGTGGATATCCAGTTTTTCCAACATTAATTATTGAAGAGACTATATTTTCCCCATTGTGTATTTTTAGTGCTCTTGTCAAAGATTAGTTGACTATATATTTCTGGGCTCTCTATTTGGCTTCATTGGTCTAAGTGTCTGTTATGCCATTATTATACTGTTTGATTGCTATAGCCTTGTAATATAATTTGAAATAAAAAGTGTGATGCCTTCAACTTTGCTCTTCTTATTCAAATTGTTTGGTTATTCAGGATCTTTTGTGGTTCCATATGAATTTTAGAATTATTTTTTCTATTTTTGTGAAGAAATGCCTTTGGAATTTTGATAGGGATTGTATTGAATCTATAGATCACCTTGATTAATATGAACATTTTAACAAAATTAGTTTTCCAATCCATTAACATAGAACATCTTTCTATTTGGTTGTCTTTTCTTCAATTTCTTTCATCAATATCTTATAGTTTTTAGTGTATAGACCTTTCACCTCCTTGGTTAAATTTATTCCTTAAACATTTTATTATTTTTAATTCTATTGAAATGGGATTGTTTTCTTCATTTCTGTTTTGGATAGATTGTTGTTAGTTTAATAAGTACAGCTGATTTTTATATGTTGATTTCATATCCTGCAACTTACTGCATTCTTTTATTAGTTCTAATAGATTTTTAGCAGAGTGTTAACGGTTTTCTATATATAAAATCATATCATCTGCAAAGAGAGATAATTTTATATTTTCCTTATCAATTTGGATGTCTTTTCTTTCTTTTTCTTGCCTGATTGCTCTGGCTAGGGTTTCTAGCACTATGTTGCCTAGCAATGGTAGGCACTCTTGTCTTGTTCCTGTCTTAGAGAAACAGCTTTCTTTGAGTATGATGTTAGCTTTGGGTTTGTCATAAATGGCTTTTATTATGTTGAGGTACATTTTTTCTATACCTAACTTGTTGAGAGTTTTTATCACAAAAAGATGTTGAATTTTGTCAGTTGCTTCTTCTGCATCAACTGGGTTGCTATTATGACTTTTATAGTTCATTTGTTAAGGTGGTATATCACATTTATTGATTTGTGCATGGTGAAAAATCCATGCATCCCAGGGATAATCTCACTTGATCATGCTGTATGATCATTTTAATGTGCTGTGTATTTGGTTTGCTAATATTCTGGTGAGGATTTTTGCATTTGTGTTCAACAAGGATATTGGGTTCTCATTTTCTTTTTTTCTATTGTCCTTATCTGGCTTTGGTGTGAGGATAATGCCTTGTAAAATAAATTTGGAAGTGTTCCCTCCTCTTCAATATTTTGGAAGAATTTGAAGATTAGTGTTAGTTCTTTAAATATTTGGTATAATTCATCTGTGAAGCCATGTGATTCTGGGCTTTTCTTTATTTGGAGATTTCTTTTTTTTTTAAAGATTTTATTTATTTATTTGACAGAGAGATAGAGAGTGAGCACAAGTAGGCAGAGCAGCAGGCAGAGGGAGAGGGAGAAGCAGGCTCTCCACTGAGTAGGGAGCCCAATGCGGGGCTTGATCCCAGGACCCTGGGGTCATGACCCGAGCCGAAGGCAGCCGCTTAACCGACTGAGCCACCCAGGTGCCCATATTCGGAGATTTCTGATTAATGATTCAATCTTCTTACTTGTTATTAGTCTGTTCAGATGTTCTGTTTCTTTATGATTCAGTCTTGGTAGGGTGTATATTTCTAGGAAATTACCATTTATTCTAGACTATCCAATCTGTTGGCATATCATCATTTATAGTAGTCTCTTAGGATCCTTTGCATTTCTGCGGTATCAATTGTAATGTCTCCTCTTTCAGTTATAATTTTAACTATTTGAGTCTTCTCTTTCCTTGGTTAGTTTAGCTAAAGGTTTGTCAGTTTGGTTTATCTTTTCAAAAAACCAGCTCTTGGTTATGTTGATCTTCTCTTTTTTCTTTCTTTTTTATTTATTAACATATAATGAGTTATTTGCTTCAGGGGTATGTTGATCTTTCCTATTGTCTTCCCAGTGTCTACCTCATTTATCTTTCCTCTAATCTTTATTTCATTCCTTCTGCTAAATTTGGGTTTAATTTGCTCTATTTTTTTGCCCACCCAGATCCTTGATGTATAAAGTTAGGTTTTTATTTGAGAACTTTCTTTGTTTTCTAATATAGGCATTTATTTCTATAAACTTCTCTCATAACTGTTTTTGCTGTATTCCAAAGTTTTTATATGTTGTGTTTTCATTTTCACCTGTCTCATGATATTTGTTTGATTTCCCATTAGATTTCTTCTTGACCATTCCTGAAAGTGTGTTTAATTTCCAAATATTTGTGATTTTCCCAATTTTCTTTCTGTTATTGATTTCTAGTTTCATACCACTGTGGTCAGAAAAGACACTTGATATGATTTTGTTAAGACTTATTTTGTGGCATAATATATAATGTATCCTAGAGAATATTTCATATGCACTTGAGAAGAATATATATTCTATTGCTGTTGGATGAATTGTTCTTTGCATGTCTATTAGGTCCACTTGGTCTATAGTGTTATTCAATTCCACTATTTCCTTATTGATTTTATGTCTGGATTATTTACCTATTGTTTAAAGTGAGGTATTTAAATCTCCCACTATTACTGTATTGTTGTCTATTCCTCCATTCAGTTCTGTTCATATCTACTTCATATATTTAGGTAGTCCAATGTTAGGGGCATATATATTTATAATTGTTATAACCTCTGGATAAATTAACCCTTTATCATATAGTGACCTTGTCTCTTATGACAGTTTGACTTTAAGTCTATTTTGTCTTATATAAGTATAGCAACTCCTGTTTTTCTTCAGTTACCATTTGCATGGAAAACTTTTTATCCCTTTACTTTTAACCCATGTGTGTCCTAAAGCTAAAGTGAGTCTCTTGTAGACAGTACATTGTTAGATCTTAGTTTTTTTTATCCATCTGGCTACCTTTTGATTGGAGAATTTAATCTATTTACATTTAGAATAAGCATTAATAGATAAGGACTTATTTTTGCTATTTTGTTGTTTTCTGACTTTTTTGTAGTTCTTATGTTCTTTCTCTGTTGCTATTTTCCTTGTGATTTGTTGATTTTTTGTATTTGCATGTTTTTATTCCTTTATATTTTGTATATCTACTAGAGGTAGAAGTTTTTGCTTTGTGGTTACCATGAGGCTTACACAAAACATAGTTCTAACAGTTTATTTTAAGGTGATGACAACTTAAATTCAATTGCATAAAAATTTCTACACTTTTGCTACTCCTTCCCAATTTGTGCTATTGATGTCACACTTTACATCTTTTTATATTGTATACCCATTAACAAAGTATTTTAGCCTTGTGATTTTAATACTTTTGCCTTTAGACTTTTATTTTAAAGTTTTTTTTAATTTAAAAGTCATTATGTACCACCATTACAGTATTAGAGAATTCTGAATTAGACTATATGTTTATGTTTCCCAGAAACTTTTATACTTTCATGTTTTCATGTTGTTACTTAGTGTCCTTTCATTTCAACTTGAAGAACTCTCTTTAGCATTGTAAGGCAG
This sequence comes from Potos flavus, assembly GCA_028534135.1. Classification (NCBI taxonomy): domain Eukaryota; kingdom Metazoa; phylum Chordata; class Mammalia; order Carnivora; family Procyonidae; genus Potos; species Potos flavus. Next base: position 11,154,483 of record CM052893.1, on the reverse strand, counting down.
GCCTAGTGATGTTGAGCTCCCTCAGCTTTTCTTTGTCTTGGAATGTCTCTTCACTTCTGAAGAAATCTCTTCACTTCTGAAGAAAAGCTTTGCTGAGTATAGTATAGTATTCTTTGTTGGCAGAGGGTTTTTTTCCCTTGCAGCACCTTGAGTATATCATCCCACACTCTCCTAGCCTGTAAGATTTCTTCTGAGAAATCTGTGGATAGTCTTATGGAGGTCCCCTTGTATATAACAAGTTGCTTATCTCTTGCTACTTTCAGGATTCTCTTTGTCTTTGACTTTGGACAACTAGATGATCATGTATCTCAGGATAATCTTTGGGTAGATCTTGCTTGGAGTCCTTTGAGCTTCATGAATCTGTATTTCTATTACCCTCCCAAGATTCAGGAACTTTGTAGTCATTATCTTTATATAAGCTTTCTGCCCCTTCATTACTTCTCCTTTTGGGACTCTCATAATGCATATATTAATTCTTTTGATGGTAAACATAAGTAATGTAAGCTTTCTTTACTCCTTTCCATTCTTCCCCCCCTTTTGTCTCTAAAACTGAATAATTTCAAATTACCTATTTTTGAGTTTGCTGAATCTTTCTTCTGCATGATCAAGTCTGCTATTGAAGTTCTCTATTGAATTTTTTTAGGTCTATCATTATATCCTTCAGTTCCAGGTTTTCTGTTTGGTTATTTTTTATGGTTTTTATTTATTTGTTACACTTATTTTATTCATGCATTGTTTTCCTGATTTCATTTCATTGCCTATCTGTCCTCTTGCCCCTCACTGAGCTTCCTTAAGATGATTATTTTGAATTTTTTGTCAGACAATTTGTAGATCGTTATTTCCTTCACATCGGTTATTTGAACTTTATTAGTTTCCTTTAGTGGTGTCACATTTGCCTGATTTTTGGTGATTCTTGTAGCCTTGTATTCATGTACATTTGAAGGAGCAAACACCCTCTTCTGGTCTTTACTGACTGATTTCGTCAGGTAAAGGCTTTCTCCTTTCAAGTCTCTGGGCTGCTGGGATTGCCTCTGTGATCACAGTTGAGTGAAGCTGGAACCAGGTCATGTGGCTGCTTCTGAACCTGTAGTGGCATCTGTGGTTAGCAGGCCTTTTACCAGAGGATCAGGTGGGCATGGATCCTGTCTGGTCTCTGGGCAGATACAACTGCCTCTAGGACCTTGGTCAGTAGAGTTAGTGCTGGGATAGTGGCTTATTTCAAGGTTTAACGTGGAGTCTGGAAATGGCAGTGCTGTTATTAGGTTGTTTTTTTTTTTTTTTTAAAAGATTTTATTTCTTTATTTGACAGAGAGAGATCACAAGTAGGCAGAGAGGCAGGCAGAGAGAGAGGGGGAAGCAGGGTTCCTGCTGAGCAGAGAGCCCGATGCGGGGCTCGATCCCAGGACCCTGAGATCATGACCTGAGCTGAATGCAGAGGCTTTAACCCACTGAGCCACCCAGGCGCCCCTGTTATTAGGTTTTTTGATGGGTGTGGCTCCCAGCTGGTCCTTGAGAAGGTTCTCACCAGGTCATTGGATACATCCCTTGGTGGACAAGACTGCAGTTGGGAGAGTTGGAGCTGGGTCATAGTGAGGCTTCAAGATTTGCAGCGGGACCGAGGTCTGCAGACCAGCCTCCCGTGGCATGGATGGGTGTGACTCCCTGAAATTCCCTGAGCTGGCAGGACTATTCCAGGGCTGGAGCTGGTTACAGGGCCACTTTAAGAACCATATGCAGTCCAAAGTCTGTAGTCCACCCTCCAGGGTCATGGACAGGTGTGACTTCTTCTGGGTCCTTTGGCAAATGATGCTGGTGTCAAGACCAAGGCCAAGTGTGACTGTAGCTGAGTCCATAATGGGACAAGGCTGCTTCCAAGTTTCTAGCTGGGAGCACTATCAGTGAATCTACTACCTGAGCATGACATGCCTTCTCAAAATATCCTTCCTTGGTCTTGGCTTCCATTAGGAAGATCTGGAATTTCTCACATTCCTACCTGGATCCCAAAGCTGTCACAGAAGTACTTTTGTTTGTAGATAGCTGTCAAATTACTATTGCTATGGAGGGATATGAGCAGGGGACCTCCTATTCTGCCATTTTTACCTCCCTTGACCCCTTAATCTAATAATGTATCTTGGAGAACTTTTTATACTAGTATATAGGGAGTGTTTACATCCTTTTTTGAAAACAGATGCATAGTATTTCATCATATGGATGTGCCATAATTTATTAAACTCATTTCCTACTGAGGGACATTTTGGGTTGTTTCCAAACCTTTGCTAGTACTCACAGTGCAGCAGTGAATATCCAGTACATACATCACTTCATATGTGAAGAAGTATATCTATATAGTAAATTACCAGAGTAAGATTGCTGGGTCAGAGGATATACGTATTTATAGTTGTGAGCATATGCATTTGTCATTGTGATACATATTGTCACATCATCCTCTTTAACGGCTGTATCAAATTATTCTTCCACCAACAATGTATGATAGTGCTTGTTTCCTATAGCCTAGCCAACAGATTATGTCATCGCGACTTGTGAGTCTGCAAGGTGGAAAACAGTATTTCAGTGGAGTTTAATTTGCACTTCTCTTATTGTGAGCGAGCTTGAGTATTTTTCAAGTGTTAAAAGAGTTATTTGAATTTCCAAATTTCTTACTCTCTCTGACACTGTTTCTAATCTACAAAATAAATAAAAGCTGTTTCTAACTTGGAGCGTTAAAGTAAAACTCATAGAAAATGTTTCACGCGGTGCTTGGCAATAGCAAGCAGCCAACAAGTGGCAGCTGTTATTACTAGTAATACTATTGCTGCTGCTGTTACTACTACTACTACTACTGTTACTACTCCTATGCTGCTGAGTTTCCATGGCGAGTTTAGAGTAATTCCAGATTGATTTGGACAAAAAGAGCTGAATCCAATACTTGTATACCCTTGAGAGCAGTCAACTCATGGCATTTCACCCCATGTTTTCTAAGACTCCTAAACCTTCACATAGTGGTAAGAACCCCACAACTCACTTGTCCATATTCACTGGTATGACTGGTGCATAGTCCCAAATGACTTCCTCTGCAGCAATGAAGTATTCCCATCTCTTCATGTGCCGCCTCTGGTCACGAGTTAGTTTCTTAGGATTCCTAGTCTTCTTTGCACAGTTTTTAATGTCTATGTAAGCCTGCATCCCAGCTGAATTAGAATACAAAGGCGGTGAAAGAATTTGAGAGAAGAAATTATGGCTGATCAAAATGTCTATCTTTTAAATAAATTTGTGGAAGGTATAAATAATTATAGTAAAAGTACTGCTCTGGCTACTTCTGAACATTTGGGTCTGCAGCTCTTTTAGTGCCATAGAGAAAAGGGCAAGAATTAAAAACAAAGGAAAGAGAAGATGGGTTAAGGAAAAAAACATAAAAAGATTTCATTTCTTTCAGAGGAAAAAAAATGTAATTTCCAGATCCTTAAAATCTTATGACTTGAGTCTTGTTGATTTCTATTTTTCCTGTCATCTGTCCCTTTATCTGTAAAATGGAGATAATAATAGTGCCTACTGTATAAAATTATTGTTAAAAATTAAATAAGTTGATATACATAGTGCTTAATGTCAATAATGTTAGTTTTGTTGTTGTTGTTTTATTATTATTGGGGACTCTATCTTCCAAGAGTATTGTGACAATTTCATGATTTCAAATAGTTTTGACTGCTCAGTGTGAACAGGAAACAAAATGGTCTCATCAAAGTGTCTCTTTCATATGTGTCTGGCTTTTATATATATTGTTTTGGTAAGAAAATAATTTCCTGTTGTGATATCATTTACCTACATTTCGGTCTCTGTTTATACAGAACCCTCTTCCCAACAGTTTTATTTATTTTTTAATTTTTATTATTTATGTATTTATTTATTTGTTATTAACATATAATGTATTATTTGTTTCAGGGGTATTCCCAACAGTTTTAAAGCAACAATGTATAATAGAATGATTAGTCATTTTGTTTACATGATACCACATAAAAACCTGGGCTGACTTTTTTTCCCCACCAAAACTTACCGATGTTCTTTAAAGTTCACTCCTTAGCTAGTTAAATACTACATTTTTTCTATTCAACATACATCCATTGGGTTCCTCTTTGTGCCAGACTTTGTGGTCATCTCATTATCAAAGATCTTTTCATGTTCAATCGTTTGTGTTTTCTGTAACTTAGTGCTTCCATAAATTTGCAGATGTTTGATTTGTTCTAGCACTTAGGTTTTTTCCTTAGCTGAATACTAACTAGCCCAAAGAAGAATAACTCTATGTATGCATTTACTTCCTTCCTTTTTTCTCCTTTTGAGGAAGTAGACCCTTTTTCAGCTTTTGCTTCATTTTAAAAAATCTTTGTCAATTCCTCCACTTCCTCTATCCCAACTAATGTGCTACAAGTCTAAGGGCAGAATAATGAAATTCTGTTCTCAGGACTAAGGCATGTATGTCTGGATCATGAATGGCTTGAGAAGGCAAAGAGGAACGAGGGAATTAGTGCTTGGGAAGAAAAGATCCTATACTCACAAGCAAAATTGTTGGAAGAATTTCTTACCTTGAAAATGTCTTGGGATGAGAGAAGATATGACCCACTTTCCCTGTGGGCTCATAGTCATGTTTGCAGTAGTGGATGTGGCACTGACAAGGGTGATAGCTGAGATCTTATGATGATTCTGCTCCAAGACCTGGCCGTTGAAATGAATGGAGAACAGTTCTGGCCCAGAACTCATTCCGATCAGATGCCAGCTAATGTGGTCATGGGCACAAACTGTGATATCTGAGAGGGAGAGATGGGGAGTTAAACAGGTAGTCAGCACTCTGTAATAAAAAATTCACTCACCAGATCTGTACTGAGCACCTGCTATGCATCAGCCATTGTTTCTGGGGGTACAGACACTCCAGCTGTGCTTCCTACCCTAGCAAAGCAGACATCTGAGTGTTGGGCAAAGAAGCAGTCACAACTCATCACAATGAGTGGTACTCGAGAGGTAAGAATAGAGCCCAGAGATGAGGAAAGTTAGTTCAGAAACACAAGGATTGATTGCTAAGGGATTAGGCCAAGGAGGGAACCAAGTAGGTCACCAACCATCCTGGTCTATCTGGGACTGAGGAGTTTCCTAGTATCCAGGATTTTCAATGTTAAAACTGGGAAAGCCATCTGAAAGCCTGGGCAGTTGGTCACTCTAGAATCAATTTGGACTCAGCTAGAAGGAGTCACTAGAGCCTCCAATAATGCTGAGTTCAGGGGTCTAATCCTCTCAGCTGGATAGAGGTCAAAGCTCCGCCTAAGAGAAAGATGTGAAAATGCTTTAAGAATTTTTGATTGCTTCTTTAACCACTTGTTGATTGTTTAAATGACAAGGCAATGAATTACTCTGTGGGATATAGACTCTCTTTAAATGCAATGGACAAGTTTTCATTATGCCAAACCACTAAGAGTATTTCATGGATGAAGTAATGAAAACTGAGAATAAAATCTGAGTTTTGCTCCTTCTTTGTGTTCACAGTAACTGGGAAAATGCTCTGTGGGAGTTTCCAACCCTGGCTCCCATCCTTGGCTTGGGTTTTAAATTTCAGATTCATAACCCCTAGATACTACATTATGGAGCTGAGAATCAATCCCTTACCTACAGAGAGGCTGAGGGGCTTCTACTTTTTAGGAGACCATTGTAACCTGGCAGGGATTCCTAAATCATGGGTGAGAACAAGAATCTAGAACCTGCAAACAAGAAGCTAGAAGGTAGGAGGTTTTGATGAAACTATTTATCTACCCGAAAGAAATGCTTACACTGAATTAAGCATTTAATATATCTGTATTAGCATTTATCATATTTACTTAATTTACCCTGCTCCATGAGGCAATTGTAAAGCATTAACTTTTCTGTTTCTACTAATGAGAGCCCCCTACCCTGCCTCTCTTAAGTGCCAACTACTCTATCTTTTTTGACTATAAATTCATAAGCTCTATGCCCTGACCAAGTTATTAATTTTTTGCATATGACTTGCTTTTGTTTGACTTCTATACATTTACAGAAATGATTCACTCTGCTGGGACACAGATACAATGTCTCTCTGACCACTCCCCTCTAAGGATTATAGCACTGGCAATGCTATTTTATATGTAAAAAACTTCCTAACAACCTCTGCATGAAGATGAATGGTTAATCCATTTTTGTAAATAGGTACATTGAGAAAATAAACTACCAAGGACCACACTAAGCTAGAGATGTGAGCAAGGCTTGAACTCAGATCTCCTAAGACAGAGGTCAATTGACTTAGTTTCGGGAACTCTGAATCAAAACCAGAGTCATCTGAGTACATCTGTAATAAACCAGGTGGGAAGGTAGAGCCAAATGAAGTAGAATACAATTTAAAAATGAAGTCCAGATCTCAACTTTGGACAAGTTTTGTTTTTAGTAAGTAAAGCCAGTTGTGATTTTCAAATACAGAGAATGACCTCTGAGAAGCTTAGTGTTCTGAAGTATGAAATTATTTAATAAAATAATGTTTTCATTTTTCCATTCTTTTTCCTCAGGATCTTTGGTTCTAAGTTGTTTCTGTCAGAGAGATGGAAAAAGAAGTCTGGATGGGAGTCAGTTTTGTTGTTTTTCTTTCTCTTAACAGTTGCTATGATTTTGCTTTTCCACAAGAGTCTCCATGCAAATGGAAAGAGAACGTCCTACATGCCATTGGGTATTACTCATCCATCACCTTTAGAAATGCTCCTAGTATTTTTGTATGTGGGGTATTTCTCCTTATCTATTCATCATCATTCCTTGCATTTTTTCCATTGATCCTTCCTGCTAGGGATTGACCTTGAATTTGTATTTTGTAGGGCTTTCTCTGTGGAAGAAGGCATGGTCACCATGCAGCAGAAACCACAGAACTCACTGAAAGAAAGACTGAGCTAGTATCTTGGAGGTCTTCCTGGGGGCACAGGGCAAGGTGAAACCTGCTCAGATCCCTACATCCAATACATTAAGCTGCACACTCTTTCTCTATAGAAGACTGATGAGTCCCTGACCTCTGAAGCCAGTAATACATTATAAGTTAATTGAATTTAAATAAAAATTTTTAAAAACGGAAAAAAGAAAGAAAAAAATTCTCCATATATGCATCTTTTCTCAAAAAAATATCTTGACAAGTGAACAGCCATGAATTTGGCAAATGATAACAATATACTCTTCTGAAGAATGTTCTAGAAATGCTTTCTTGGATCTCTTTCTCAAGGCCACTTGGACAAGAGTCCAAGTATGGCAGCATTTGTGCACATGCACCATCTACATATTTGACCCTTAAAATACCTAAGTCACCCCCCTGGGGGGGTGGTGTTACCCTTTCAGACACCATTAGTTTTAAGTCTAGAGCTGCATGTCCAAATGGTTGTTGCTTATTGAACATGGAATGAGGCGTGCTATCAGTGTAAAACGTGTGCTGAATTTCAGAGATTTAGTATAAAGAGAAAGAATGTAAACTATCTCACTAATAATTGTTTATATTGATCCTATGTTAAAATGATAACATTTTGGATATATTGGGTTAAATAAAATAGTACTAACATTAAAAAAAAAAACCCAAAACCCAAAACAAAACAAAAAACAGATGATGGGATCTTGAGAACCACTGAAGTGGATTACATCATCTTTCTGACTAGGAGTTGAAAAACAGTGAGTATGAGTTTGGTCAACTTCTGTGGGACTTTGAGGAAAGCAATGGGACCAAAGGCACTGATGATTCTGCTGTGGTTGGACAGCTTGCAGCCCATGTGTTACCTGGCATTGTTCCGTTCACATAGCCATTGACTGTGTACATTAAAGATGATGACTGGCTCCAGCTCTTGCTTTCATCAAACACAGCAAACATCAGCACATGTTGTTTGTCAAACATCTTCTGAATCCCATCCTCCGTGAGGGTGCCTATGAAAAAAAGACGTACTTTTTAATAGCATCTCAGACAGAAGACTCTCACTAGGTATTCCAAGATAGCAAAAAACTTAAGGCAAACAGTCAATCATAATGATAACTTTAAGAAGTTCTTATTTTTTTTTTAAAGATTTTATTTATTTATTTGACAGAGAGAGAGAATCACAAGTAGGCAGAGAGGCAGGCAGAGAGAGAGGGGGAAGCAGGCTCCCCGCTGAGCAGAGACCCCGATGCGGACCAGGATCATGACCTGAGCTGAATGCAGAGGCTTTAACCCACTGAGCCACCCAGGCACCCCAAGAAGTTCTTATTTTTGAAAATAGCATCTTGGGACCCCTGGGTGACTCAGTTGGTTAAGCAGCTGACGCTTGATTTTGGCGCAGGTCATGATCTTAGGGTCCGGAGATCGAGCCCCACATTGGGCTCCACACTCAGCACAGAGTCTGCTTGATATTCTCTCTCCCTTCTTCTGCCCCTCCCCCAACTCATGCACACACACTATCTCTCTGAAATAGATAGATAAATCTTTTTTCATTTATTTATAAATCTTTGTTTATTTATTTGACAGAGAGAGAGCACAAGCAGGGGGAGGAGTGGAAGAGGGAGAAGCAGGCTCCCCACTGAGCATAGAGCCCAATGAGAGGCTCAAACCCAGGATCCTGGGATCACGCCCTGGGCTGGAGGCAGATGTTTAACTGACTGAGCCACCCAGGTGCCCCAACAAATAAATCTTTAAAAAAATAGCATCTTTATCAAGTAATAATGATTGGGGGCTTATTAAAATCCTGGTGCCACAGTAAGTATTTTCCCTGACATCTCATAGCCTTGAGGAATGGGGATTTAGAGGTAAACTGGATCAGGCACAAAGAAAAAACATCTGGTGACTGTCAGGGCTTTAGTGGAAGTACTCATTTCCTCAAGTATCAACAGGCCATAAACAGGTACTTCAGCTCAGTTGGCAAGGTACACTCCAAGTTTCACACAGCCATCTTGCTTGTACATGTAATTAGGCATTAGAGAATTTGTTGAGGTCAAGATTAATCCATTCTCTTAGTTGAGAAAAGAAGCTGACAGTAAATGAAAGTAAAATGAAATAAGAGCTTTTTATAAATTTGAATTTTTTTCAGTGCCATCACAGTATCTTTTATATACCATGCAATGAAAATGTGTATTTGTATAGTGAATAAATGAGTTAGGAAAGTATGTATATATGGTATGTGTGTATGTATAGACAGAGGGCGAATCTATCACATTATTTCCCACAGCGTAATTTATTGTGGTTGTTTAATTTTTTTAATTAACATATAATGTATTATTTGTTTCAGGGGTATAGGTTGGTGATTCATCAGTCTTACATAATTCACAGCACTCACCATAGCACATACCCTCCCCAACGTCCATCACCCAGCCACCCCGTCCCTCCCACTCCCCTCCCCTCCAGCAAGCCTCAGTTTGTTTCCTGAGATTAAGAGTCTCTTATAGTTTGTCTCCCTCTCTGGTTCCATCTTGTTTCATTTTTCCCTCCCTTCCCCTTTTGTTTCTCAAATTCCTCATATCAGTGAGATCATATAATTGTCTTTCTCTGATTGACTTATTTTGCTTAGCATAATAGCCTCTAGTTCCAACCATGCATTGCAAATGGCAAGATTTCATTTTTGATGGCTGCATAATATTCCATCATATATGTATATATATATATGCACACATGTGTGTATATGTATATGTATATGTATGTGTGTGTGTGTGTGTGTGTGTATATATATATATATACACACACCATATCTTTATCCATTCATCTGTTGATGAACATCTAGGCTCTTTCCATAGTTTGTCTATTGTGGACATTGCTGCTATAAACATTGGGGTGCACATGCCCCTTCGGATCACTACCTTTGTATCTTTGGGGTAAATACCCAGTAGTGCAATTGCTGGGTCGTAGGGTAGTTCCATTTTCAACTTTTTGAGGAGTCTCCATACAGCTTTCCAGAGTGGCTGTACTAACCTGCATTCCCACCAACAGTGTAGGAGGGTTCTTCTTTCTCCGCATCCTCGCCAACACCTGTCGTTTCCTGACTTGTTAATTTTAGCCATTCTGACTGGTGTGAGGTGGTATCTCACTGTGGTTTTTATTTGTATTTCCCTGCTGCTGAGTGATGTTTGCACTTTTTCATGTTTCTGTTGGCCATTTGGATGCCTTCTTTGCAGAAATGTCTCATGTCTTCTGCCCATTTCTTGGTTGGGTTATTTGTTCTTTGGGTGTTGAGTTTGATAAGTTCTTTATAGATTTTGGATACTAGCCCTTTATCTGATATGTCATTTGCAAATATCTTCCCATTCTGTCGTTGTCTTCTGGTTTTGTTGATTGTTTCCTTTGCTGTGCAAAAGCTTTTGATCTTCATGAAGTCCCAATAGTTCATTTTTGCTCTTGCTTCCCTTGCCTTTGGTGATTTTCTAGGAAGGAGTTGCTGGAGCTGAGGTTGAAGAGGTTGCTGCCTGTGGTTCCCTCAATGATTTTGATGGATTCCTGTCTCACATTGAGGTCTTTCATCCATTTTGAGTCTATTTTTGTGTGTAGTGTAAGTAAATGGTCCACTTTGATTCTTCTGCATGTGGCTGTCCAATTTCCAATTTTCCCAACACCATTGTCTTTTTTCCATTGGACATTCTTTCCTGCTTTGTTGAAGATTAGTTGACCATAGATTTGAGGGTCCATTTCTGGGCTCTCTTTTCTGTTCCATTGAGCTAGGTGTCTGTTTTTGTGCCAGTACCATACTGCCTTGATGATCACAACTTTGTAATAGAGCTTGAAGTCTGGAATTGTGATGGCGCCAGCTTTGGTTTTCTCTTTCAACATTCCTCTGGCTATTTGGTGTCTTTTCTGGTTCCATATGAATTTTAGGATTATTTGTTCCATGTCTTTGAAAAAAGTCGATGGTATTTTGATAGGGATTGCATTCGATGTGTAGATTGCTCTAGGTAGCATAGACATTTTCACAATATTTGTTCTTCCAATCCATGAGCATGGAACATTTTTCCATTTCCTTGTGTCTTCCTCACTTTCTTTCATGAGTACTCTATAGTTTTATGAATACATATTCTTTGCCTCTTTGGTTAGATTTATTCCTGGATATCTTATGGTTTTGGGTGCAATTGTAAATGGGATCGATTCCTTAATTTCTCTTTCTTCTGTCTTGCTGTTGGTGTATAGAAATGCAACTGATTTGTGTGCATTGATTTATATCTTGACACTTTACTGAATTCCTGTATGTGTTCTAGCAGTTTTGGAGTGGAGTCTTTTGGGTTTTCCACATAAAGTATCATATCATCTGCAAAGAGTGAGAGTTTGACTTCTTCTTTGCCGATCCGGATGCCTTTTATTTCTTTTTGTTGTCTTGATTGCTGAGGCTAGGACTTCTAGTACAATGTTGAATAGCAGTGGTGATAGTGGACATCCCTGTTCCTGACCTTAGGGGAAAAGCTCTCAGTTTTTCCCCATTGAGAATGATATTGGCTGTGGGTTTTTCATAGATGGCTTTGTGATATTGAGGTACGTGCCCTCTATCCCTACACTGTGAAGAGTTTTGATCAAGAAAGGATGCTTTAATTTTTCAAATGCTTTTTCTGCATCTATGGAAAGGATCATATGGTTCTTGTTCTTTCTTTTATTAATGTATTGTATCACATTGATTGATTTGCGGGTGTTAACCAATCTTGCAGCCCAGGAATAAATTCCACTTGGTCATGGTGAATAATCCTTTTATTGTACTGTTGGATCCTATTGGCTAGTATTTTGGTGAGAATTTTTGCATCCATGTTCATCCGGGATATTGGTCTGTAATTCTCCTTTTTGATAGGGTCTTTGTCTGGTTTGGGATCAAGGTAATGCTGGCCTCATAAAATGAGTTTGGAAGTTTTCTGTCCATTTCTATTTTTTGGAACAGTTTCAGGAGAATAGTTATTAATTCTTCTTTAAATGTTTGGTAGAATTCCGCTGGGAAGCCATATGGCCCAGGGCTCGTGTTTGTTGGGAGATTTTTGATAACTGCTTCAATCTCCTTACTGGTTATGGGTTTGTTCAGGCTTTCTATTTCTTCCTGGTTCAGTTTTGGTACTTTATGCATCTCTAGGTATGCATCCATTTCTTCCAGATTGTCAAATTTGTGGTGTATAGTTGCTCATAATATGTTCTTATAATTGTTCATATTTCCTTGGTGTTAGTTGTGATCTCTCCTCTTTCATTCATGATTTTATTAATTGAGGTCCTTTATCTTTTCTTTTTGATCAGTCTGGCCAGAGGTTTATCAATCTTATTAATTCTTTTAAAGAACCACCTCCTAGTTTTGTTGATCTGTTCTACTGTTCTTTTGGTTTCTATTTCATTGATATCTGCTCTGATCTTTATTATTTCTATTCTCCTACTGGGTTTTGGCTTTATTTATTATTCTTTCTCCAGCTCCTTTAGGTGTAGGGTTAGGTTGTGTATTTGTGACCTTTTTATTTCTTGAGAAAGGCTTGTATTGCTATATACTTCCTCTCAGGACCACCTTTGCTGTGTCCCAAAGATTTAGAACAGTTGTGTTTTCATTTTCATTTGCTTCCATGAATTTTAAAAAATTCTTTAATATCCTCGTTGACCCCTTCATTCTTTAGTAGGATGCTCTTTAGCCTCCACGTATTTGAGTTCTTTCCAACTTTCCTCTTGTGGTTGAGTTCTAGTTTCAAAGCACTGTGGTCTGAAAATATGCAGGGAATGATCCCAGTCTTTTGGTACTGGTTGATACCTGATTTGTGACCCAGGATGTGATCTATTCTGGAGAATGTTCCATGTGCACTAGAGAAGAATGTGTATTCTGTTGCTTTGGGATGGAATGTTTTGAATAGATCTGTGATGTCCATCTGGTCCAATGTGTCATTTAAAACCTTTATTTCCTTGTTGATCTTTTGCTTAGATGATTTGTCCATTTCAGTGAGGGGGGTGTTAAAGTCCCCTATTATTGTATTATTGTCGATGTGTTTCTTTGATTTTGTTATTAATTGGTTTATATAGTTGGCTGCTCCCATATTGGGGCATAGATATTTAAAATTGTTAGATCTTCTTGTTGGACAGACCCTTTAAGGATGATATAGTGCCCTTCCTCATCTTTTATTATAGTCTTTGGCTTAGAATTGAATTTGTCTGATATAAGGATTGTCACACCAACTTTCTTTTGAAGTTCATTAGCATGGTAAATGGTTTTCTACCCCCTCACTTTAAATCTGGAGGTGTCTTTGGGTCTAAAGTGAGTCTCTTGCAGACAGCATATCAATGGGTCTTGTCTTTTTATCCATTCTGATACCCTGTGTCTTTTGATTGGGGCACTTAACCCATGTACATTCAGGGTAACTATTGAAAATATGAATGTAGTGCCATTGTATTGCCTGTAAGGTGACTATTACTGTATATTATATCTATGTTAATTTTAGGCTCTGTCTTTGCTTAGAGGACCCCTTTCAATATTTCCTGTAGGGATGGTTTGGTGTTTGCAAATTCTTTTAGTTTTTGTTTGTCCTGGAAGCTTTTTATTTCTCCTTCTATTTTCAATGACAGCTGAACTGGATATAGTATTCTTAGCTGCGTATTTTTCTCGTTTAGTGCCCTTAATATATCATGCCAATCCTTCTGGCCTGCCAAGATGGTCTCTGTCGATAGGTCTGCTGCCAATCTAATAATCCTACCATTATAATTTACAGCCCTCTTGTCCCAAGCTGCTTTCAGGATTTTCTCTTTGTCTCTTAGACTTGTAAGTTTTACTATTAGATGATGGGGTGTTGACCTATTTTTATTGATTTTGAGGAGAGTTCTCTGTGCCTCCTGGATTTTGATGCCTCTTTCCTTCCCCAAATTAGGCAAGTTCTCTGCTATAATTTGCTCCAATATACCTTCTGTCAATCTCTCTCTTTCTTCTTCTTTTGGGATACCAATTATTCTAATATTAATTTTATGGTATCACTTATCTCTCAAATTCTCCCCTTGTGATCCAGTAGTTGTTTATCTCTCTTTTTCTCAGTTTCTTTGTTCTCCATAATTTGGTCTTCTATATCACTAATTCTCTCTTCTGCCTCATTTATCCTAGCAGTAAGAGCCTCCATTTTTTATTGCACGTCATTAATAGCTTTTTTGATTTCAACTTGGTTAGATTTTAGTTCTTTTATTTCTCTAGAAAGGGATTCTCTAGTATCTTCTATGCTTTTTTCAAGCTCAGCTAGCATCTTTATAATCATCACTCTGAACTGTAGTTCTGACATCTTACTAATGTCCATATCGATTAGGTCCCTAGCAGTTGGTATTGCCTCTTGTTCTTTTTTTTTTTTTTGAGGTGAGTTTTTCTGCTTTGTTATTTTGTCCAGAGAAGAATAGATGAATGAGAGAACAAAATACTAAAAGGGTAAGAACAACCCTAGAAAAATATATGCTAAACAAGTCAGAAGAGACCCAAAACTGGGGTGAAAAAAAAAATATATATATTTAAATATATATATATATATATATATATATATATATATATATATATATATTCAGGCTGGTGAACAGAACAGAGCCACACTCTTGATTCTGGGTGTATTTTGGTCTGTTAGAAGAAACTGCCTCCCAAAATTTTAAAGAAAAACTTATATATATACAAAAATAAGGGTAAATATGATGAAAGGAAGGAATATGACTATAAAGATGAAAATTAATAAAGATTTTTAAAAAGAAATTGATGAGATAATAAATTGGTTGTAAAAAGAAAGGAAAAAAAAAAGAATGTGATCAGGCAGGACACTACAACAAATCTATACACTAGATTTAGGGTATATTTTGGTCTCTTAGATGAAACTGTATCCCAAAATTTTAAATAAAGAAAAACATATATATGCAAAAAATAAGGTTATATACAATGAAGGGATAGAATATGACTATAAAAATGAAGGGATAGAATATGACTATAAAAATGAAAATTAAAAAACATTTTAAAAAAGGTATTAATAAGGGGGTGTCTGGTTGGCTCAGTGGGTTAAAAAAGGTATTAATAAGATGTTGGATAAAATAGGAAAGAGTAAAAATACACACACACAAAAAAAACTAGAAAAAGAAAAAAATAAAGAGAATTAAAAAAATGTAACTTTGAAAGACTAAAAATCATGGGGAAAAAGCCATGAATTCTATGTGCTGTATTCCCCTAGTGCTGGAGTTTTGTAGTTCTCTTTGATCAGTAAACTTAGTCTTGGCTGGATGTTCTTGCTGATCTTCTGGAGGAGGGGCCTATTGCAGTAATTCTCAAATGTCTTTGCCCAAGTCAGAATTGCACCGCCCTTGTCAGGGGCCAGGCTAATAACCTGCTCGGGTTTGCTCTCAGAGCTTTTGTTTGGGGCCCCACTCCTCAGTGCACCCTCAGAGAAAAGCAGTCAATCACTCCCGTCTCCCTGGTCTCCAGCTGCACTCCGAGCTCACCCGGCCTGTGACCGAGCATTTCTATTTCTGGCTCACAGCCTCATTTGGAGTCTCCAAACCTAGAAAATTCCTGCAGCACGCTCCCATGCCATTCCTCTCAGGAGAGGAAGTTGGGGTCTCCCCAGATCTGCCACTTGTGGGGTCCCTGCTTGAAGAGTAGGGGCCCGACTATGCCACAAATCATGGTTTATGGCAACCCCAAGCCGAGAGCCCACTCTTTGGCTCCATCTCTGCAGCCGGCTTTCCTGCTCCAATACCTAGGAGCTCTGCCACATTCAGACACCCCCAGCCTTCATGTCACCCCAAGGGTCCTGAGACCACACTGACCCAGCGAGGGCTCCACTCCCCACTTAGCCTCTGGAGTGACATCCCTCCGTGGAACAGATTTTTAAAACTTCAGATTTTGTGCCCCACTGCTCTCTCACTTGCCAGTAAGTGGCTGATAGAGGCTCCCCCCACGCCCCCCGTGGTCTATCTTCCTGTATATCACCTCGGATTCACTTCTCTGCCCATCCTACCTCCAGAAAGTGGTCACTTTTCTGTTCAGAGAACTTCTGCTATTCTTTCTTTGATTTCCTGTTGAGTTTGTAGGTGTTCAGAATGGTTTGAAAACTATCTAGCTGAATTCTTGGGACCAGACGAAATTATGTCTCCTACTCCTCCACCATCTTGCTCCTCCCACCTATTGTGGTTGTTTCTTGTTTTAATGAAAGATGAGCTGAATTATTTGAGGGTAAAATGAAAATTCATTCTTGCTCCTAAACCCAACTAATGAAATTTTTTTATGGTCAATTGAATGTTTGAAATCTGCCACCCAAAGTGTCCAGCTTGTTTATAAGAAAGGAAGCTGGAGTTTTGAATATTTGTATATCGAATTACTGATCCAAACCTCCACTACGTTAAAGTTCTTTCCAACTACTCTCGGCAATATATAGGCTATATACTTGAGGTAAATGTTACCGATCATATGGACCTGGTATCAGAACATACTCTCAGACAGGGATTTGCTTGGGAGAGTCTCCCAGGACTGAGACAAAGGAACAGGAAGATTCCAACCCTCAAATACCAATGTCAAGCAAGGATCTGGTTTCTGTGCTTCTCCCTTTGTTTGATTTACAAAAAGGTTCCAAGACTCTCCCAAGCCTCATTCCATTATAGTATATCTTACCATTTCAATCTTAGTTGTTACTCTCTTTTTTTTTCTTTACCTTTCTTACAAATGAGCAGAGGTCCAATCAGCCCAGAGTTGAAGTCCTGTATCAAATTTTCATAGGAGTAATAGATGTGTGTAAGGCATGGAGGGTCATTGTGTGTGGGTCCGCTGTCCTCACTGATCTTCCACTCATAGGTATATTCTTGGCCTGGAGCTATGGCATCATCCATCTTCTCCACAGGGAATGTGTGGTCAGAGTAAGAAGCACCTGGAGAAGAAGAGCCATGAAAACATTTGGACAGTCACTGAGGACAACTTTTTCATCATCCTCAAATCTGGGAGAACATGACATCTCTATAGAGGTATATATGCCTTTCAATAGCGAACCTTTATTATTTGGAAAAATTCACATATACCCACTTCTATGTCTATGCAATTATAAGGGCTTTGGTCTATGGTGATTTGAAGTGAATAAGAAAGCTACTAGTATATTCGGTAAGGTTTAGAAAATTTAGAAATTTTCTAGGGTATTTAAGTGATTAGTATTTAGATATAATCAGAGAGTTGAATCACCGTTGATCAGTAAATCATCTCAGGATATGAGAATGGGTTTTATTTCTATTTTCTCTATAGCACTTGACAAGATCTCTTTCATTTAATCACGTTGGATGTGAGTACACTCTGAGCTGTTGGATGTAAGTACACTCAGAGCTGTTTCTATGTTGTTTTGTTTTTCTTCTGTATTCATATCTTCTTTCCCACCTCTGCCACTCTCCGCCCTATTTTATCACTTTATCATACCTCCACCTTCTGAACACCCCAACTATCCCTAGAGCCTTGGAGTCCAGCTCCTCTATGCCATCTAGTTGCTGTTGTTATTATGAAATGTGTCTACCATCTGAAGTTTAGATGTCTTACTCCTGTCTTTTGCATATCTGAAGACCCACCATTAACACTTCCATATATACTCTGGCTGTCCTGACTGGTGGGAGAGAAGGAGGATGTAGAAGTTGGTCTTCTTTATTGAAGAGAGGGAACTGAGATGCTGAAGATTAAAAGAAGTGCAGAGACTTGGGTGGAATTTCAACAACAAAAAGAAGATGTGGCTAGAAATGGAGCAAGTGAAGTCAAGAAGGGAGAGGTCAGTGTTATGGACAGCCAAATGTGTGAGCCATGCCTCATTTAATTAGGTGAGTTTCACTATCATGAGCTGGTGCAGGAATTTCTCTTGGGGATGCATTTACCTTTTATTTGGTATAACAGCTTGATAAATTTGACATCGAAGGGGAGACCATCAGAGTGGAGACACGGGCAGACAAAAAGAATCGGAAAAAGGGCTCAAGTGTTTTACATGATGGGGAGAAGGGTTCGTGGAAACCGTTCTTTTTTTCCCCCCAATTACTTTTATTTTATTTTTTCAGTGTTACAAGATTCATTGTTCATGTACCACACCCAGTGCTCCACGCAATACATGCCCTCCTCAATACCCACCACCAGGCTCGCCCAAACCCCCATCCCCCTCCCCTCCAAAACCTTCAGTTTGTTGCTCAGAGTCCACAGTCTCTCATGGTTCATCTCCCCCTCCGAATTCCCCCCATTCACCCTTCCTTTCCTTCTCAGGAACATGACAAGGATGCCCACTCTCGCCACTCTTGTTCAACATAGTACTAGAAGTCCTAGCGACAGCAATCAGACAACAAAGAGAAATAAAAGTTATTTAAATTGGCAAAGAAGAAGTCAAACTCTCTCTCTTCTCAGATGACATGGTACTTTATATGGGAAACCCAAAAGACTCCACCCCCAAACTACTAGAACTCATACAGCAATTCAGTAGTGTGGCAGGATACAAAATCGATGCACAGAAATCACTTGCTTTCCTATACACGAACAATGAAAATATGGAAAGGGAAATTAGAGAATCGATTCCATTGACAATAGCACCAAGAACCATAAGATACCTGGGAATAAACCTAACCAAAGAGGTAAAGGATCTGTGCTCGAGGAACTACAGAACACTCATGAAAGAAATTGAAGAAGACACAAAAAGGTGGAAAAGCATTCCATGCTCATGGATCAGAAGAATAAACATTGTTAAAATGTCTATACTGCCCAGAGCAATCTATACTTTCAATGCCATCCCGATCAAAATTCCACTGGCATTTTTCAAAGGGCTGGAACAAACAATCCTAAAAT
>CM052893.1:11075496-11135225 GCA_028534135.1 Potos flavus | reverse complement strand
GACTTCATCAAGATAAAAAACTTCTGCACAGCAAAGGAAACAGTCAACAAAACAAACAGGCAACCCACGGAATGGGAAAAGATATTTGCAAATGACACTACAGACAAAGGTCTGATATCTAAGATCTATAAAGAACTCTTCAAACATGGAAACCGTTCTTACCGAAGTGACTGTGCTTTTTGTAAACAAATGATTAATTTCTTTACTCCTGTTCTCTTTTCCTGTTCCTTTCCTTCTCTTTATTCTTCCCTCCTGTCCTCTCTTTCTGCCTCCCTCCCTCTCTTCCTTTCATCATCTTTATTGAAGTTACATACAATAAAATCTACCAATTTTAAGTATAATGCTTGCCACATTTTGACAAATGTGTACAGTTGTATGGCTACCATCACAATGAAGGTAAAGAACAGGTTTATCACTCTGAGAAGTTGCCTTGTGCCATTTCCAGTCAGAACCTTCCCCTACTCTCTGGGGCCAGCAGCTACTGAACTGCTTTCTGTCTTATATTCTTCTTTCCTCTAAGGTCATATAAGTGGAACAATATATTATATGCCCTCTTGTGTTTATTAGTGTTAGTATAGTATATCTTTTTCCATCCTTTGCTTTTTCCTGTCCTTGTCTTTAAAGTGGATTTCTCAAATTCAGCATATAGTAGGTATTTCTTTTTATCTGGTCTTAGAATCTGTCTTAGTTGTAGTGTTCTTCCCATTTGCTTATAATATAACTACTGATATGGCTGAGTTTAAATCTACCATCTTGCTCTTGTTTCCTATTTATCCATCTGGTCTTTATTGCTTTTTCTTTTCTTTCTTGCTTTCTTTTTGATTAATTGAGTATATCTTTTTATCTCTACTATTATTTTATTAGCTTTGCTTTGTTTTGTTAGTGGTGCCCTTCAGTTTACAAGGTATGACTTTAACTTATCAGAGTCTACCTTCAAATCATATTATACCATTTCACTTATAAGACACTTGCAATAGTATACGTCCATTTCCTCCCTCCTAGCCTTCGTGCTATTGTTTATTATACATAGTTTACTTCTGTCTATACAGTATACCCCCTAATAAATTGTTATTACTTTTGCTTTAAAGTTTAGATGACTGTCTTCTCAACAGATTAAAAATGAGGAAAAATTTTCTCTATATTTACCCATTTCTGAAGCTTTTTATTCCTTCTTGTGGATCCAAATATCCTTTTAATATCAATTTTTTTTCTGATTAAAAGAGTTCCTCTAACATATTTTTCTGCTCTGCTGGTGGGAAATTATTTCTTATTTCTATGCTTAAGACAGTCTTTATTTTTTCCTCATTTTAAGTGGATATTTTTGTGTGGTATAGAATACTAAGGGGACAAATTCCCCTCCCCCACTCCACACCAGTACTTTAAAGATATCCCTAATTATCTTCTGGCTTGCATTGTTTCTACTGATGTCTGCTGTCATTCTTATTTTTGTTTGTGTCTTTTTTGTTGTTGTTCTGACAGCTTTTAACATTTTCTCTTCATCACAGGTCTTTAGTAACTTGATTATGATGTGCTTTGGTATGGTTTTCTTCATGTTTCTTCTTCTTGGTTTTGTCAAACCTTCGTAGGTTTATAGCTGTCATCACATTTGGAAATTTTTCATGCCTTGATGTCTTCAAATATTTCTTCTGTTCCTCCCCATTCTAGGATTCCAATAACACATATGTGACATCACTTGATATTGTCCCATAGATTACTGATGTCTTGTTCATTTTGTTCAGTCTTTTTTATCTTCGTGATTCATTTGGGTAGTTTCTATTGCTATACATAAAATATTCTCTAATATTTTCTTCTACAGGGCCGTTAATCTCATCTGGTATACTTCCCATTTCAGCTATTATATTCATCTGTAGAGTTTCCATTTGTGTGTTTTTATGTCTTCTATCTCTCTCTCCTCATCATGTTTTGAATATATGGAGAATATTTATAATAGCTGTCTTAATGTCTTTGCCTGCCAGTTCTATAATTTCTTTTATCTCTGGGTCTGTTTCTATTGATTAATTTTTTTCTTGGTTATGGGTAGTACATTTCCTGTTTCTTCTAATGCTTGTTAATTTTTATTAGCATTGTGAGTTTTACGTATTGGTTGCTGGATTTTGTTGCATTCTTGTAACTAATATTTTACACTGGCACACAGTTAAGAGACATGGATTTGATTTGATACTTTCTTGTTTTTAAAGCTTTGTCACCTTCTGAGTATTCTGCAGTCTAGACTAATTTTATCCAATTCCTGTGCCTTTTGTTGATTCTACCTCTACTCAGTGCCCATTTGTTAGGTCTTTCCTCGTTTGATGATGGGAACATAAACTATTTTTATGTGTGTAGTCCAGGGACTGTTTTGTTTGTTTCTTTCTGGTGGTAGTTTCCTTACTTTTAATACTTTCCTCATATGCATGTGCAGATCAACACTTAGTTGAAGACCTGACAGGACCTCTGTGTAGATTCTTAAGAACTCCTTCTCTGTGTCTGTATCATCCTCTTGAGGATTCTGTTCTGTGGATCCAGCCACTTTGGCCTACCAAAAGTCTAAACTCTGTTTCTTTAACTCAAAGGGCTATTGAGCTCTGCTTGGGTTCACCCTCATTGTGCTATGTCCTGGAAACTCTCTCCATGCAGTGAGCTTGAGTACACATAGGACCCACCTCATTTGTTATTCTTCTCCCATGGAGCATTCTCTTGTATCATCTGTTGTTCAGTGTCTGAAAACTGCTATTTCATATACTTTGTCTGTCTGTCTCGTTGTTAAGCAAAAAGGTGAATCTGATCCCTCATTTCCAGAAGCCAAAGTCTGAGATGCTAAATTTCTATACAGACTATTTTATATTGCGGCAATTAGCTACTGTTGTAGCTAATTGCACATTATCAGGAAAAATCTATTCCACTCACACTCATGTGAGCTTGCACAGCATCAGCATATGTTTGGGTTCTCCAGATGGGAGTGTGAAATAAGGCACATGCTTCCATCATCAATGAGGCATTCAGGCACAGCAGCAACATGCATTATGTACTGCATGAGGTTCTGAGCATGGAAGCCATAAGATAGAAGAGTTAAGTAGATATATCTAGATTTACTGACATATCTTCATAGGACAGAGCATTATCTTTATATATATGAAAATGAATATAACCAAACTTGAAATAATATGATAGTCATAATATCAGCCTTACAGATAGGAAACAAAGATGGACTTTAATGCTCTTAGAAGCTGATGATTTATTGGTGGTGATTACACTGAAGGCATACAGAAAAGAAGACTAGTTATGGCTGGACCACAAAGTCTTGACAGGAGACTGAATCAGGTTACTATTTGCTCAACACAAATCCAGCTGTGTTAACTCATTCTGCAAAACTTTCAAGAGCATTGCTTTACCTATAAGATAAAGTCCAAGTTTGTTACCATGGTAGCTGAAGTCATTTATGAGTTTTCCCAGTCTACCTATCCAGTGTCATCTCCCTCCATACCCCTAAGCTGTGCACATTTTGTACTCCAACAGCTACTTACTACCTCCAAAATATATATCCCAACTTTGCACTTTTCTCTGTGTCTCTAATGCCATCACCCTAGGATAAAACTAGACTCCAGAATTAGCCTATTAACTGGTCATTGGGATTCTGGTATAAGAGTACCCTCCCAATCCATTTCCCAACTTGTATACAGAATGATGCCTTTGAACTTCAGATCTTACTTTGCCATATTCCTGCTTAAAATCCTAACCATAGCTTCTTCTTTCACAAAATTCTTAACATGGACCACAAGTCTATGTGTGATCTACCCCCACTTCTCTCTCCATTCTCATTGTGTGTGACTTTTCCCCTTGTTTACTATGTATCACTCTCTTGGGCCACCTTTTAGTTCCCCAAACAAGCAAATTCCAGCCTACCTGGGGGTCTTTACAGATACCACTTCCTTGGCTTAGAGTGTTCTTCCTCTTTGTCTTTCTTTTGGGTAAATATGTGCTCATCCTTTAGATGTCACCTTAATGTAAGCTTACTCCTTTCCTGATCTCTAATTGTGCTACCTATTTTTTCTTTTACAGCACCCATCATAATTTATAATTAAATATGTGTGGCACTGGATAACTTAGTTCATTTTCTCCTATTAAATAATAACTATTTACATCATGCACATTTCTGTCACCAGAAAGTGAGCAACTCAAAGGCAGGTGCTGGATTTTATCTGTGTTAATATCTCTGGTACCTTTCACAGTGCCTAGCATGGAGAATGTATTCACTGAGTGTATGTTGAATTTCTAAGATTTAAGATCCTGTGGGCTAGAATCAAGGTTATCATGTCTTAGCTCACAGGTGATTAGGATTGCATGGTATTACAACAAATTACATGCCAACATTAACATTATGGAAATACTATATAAGAATCTGAGTTGCTGTCTTTTCTTAAACAACAACAACAACAACAACAAAAATGTTGTTCTTGTGACACTGGACCAAATTTCTGCATAGAATTTGCCTGCTCTGAATCCTGGCTACCTCTTTCAGATAAGACAGTGACTCTGTGATTCCCAGTCCATAAAGGACATATTTTTTCATTGACTTAGCCTCCTGAATGCTGTAGGCATTTGTGTTGTGACACTTGTGCTAGTGAAAAGCTTAACATGGGATTCCACTGTATCTTTTTTTTGCCCTCAAAGATAGTTTGACACTGATAACCAATATTGACTCTGACGATGAAAAGGATCTGAATATTAAAAAAGGATCTGGGGACACCTGGGTGGCTCAGTGGGTTAAGTGGCTGCCTTTGACTCAGGTCATGATCTCAGGGTCCAGGGATGGAGCCCTTCATCAGGCTCCCTTCTCAGTGGGGAGTCTGCTTCTCCCTCTCTCTCTGCCTGCCACTCTGCCTGCTTGTGCTCTCTCTCTATCAAATAAATTAATAAAACCTTTAAAAAAATAAAAATAAAAAAGGGGGCACCTGGATGGCTCAGTGGGTTAAAGCCTCTGCCTTCAGCTCAGGTCATGATCTCGGGGTCCTGGGATCGAGCCCCGCATCGGACTCTCTGCTCAGCAGGGAGCCTGCTTCCCCCCCCCCCTGCCTCTCTGCCTACTTGTGATCTCTCTCCTCTCTGTCAAATAAATAAATAAAATCTTTAAAAAAATAAAAAAAAATAAAAAAGGATCTGAATATTAAGGAGTTGAGAAATGTTAAAAGCGTGAACAATTTCCTGAGAATAATGATATTATTTCAGTCTAAAGAAAAAAGAAAAAAAGAGTTTATAAGGAAGAGTCTCTCTGAGTCTCTGCTAATAAAAAGGAAGAATTATCTCTGGGAAGTTACAAAATAGCTCTAGAAGCAAAGAACAAACATGTCTGATAAGGAGAGTTGCCCTCTTGTCTATTGACTGGACCTGGCATGGCAAGTTGTTGACTAGAGCTATCTCAAATCAAGCATGATGGCCCTTATTCAATGCTTTCTGATTCTTGGCCTCATGAAGTTAGAAAATGATGTTCCTGGACACAATGCTTCCACTGTTCCAGCTGTTAAAACATTGCAGGAAATTCCTATAGTAGAAAGTAGTATTCTTTCCATTGCCTTCAGAAGCTCTCAAAAGGACGAAATGTGATATTCTTTGTAGGGTGAGAGGTAACTTTCGAAGTTCTTCCTCTTTCTCTGGATAAATGCATGCTCATCCTTCAGACATCAGCCTAAATGCCAGTTTACCCATTCCCTGATGAATATTATATGTATTTATGAATACTATTAGATATAAATATCATACACACAATTTTCAATTAAATATTTGTGAGATTATATAATGATACTTTCTCTCACTAGATTGTGGGAGAGTCCGGAATTGAAATTTCTTGGTTGAATCACTTGCTGCCTGTGTGAATTTGGGAGTTTCTTTAACCTCCCTTTAGCCTCACTTTTCTCATTTGTAATAATATAATCTTTTCTCTTGCAATAATATTATAATTTTTGATGGGTTATGAGGACTAAAAACATAAGTAAAATGTCTGGCTCCTAACCAATGCTATGGCAGCCTGTTGCAATATATTTTAGTATGTTGACTTTTCTTTCTCAGCCAATTTGCAACTAATACAGCCTCTTTCCTTTGTGTTGTACTTCTGATAAGATGTATTTAAGTGTCCTTGAGTTCTCTCAACACATATGAGAAAGATTAGAGGTGGTGACATATCCACTCTAAAAGTGGAAAAAATTGGTAGTAAGATTAGGTAATTGCTCACAATTACCAGCAAAATTAATAAATTTCAGATCAAGGGGGGAAATAATGCGTAGGCTCTACTTTCTAACCCACTCTTCAGTCTCTCAGTTCAGAAATCATCATTATCATCATGATCATGTTCCAGGCTCTGTGGGAGGTTACCGGACACAAAGATAAAGAAGGCTGTAAGACCCTGAGGGACTCATTGCTCAGTTAACAGTAGGGTACATGCTGGTGCCTTGGTTGTGATGGATTTCCCCTCTAGATTTCTTTTAGGGCCACTTCAGTGGAGAAGCCACAGTTAGAACACATTATGCATCATAATATGAACCAAACAATATAGATATCTAAGAATCACCTAAAAGACTTTAACACATACTAGATATAGCAGTGTGACTGATTTTTGAATGATATAGAATTTATCTTTAAATGGTCAGGGTTTCATATCCAGTTTTATTTGAACAAACGATGGTTTTTAAGTGTCTGTCTAGTTGACCAAATTATTGAGAATTTCATATTCATTTGACATGAATAAGAATATAAAGTTATATACAAGATAAATTTAAAATAATTGAATGAATGGTTTTAATTACGTTTACTATACTACTTAAAAGGTGAATTATGAGCATCTTAAAACAAATAGTGAACAAATTTGTACATGGGGAAAGATTCTCTAATTACGCTGAGTGAGGATTACTAATGAGATAATTTGGGGATAATATAATCAGTGTTTTTATTCTTTTAACTTCAAAGTATTTTATCCTACACTTAGTTTAGAATAAAACAGGCATGTTGTAGCTTTGATTTCACAACCTACATAATATGAGGCATGAAACAGAAACAGCTACTTAAAGGAAGCATTTATGAAACGCATTTTTGGTGAATCTGATTCTGACTTTGTAATCAAAATAAAAGTTTAAGTTCTTAACTGAAAAGGGGAGAAATGGACAGGAAAGACTATTGTGCTAGAGCACAAGAAGTCCTTGTTCATCTTTGTGCAAGAATAAATTCTTCACACCAATGATAACCCTTTATTTTATATTTACTCAAGTTTGTTCCCTTCCTGCTCTGTCCATAGTCAGTGTTGCAATTTGTTTACTCATCACGATGAACCAATTATTAGCCAGGTTTCTCGGTATTTTTTTTCAAATGTAAAATGCTATGTACAAACTTTGGGAAAGTGAAGTTATGTAAAGATCCACTTCGGTCACCCATGAGGGTGCTCATTCTTGAGATCCTCCCTTGTTACTCATTTTTTTTGAACAGCCCTTTTCCTCTCCATTTAATTAACTTAGTGAGTGCTTCTGCATTCAAAGACTAGGAGCCTTCTTTTAAAAGCTGTAATTTAGTTAATGGGCAAAGTAGAATGCCAATATTTTCTAAGGAAACTGATTCCACTGCATGGAGATTGCAAGTCTCTTTTGAAGGGCAGTTCACGTTTTTAAGATTTAGGAGAATTATTATATCAGGCACTACAGTTTGTTTTGGGTATATATCATATACTCAAAGAAGTGCCAAAATATTCAAATGAAAAGTGAAACATCATTGCCCACATTATGTCAAGCATTGGAATACTTTGGAAAAATCCAAAAGACTAAGTTTTCATATGGAGAATTTGGCAACACCAGATGCAAAAAATAATTTCTGATGGAAAATGCATTTTATCCGTCTGCCTATCTATCTATCTTTCTATCATTTCTATTCTGAGTTGGCTTAACTAGCAGACAGCTGAATATTATAAAACTAATTTTGTGATAAAATACTCATAATGCAATTCACACATTTAAGTGACTATATAAAGCAAATAAACGAATAACACTAAGATTCACTCTGAAACAAACTTTTAAAGTTAATTGACTAAAACAGCTACAGAAATCTTACTGAAGAACAAAATTTACTCAGTGGCGCATTGTACAAATAGTTCAATGCATGCAAGCTACTTTCTGAAATTTTAGCCTCAAATTGAAACTCTTAGTGATAGAAAGTCTTTAAGTGATTAGGTATAGCTACAGATATTTTATTTCCTGTTTAAAAATATAGTCCTATCAAATATATGCCTTAAAGGAAATGTTCTTGTGAGCATTTTTACAAATTGTGATTTGTCCAACCCGCCAAATAGATTACTCATCCTTGCCCTAAGTACTAGTGAGGTTTCTCCCAGGCATGCCTGGGTCGGGGTGCAAGTGGGAGTGGTTTGGCAACACCAAGCTACAAACTTGCATTTATGTCAGGTGCTGTCAATTTATGGATGAAAGGCCAGCATGAGACTTTCACACTGAGTAGCATCTTTCCTGGCCAGAACTCAGATTTCCAGCCATCAACTAACTAAAGCATAGCCAAGAATTTAAAAGGCAACAAGACTTCTGGGCAACCAAAATAGATGTTAAAAAAAAAACAACAACCCATGAATGAAAGCTCAGGGTTTTTACCCATAGACAATACCACAGACAATAATGTAGACCTTTGTTTCGAGTCTGTCTGTTTACTTAGACTGTACATAATTCTAATATTTGTGGGTATTTGTACAATCTCACAGTAGATTAGAAATAATGGCTTAGAAAGAGATTAGAGTTTTACTTCTCATCCTCTGTTTTAAAGAGTCTTGGAACTATAACATATATCCAAAGTGATTAAAAAATATCTAGACATTTAAGAAGTAAATCCCAAACTATGTGGAAAATATAATAATTCAAAATGACTCACTCCTCTGTGCTCTGGATAATTGAGGTTTTTTGTTCAATTTTAGTTCATTTTGACATCTAAATTCTAAGAGAGAGTTTTATTTCATTCGAGTACAAATAAAATGATGAGTACTATCCAAGGCCAAGGACTTCCTTCAACCTAAGCTACTGAAAACAAATTTTAATGCCTTCATGATGCATTAAAGCCACAAAATAACCACACCAATAGCAGCTAACATTGTCATGTACCAACCATGTGCCAAGAACTTTACATATATTATTACTTATTCCTGCAATAACCTTCGATGGGAGGAATTGCTATGCCTATCTCACAGATGTAAAACTAAAGGTTAGTGGTAAAGAAAATTTCCCCAAATTGCCCAAATTTAAAGCCAGGTCATTCTGGCTCTAAAGCCAACGTTCTTTCCATGGCTATCTTTTCCTTCTAACTGATGAAAATAGGTCTCCAAATGCTTGGTGGAGCTCAAGGATTAATTCCCAGAAAAGTAGGATTGCTGTCAAGGTTGCATCATTGACTGGTTAGATCAAGCAGTCATAGGGCCAAGGATTGAATCCTGCCTTAGGCCTACTATATTGTCTCAATCTCCCACCATCCATCTCTCAAATACCTACCTCTGCAAAAAAGGAACCTGGATTCTCATGTAGCTGGCTCAGTATGTGGTTAATTGATTTCCCACACTGCCCTAAATAGTTCAAACCATAGAGGACGGCTATGGGCCAGGGTGAGTGTCAGGCAAGAAGATGCTTTATTTTAAAGCAGAGGGCACAATAAAATGAACAGAAGACTTGTTTTTTACCATGCAAGGCACTCAATCTTAAATAGATAGAATTTGCATCTCGCTTCCAAAATAAAATTTCACTTTCCCCACCAATCTGTATTTATCCTTCTCAGATTTAGGCAACTAGGGCCAATAATCAGGTGACCAGTGGAAGTAGTGGGAGCATGTTAAACAGTTGCTCGTAGATGACTGGCTGTGGGGGAGTGCAGGAACAAATAAACAGTAAAGGAAAGGGGATAATGTTGCAAGGTCTGTTCCCTGTGCAAACAGCCCAGCTGGAATACAAAGTCCATGAACCTTACCTCCTCCCACATTTGAAATGGAACCTGGATGGGACATTTGGGGGTTCTTCCCTCTGGCATTACATTGCTGAATTCTTGATGTAGTTGTCTGGAAGCCTCATAAGTAGGTTAAATGGTTGTTTGCTATGCCATTGTATGATTTTAGGAACATAGGAGAGACTCCTGCACATGCTACCTCACTCAGAGTCTTGCCAAATTGGCCCTTAAAGATGCCTAACATTTCAGTTAATGCTTCATTGTTTTTCCTCAAGCCAAAGATTAAGGGCTAATGCAAATACTCCTGGGAAGGGTAGTTCATTAACCTATTATCAGTCCTATATGTGTTAGCTGGAATGAGTTCAACTACTAATTTACACAAGAAATAATAAATGTAAAACTCACTTTGTAATCCACAAATCATCAGATAAATAGGAAATTATCTGAACACACTTAAAATTTTTAATAGAGATGTAACATAATTCAAATACATTTTGATTGAAGAATCAACTTCACCATCATATCTAATATCTATTAAGTGTTTATTATATGCTAGGCATTATCCAAAGATTTCATGACAACAAACCTATATGAGGTAGTATGATTCTTATTCTCATTTTACAGACTAGAGAGATGAGGCACAGAGAGGTTAGGTAACTTCAAAAGTCACACAGCTAATAAGTGTAAGCCCGGATTTGCACCAAGCAGTCTACTTCCAGAATCTGCACTGTAAACCACTTTCCTACTCAATTGCCCCCTTCAAAGGTATGACAGCTGGAATACATGAGAGAAAGAAAATTTGTGAGTCATGAAAGGACTGAAGTTATTTAAAACTGTTATTACACTAATATCTAGTACAATATGGCTACAGTTTTCTTATATCAGCTCCTAAGAGAACTCCACTGTGCTTGTTGTGGTCTGAACATCAGCATAATGACAATAATCAGAACGAGGTCAACAACAGTACTTACTCTCACATGGCTGATGTGGTCACTTTTGTCACCTTCACCTTCGTGATCTTTGCCATTGTTGTCATCTTTGCCATTGTGATTTATTGAGAGCTTACCATGTTCCAGGAATTATATTTTATACACTACCTAAACAGTCTCACTTTAATCCTCAAAGCAATCGTATGGGATGGGTATAACCGTTCACATTTTATACATGAAAAGACTGAAGCTCAGAGATGTTAAGCTCATAGAACCAGAGGTGATGCATGTGGAATTTGAACCTAGGTCTGCCTTCAAAGCTTAAGTTCTTAACCATTTCACTTTGTCTAAAATTGTAATAAGACTTCTACCACCACCACCACCACCAAATACCACTTATCAAGTGTACTTTATGTGTCAGGCTAGCCCTCTGTCAGGCTAGTCCAATGTCACTATTTCAAACTATGGTTCTTGGGCTACATCCAGCCAGCTGTCTGTTTTTGTAAATAAAGTTTTATTGGGACACAGCCATACTCATTCACTTACCCATTGTTTGTGACGGTGTTTGTACTAAAAGGTAGAGTTAACTAAAAGTTACAACAAAGATCCCAAAGCCAACCATACTTACTATCTGGCTTCTCACAGAGAAATCTGTGGACCCCCCTGCTTTAAACCACTTTGAAATGTGCATGTATTACTGTTCTCATTTTACAGATGACTATATTGGAATTCAGAAAGATTAGGCAATTTGCCCATCCAGCTGTTAAAGAGCAAGAACCTAGTAAAAACCTGAGGTCTAGATGACTCCAGATTTTGTTCATTTTCCTCTCTGAAACTTACAAAGGCAACAACTTTCATAATTACCCATTGAAGGAAAGGAGATTTCTCTAACATGTAGTTAACAATCTGGTTATAAATGTCTGACACTGGTGTTAGAGTTGTTCATTTTCCACTGCCAGAGGGATATTAAATTATTCTTACCTTCTGAGAATTTACTGTATTTAATTCCTTGAGGATGGATGCTTATGGGCTTGTCTGCCTTATTCTTAAAGTGAACTTTCACGATGTCTCCAACTTCAGCATATAAAGTAGGCCCAAGAAGTCCTACAGAAACAAGAATTTATAATATATCTGTGTTCAGGACTACCAAAGACAGAGCTCCTAAGCATGGAGAGACACAGAGAACCCCATGAGTGATGGCTGTCATTCCTCCTGGTGCTGAGGCCGGCTTGCTTGTCTTCCATCTAGAAGGGTTTGCCAGCTCATTGTCTCTATACTGCATGCAGTCAGGACAGGACGAGAAGGTAGAAATGCTTGGCTTGGGCCCAAAGCAAGTCAAGAGAGAGAAGGAATAGTTCTGATCATGTCTACCCCATCTTGACCCTTGTCATTTCTTGAAGATTACTGTCTTTGATCAAGAGAAGAAAGGTGTTCATTTTCAGTTGTGCAGGGTGATTTGAGGGAAGGTGACTGGCTCCGTTAGATCTCCCCGAGGTGGGAAATCTCAGAGATCTCAATAAAGTGAGGGAGCAAATCACAGGGTATTCTGGTCCTGAGGTGAGTTCAGAGTCCCTGAGGCAGGAGTGAGCTTGATGTGTCCAAAGAACAGAAAGAAAAAGAGTGCAGGCAGAGTGAGAAGAGATGACGGAGGGGGCGGATCATGTGGGGGCTTTATGGGCCTTGGTAAGGAATTCGGATTATCTTCTAAACACGAAATGGAAAATCACCGGGCTTCGTGCAGCAGACAGACATGATTTTAAAAGTTCATTCTGAAAAAAAAAAAAAAAAAAAAAGTACATCCTAGCTGCTGTGTAGAGAACAGCCTGCGTAGTAATGGGAGTGGAGATGGGAGGAGGTGGTACAGAGAAGCCAGCATGCGTGGCGGGGAAGTGGTGAGAAGAGGTTGGATTCCACTCACTTTGAAGGTACAGCCAGCTGGATTTGCTAGTGGGTTGGATGTGGCATGTTAGGAAGTCAAGGATGACCCTGAGGTGTTTTATCTGAGCAACTGGGTAAACAATGTTACCAGTTACTTCAATGTGGGACACACTGGGACAACAGGTTAGAGGTGCAGATATCAAGAGTGAGGTTTCACGTGCTACATGACCAGTGTGCTGAGTCCTGTGGCCACATGGATAAATAAGACACCGTCCTTGTCCTCAAAGAGCTCTCAAGCTAGTTTGGGGATAAACATATGGTAGGAGCTACCGCTGAGATCTGGGCAAAGTACTGTAGGAGTAGAGAGGATGAAGGACCAGTTCTGTCTGAGGAGTTAGGGGAGGAGGTGATATTTGAGTCAGACTTTTGGAAGAATCATAAATGAGAATTTCCCAAAATTAAATGTTTGTGACTCTTGCCACAAGAGTTGACTGCTCTCACTTCCCAGCCATCTGTAAATTCTGTGGATTTGTCTTCTCCCCAGAAGAGATCACAGGAGCTTGAGAAGAAAGTTACAGCAGTCACAGAGTTCAACCAGCATTTGTTTGCAGGGGTGATGATCATGTTAATAGGGCCTCCACTTACAGAACTGTAATGGTGAGTAAAATAGATGCCTTCACAGAGCTTACCAAAAAATCGGAAAGACAGATTTTAACAAATAATCACACAAACATTTAATAACAAACTGTGGAAAGTATTATGAAAGAAAAGCATGGCATACTCTGAAGAACATTTGACAGAGGGATCTTGTCTAATCTTGGAGGCAGGGAGGTGATCAGGGTTGAGAAATATTTCCTAGAGGAAGCAATGCTTCAACTGAAGTCCAAAAGCAAAGAGGCAAAGGCATGGGCAGGGACATTCCAAGGAGTGGGATGAACATGTGCAAAGGGCCTGTGGCACCAGAAAACTTGGCCTATTCAGAGAACTGACAGATGGCCATAGTGAAGATAAAGTTTAACTGGTAAGAGAGAGAGGCAGAACATGAGGCTGAAGGCATGACCAGAGGCCCCGTCATGTAGAACCTTCTACGTCTTTTAGAGTTTTGCCTCTAAGTGTATCTGGAAGCCAATAAAGAGTTTTTAGCAGAGGTTTTAAATCTCTGGGTGCATTGGCGGAGGATGAGCTGGAGAGAACTCAGAGTGGATGCTCAGAGAATAGACAGAAGGCTCCAGGAGGGTGACGTTGGTGACTTAGTGTAAGGTGATAGTAGTGGAGGTGATGAGAACGTACTAGAGAGCTATTAGAAGATGAAACTGTCAGGACTTGATGGATGGCATATGGGTGGAGGGTGAGGGAGACCAAGTTGCCATGGATGGCCGGTAATGTTCTGGCTGGGGGAGCTGGGTGCACGAGGATACCATTCTCTGAAATGAGGACACTGTGGGAGGGTTTTGTTTGGTAGATACGGTAGGCAGAATAATGGCCCCCCAGAGATCTCTGCATCTTAACTCCCAGGACCTGTGAATACGCTACCTGGGATGGCCAAAGCGGCTCTGCAGGTGTGACTAAGGTAAGAATTCTGAAGTGGGAGAGTTTCCTAGATTATTATCCGGGAGGGCCCAATGTCATCAAGGGTCCTTATAAATGGAATCCAGGAGAAGCTGAATTCACAGCTTCAAGATGTGGAAAGATGCAGATGGAGATCTGAAGATGGAGGAAGGGGCCGTGAACCTACATATGCAAGCTGCTTCTAGTAAGTGGAAAAAGCAAGGAAACGATTCTCCCCCGGATGGGGAGAGCTCTGTCAATGCCTTGATTTTAACCCAGTGAAACTTATTTTGGACTTCTGACTGCAAGAACTGTAAGATAATAGATTCGTGTTGTTCTAAGCTATGAAGTTTGTGGCAATTTGTTACCTATTGGCAATAGGAAAACAGTATCTCTGAGACAGAAGCCCTCTTTCCCTACTTCTATCTTTCTACCCACAGTTTTCTTATTGCTTTCACCAAACTCCCAGTACTAGAGTTTATGCTGATCTTGTGCCTGAAGCATTTTGTTTGCTTTTGTGTTAGTTCTGCACAGGACTGTGGAGGTCACATTGTTCAATCTTCAATTTAGAGATACTTACAAAGCCTGGGATGTGGGGGTGGGGAGGATGGCTTGCTCAAGGTCAGTCAATCAGTGGGTGGTGCTGCTGGGGTTAGAACTCAGGTCTCTGGACTCTTGAACCAGAGCTTTCTCTACCACCTTGCATAGAGCAGGTTCAGAACTGCCCCCTTTCCTGAAATAGTTCCAATGTCTACACCATTTTTGACTCCTGGCCACATCTGGCTGTGCTAGCTGACCTCTCTCTCTCTCTTCTGGCTGCTACCTTCGGTCCTAGCTCCTGATGGAAGCCCCTACCGGCTATTCCCACCTGCTAGGGATGCCCAGGAGCCCAAAAGAGTGCTGGCCACGTTGTCACACTGTGCACTGCATTTTGTTGCCATGGTTGCCTTGCTTGGGTGATTTGTTTGTTGGCATCACATGGCTACGAATGCCCGGTGCCCAGGATAAGCCTCCTAAGTTATTTAACCTAATAAGACCTCTTACTGCAATGAATGGTCTGGAGTATTTATTTGCCTCCCTTTCTGTTTCTTTGGAATTAAGGCAAAACAAAGGGATGTTTTCATAAATGCAAACCAAATACCTTCCCACATGTGGGCAAACACATGTCTGAATGTTGCCTGAGCTGCTGGTTAGCTCTTCCGTCAGCCAGATGGCCTGGGACCCAGCACTGAAGTGGGGAAGGGGTCGCCTATCTTGCGGTCCCAGGAAGGTAGCACAGCGTGTACCCAATTTCATGCGGTTTTGCAGTTGAAAAGGACAACATGAAGTCAGCTAATTCAATCCCCTATGCTCAGGTGAATAATGAGTTACAGAAAACAGGGAAGCCCATTGTTGCAGCTAGTTTAAATCCCCTTCAGAAGCAAAGGTTTCATAATTTCCTTGAAAAAATTCAGAGTCAACACTAGCCATTTTGAAGCCCCAGGCAGGATTCCTGAAAATGAGCCCAGCCCCTCCACCTGTCCACATGTCTGCAAACCTCGCTGGATGGACCCCTCCACGCCCCCAGTCCTACAGCCTCGCCCCCACCCACAATTACAGTGACTTCTGGGCTCGTGCTGTAGAAATGTCACACGACTCATTTGTTCAGGGTTCAGCTGGAATCACACCCGCCAGATGGGCAGAGCAGGAAACGGGAAAGGTGCTGATGACCAAGAACCAGGCTGGGAATGGGGCAGGTCACATAGTCAATGGCAGTGTTTGAACCCGGAGCTTCATAGGCTTTACCCCAGACTTGCCTCACTGTATCAGCTACTAGAGGGATATAAAGATGAATAAAATATTACCCTTGCCTTTCAGGGATTCGTAGTTAAGTAACTATGGGAGTTCAGGAAGAAGCTGCTTAAAAATGGTGTTAAAATGCCTCAGAGTTCACTTAAGACAAATGTGTTATTATGAGATGCACAGGGGTCGACAGAAAGGTGAAGTTTTAAGTGCACAGGGCTTAAACATAAATTAATGATCAAGGTTTACTTCTAATGAATGAGGTTGAATCAGGAAATTTCTACAAAAGCTAATAATTTCAAAGGATTTTTAAAAAAAAGATTTTATTAATTTATTTGAGAGGCAGAGAGCACAAACATGGGGAGCAGCAGGCAGAGGGAGAGAGAGAAGCAGGTTCCCTGCTCAGT
Source organism: Potos flavus (assembly GCA_028534135.1). Classification (NCBI taxonomy): domain Eukaryota; kingdom Metazoa; phylum Chordata; class Mammalia; order Carnivora; family Procyonidae; genus Potos; species Potos flavus. Next base: position 11,118,721 of record CM052893.1, on the reverse strand, counting down.
GGGAGGATCCCAGGACCCTGGGATCATGACCTGAGCCAAAGGCAGCTGCTTAACTGACTGAGTCGCCCAGGCGCCCCATCTCAAAGGGTTTTGATCACAGTACTCTCCTCTTCGAAAACTATGAATGACTCCTTCCTGCTCAGAAGATAGTCTCCAACCTGGCCCTGGCCTTTCTAACACTTAGGGTTCTCAGCACAGTGGCTTACATGGCCCAGACATTCAAATTCAGTTAACTTGGCAAAAGGCACACAGGTAAGGCTCTAAACACCTGTCCGATTCCTCTTTTTTTCCAGGCCTAGTGAATATGTTTCCCATCTCATTTTCCCTTTACTCACCTACAGTTTAATTAAATATTTCTTAAGTATCTGTTGTACCTACTAAGCTTGGAACCAGAGCTATGAAAATGAAGAGACTCTGACAGAGGACAGGAGAGCCTTCAACTTCCTGCCCACAATTACAAACTCGGTTTTAGTAGTAACCTTACTGTCTGTTGCCTTGCCATCCTCTGTGAAGGTAATATCTCTTCTACCTCAATCTAATTCCGCCCAAGTTTTGAATCACATCACTTCCTACTTCTTCTGAGTCTGGCTCCAGCCATTATTCTCCCTCAGAAGTGATCACCCTCCCCTTTTCTACTGGATATGTTAAATCACAGTATTTTTGTTTGTAAAAGTCCAAAATATACTAAAGCCCAGAACTACCCTGTCTCTCCTCACATGTGGAGCCAAGTTTCAGGAAAGAGTTGTCTCTAAGTTCCTCCTGCCTCCGTTTTCCTCTTTCACCTCCATGCACCAAGGGAAGTGGCACTGGGGAAAGCAGTAAAGAGAGTTTCAAGAGGGGGGATCACTAAATGTCCTCGTAATGTCAAGTGGGAAAGAACTGGAAAGAAACCATTGGTTCTGGCATCTCAGAGTCATGGGTGCCCTTTTCTGAGAGTCATTTTAGTGGCCTAATATTAGAGAGGATCAGGGAGGAAACGATATTACAGAGAATGGAGTAGATGACTCATTTGGGAAAATGGCACTGAAGGAAAGGCAGGCAGAGTCAAGGGGAGATTTTCTTCTAGATAGGGGTGGGCCTGAACATAGTTGTGTTTTGTTTTATTGTTGTTGAGTTTTGACTGAAGGGAAGGTTCTAGCCAAAGGAAGACTGAAGATAAAGGGAGATCAGAGGAAGCAGGACAAAACAGTTTGCACAGAGAGGTAGAAGGATGAGTCCGGGAAAGTTGACCCGTCTTCACTTGGTTAGTATGGAAGGATGAGTGAATTATTGACCAGGGGACCCAAGGGAGGAAGTTCTCTCTTAATGGGCTCTATCACTCCTGTGAAATATGGTATCATATTTAAGAACCCCAAAACCCATTCGACCCACTTTCTTTGATTAAAGAAGAGATGAGGAAAGAAGTGCTGGGGTGGCTCAATCTGTTAAGCGTCTGACTTGAGCTTAGTCATGATCTCAGGGTCCTGGGATCAATCCCCACACTGAGCCCCATATCAGGCTCCAGGCCGCTTCGAGTTCAGCAGGGAGTCTGCTTCTCCCTCTTCCTCTGCTCTCCTCCCTTGCCCTCCCCCCGCCGCTCATGCTCTCTCTCAAATAAACAAATAAAATCTTTAAAAAGAAAAGAAGAAAAGATGATGAAAAAGAAGAGATTTTTCTTTGAAAACAACAGCTGTTATATACCTCACACTAAATAAAACAGGAGAACAGATGGGGAAAACAGATGCAAAAGAACCAGCCATACATGGTTCCTTTGAATGAGTCTAGGGAGCTGGACGGAAGCAACAGATCATTTGCTAGGGATCACCTGCACTCCATGAACTAGACCATAAGCTCAAGGAAGGCAGGATGTGGTTCTGCCTTGTCCACTGTGGGCGTCCATGGTGCCTTCTTCAATGCCCAGCCTGAGGCAGGTGCTCAACAGTAGTTTGTTCAACAAATGAATAAAATTCAAACTCTTAAAAGTTTTGTTTAGCTTTTTGATCAGTGCTAAAAATAGCCGGCTTCACGATCATGTCCCCTCATGGGCAAGAAGGGCCCTCTGGCTTAATGCTTGGCTGACACTGTTTTGAAATTCTCAAAAATATGAATCCCAGGCCCCACGTTTTCATTTTTCACCTATCCCCACAAATTATGCAGCCCATACTGCTTAAAAACAACAAAAGCACTCGTTTCTAAAAAAGTCACCAAATAGATATTTTAGATATCCAGGAATATCAAATTATCGCAGAGATTTTTCTTTAAAATTAAATAGTGTACTTCAGGCTTACCTGAAGTTTTGGATCGTGGTTTTTCTTTCTGAAAATATGGTTCATACTCTCTGTAGACAATTTTCTTGAAGGAAGGATTTGAACTAGAAATCAAATACAGAAATTAATTTGAAAGTCATATATGACATCTACATCTCACATCACAAAATAAATGGATTTCTTATGTCCTCAGCTATGTAGTAGGAATAATAGTATTTTATTGCATTTCAGAAACCCAAGGTTTTGTAAATGTGAATAATACGTGGGGTTAATAAAATTATTATTGATCTCTTTAAGAATATTCTGTTGTGGCAACCATTCTTTCCCAAATTTAGTCTGCCTTAACTCATCCTGTACTCAGAATTCATTTTCTAAAAAAGAACCCAAGATCATTGTATGAACCCAAACTTTATGCTTAGATTTTAAATGACTAAAAATATAACCAAATCCTTTATGAATAAATACATGGGCTATTTATTTAACTGATGAATCATATACAGATTTAAATTACTGGGGAACATTATAAAGAACCATTGATTTGGTGGACCCTATTTCTAGTTGAGAAGTTGGAGATGACTAATGGAGTTAAAGCCCTGGGCACTCGTACTGAAAACAAACAAACCAAATGAAAAAGCAAGTCTTGGAAAATGTAAGTCACTTGTCCAGAGGAGAAACAATGGATAAATGGCAGAGCCAAGACTCAAAGAGGTAAAACCATCGTATTTATGGTAAAGAATTCACAGAAAGGGAGGCAGGGAGAGTGGGACCGTCTAACTCTAGAGGGGAAAAAATATATATGTTTTTATTTTCAATATCTGTTACCACATACCTGTAAGTGACTGAACAAGTTTCCTCAGGGAAGTTTCCAAAAACATTAACTTCAGACTTTAGACAAGAATAATAGATATAGTCCACCTCTAAAAGGTATTCATTCTCCTGCTAATATTAGATGAAGTAAGAGGAAAGATCTTTGCTTTGTGCTAAAATTCACTTTGGCAAAAAATAGAGTGGTGTATGTTGATCTTACAGAAAATAGCATTCAGCTGTAGGTGCAGGACACTTAGTACAAGTTCTTAGTTTAAGCAGCTAGATATACAGGTTAGATTTTTCACAGGAAAGTACCAGAAGAAAATGACATGATTTGAAGTTCAAAAATATTGACAGTTGGTCTGGGTTGTCACTGTATGGTTTTGGCTCAATAATTGACACCAGAGGTATGACTTTTACCAGAATTCTGGAAACTCAACCACAGGGTGAGGGGGGGGGATCAGATCAACAGTCCTGGTTCCCTTTGGAGTCCCCCTAAGTGAGTCAGGCTTTTGCCCTATGTGGTTCTGCTTCCAGTATTCTGCTTGTTATTTTTCAGAGTTAACTACAGAAGAAAGGACAAACTTCCAAGCATAAGCACAAATATCCCAGCAAAGATAGCAAGCATGTTAATGTCTGCCCACAAGCAAGAGAGATTAATGTTGGAAAGCCTATGATTTTCTTTGGGGTTTTGGCAGTTCCTTAAGGGTGTGAGTGTGATCTAGATCATCAACTCGAAAGACAATACTTAAAATGATTTTTTTAAAAAAGATTTCTTGGGGCACCTGGGTGGCTCAGTGGGTTAAGTGTCTGCCTTCAGCTCAGGTCATGACACCAGGGTCCTGGGATTGAGTCTCGCATCGGCTCCCTGCTCATTGGAGAGTCTGCTTCTCCTTCTCCTTCTGCTGCTCCCTCTGCTTGTGTTCTCTATCCCTCTCTATCTCAAATAAATAAATAAAATCTTTAAAAAAATTTAAAAATTTTTCTTATTGTTACGAGACCAAGATAATATGTAATACTCTCCAAAATAACCCAGTTATAAAGAAATTTTTTAAGGGGTTTAATGTTATACACTACCAGACTCTTAAAATATTACATTATTTCTTGGGAGATCGCTTTGGTTTTGTAATCATAAAAGAGGAACTTGTCTTTCACAATCCTTTAAACTGTGATGTTAAGTTAAAAAACAAACAGAGTCACACTGAGAGGTTTACTAATAAAAAATATAAAAATATAACCAACTGGAAATAGTGAGTAGGTCCTACAATTTAATTTCTGGGAAGTCTTATTTTTAGCCTTTTAATTAGGAAAAATAGTTTGTAGCTCAAAAATACAGTTTTATTATTTCAGCCATATTTGACTTACATAGTGACCCTTCCACACTAGCCAGGGCAGACTGTATCCCAGGGACTAAGAATGTGAAAAAAGTGAAGAGTCACAGGAAGTGGAAGAAAAGGTAAAAGAACAAAAATGTTGCATGTTTATGGACTGGTGATAGTTTGAAAGTCAAGTGTAGGAATATAACAAAAGTATGGCAATTTGGCAAGTGTTATTGAACAATCCGCTGAAACAAAGGACAATGTGTAGGTCTTTCGTTTTAGAAGATGAAGTTATGTGGAGGATGGAATAAATAATATGTAACGGGAAGTTCTACAAAAATACTAGGCTACTAAAACTCTGGAAGAGGACTTTGCAGGAAGGGCTCATGAGGGGGTTAGTGCCTGGTGCTTTTCAATCAAGCAATATATTAAACCCACAATCACATTAACAAAACGATATTAACAAACTCTTCAAACAGCACCTACACGACCCAACGGAATATCTAATACACTCTATTATTAGAAACAAAAATAGCAATTTTGTTTAAAAAATGAGCAATACGTTTTTGCGGGTTTTTGTTTTGTTTTGTTTTGTTTTAAAGCCATGGCATTGCAAAAGGAAAGCTCCCTAAAAGAAGTAGTTTGTCTTTCCCAGAGAAGCCCACCCGACACCAGACCTGCCTCACCTCAGGTTGGTGGTCTCGGGGCGGTAGTTCCAGCGGATGCCCTGGGCAGCCACGTAGAACTGCCTCAGCCGCGCCGCTTCGGCCCCCTCGCTCCCCCAGCCTGCGCAGCTGGCGCCCAGGACCACCAGGACCCAGAGGCGGGGGCGGCCTGGGGCCATGGCTCCCGTCCTGCTCCGGGACCCGTGGGGCTCGCGTCCGCCGCCGAGGGCGCCCCGCGCCGCCGCGCTGTCGGCCGCCGGGCTGCAAGGCACGCCGGGAGGCTGCGGGTGGCGGTGTCCTCCTTCCCTCCGGCGCCCGCGGGTGCCCGCGCTGCAGCAGCGCCGGGCGGTCGTCCCCTGCTGGCGCCCTTCCAGGAAGGGGGTTGGCTAGGTCGCCGCCCCCCGACGGCAGGAGGTCCGAGGCAGGCAGATTCGTGAATGTTTTACGGCAGGTGGAGAAAGGGCAGAGAGATCAGAGGCTCTCGCAGGCGGCGCAGCGCGGGGGATTCGTGAGGCGCCGGCAAAACTGTTGCCGCACTTGCACCTGCTGAGGCCACTGGGGCGGTAGCCCCTCACCACCCACCGTAAAAACTGCCAGGGCCAAGTTTACATTATCAGACCCTCATCCCATGCCCTCAGCTGCCTCAGTTTCTCTGTGATCTGGGTGTTAAGGGCATTAACCCTTAAGGGCATTTCAGGCGAGGAAGCAAGGGGACGAGCACCGGAACGGGGTCTGTAGGCCGGGACCACTTTACTGATTTCCTCCCATGCACGGTTCTGTCTTGATGGGGGCCAGTGGCCACAAAGGCAGCAGAGCAGACTCAGTCCCACTTACTAGCTGTGCTGGAGTGGGTAAAGGGCTCAACCTCTTTAGAGCTCAGTTTTGACATCTGCACAAGAGGGTGATAACAATCTGCCCAGATGCAGCTGCTGGGAGGATAGAAAGATGTTGTGAGCTGTCTAATTCCTGGCAGTTGGAGCATGGAGCACATGTGTATTACTATGATTAGGGTTTTCCTGCCTCAGGGGCCCCTTCGGGTTCTTGGAGGATCTGGCCGTTTCACACTGCCTTAAGCAATTGCACTACTGGGTATTTACCCCAAAGATACAGATGTAGTGAAAAGAAGGGGCACATGTACCCCAATGTTCATAGCATCCATGTCCACAATCGCCAAACTGTGGAAAGAGCCAAGATGCCCTTTAACAGACGAAAGGATAAAGAAGATGCGGTCCATATATACGACAGAATCTTACTCAGCCATCAGAAAGGATGAATACCCAACTTTTGCATCAACATGGACGGAACTGGAGATTATGCTGAGTGAAATAAGCCAAGCAGAGAAAGTCAGTTATTATATGGTTTCACCTTTTGTGGAACATAAGAAATAGCATGGAGGACATTAGAAGGCAGGAAAAATGAAGGGGGGGGGGGAATCGGAGGGGGAGATGAATCATGAGAGCCTGTGGACTCCGAGAAACAAACTGAGGGTTTTAGAGGGGAGAGGGATGGGTTCGTCCAGTGATGGCTATTAAGGAGGGCACGTATTGCATGGAGCACTGGGTGTTATACGTAAATAATGAATCATGGAACACTACATCAAAAACTAATGATGTCCTGTATGGTGACTAACATAACATAATAATAAAAAAGATCTTATTTTGCTATTGATAGAAAACCTGAGAATTACATTGTCTGAAGCATTATTATAACTGTCCGAGATTCCCTGAATCTGCATTCCTCCAAGCTTCTGTCTTTAAAAAAAAAAAATTATTTATTTATTTGCCAGAGAGAGAGTCTAGCAGAAGAAGAAGCAGGCTCCTCGCTGAGCAAGGAGCCCTATAAGGGACTCAACCCCAGGACCTTGGGATCATGACCTGAGCCATAGGGAGATTCTTAATGGACTGAGCCACCCAGGCATCCTCCAAGCCTCTGTAGTAAAGATGGTTGTCTTAATAGATTTGATACATTGTAATCTGTGGCCTCACATGAGGTCTCCATGATGTCAGGCTCCTCCACACTTCACTCCTCCACACAGTCCTGTCTGCTCCTTTGCTGATATTACTCTGTCAACTTAGAATACCTATCTCTCCCTCTTTGCTGAACACTGTTTCGGTTCAGAGTCCTACCTATCTCCTTAATTCTGGACTCAAATCGACTTTTTCCATTTAGCGAACTACAACACTATTCACATATGATACTCATATCGAGTGCCCTCAATTACTTTGTGGGGATATCTATTGTTTAGATTATAAACTGTTCAAGAGCAGAACAGTGCCTTACTCTTCTGTGTCTATAATAGCAGTAATTTGAAAGCTGATAAACCATCAGAATTCCCTGGGGAAGCTTTTACAAATTTAGATTCTGACTACACATAGTGCTGATAACCATTGTCCTATAATACAGCCTAATGATTGGCATAAGATAAGCAGAGATGTTATCAACAGTATATGAGAGAAACTTTTAAAAAGCAGTGTGTCCCTAAATCCCAAATTTATTGCCAAAGTTCTTGCAAAATTATCGTAACCCTTAGTCAGACTGTTTTACAATTTTTATTTGCATATTTACCCACGTGTTATTCATTCTGCATGATATGTTTATTGCGTCACATTTCACAGAGACAAGATAACTGTATTGTTCGGCTCTCTATTTTTCTCATCAGTTCCAGATAACTACTATGTAACTTTCAACAATATACATATTAAACATGTGATTTAATAAATAACATCTGTTCTTATAGGATGTTCAGGTGATGAGGATTTTTTTTGCTTCTCTGATTTTCTGATTTTTCTCTTCTTTGATTCTGTTTGGGGGGCAGTGATACAGTACATATTTTCTGGCTGATTGAAGGGTTAATCTGTAATTGGGACAACGTAATTGTGCTTTACATTGATGTAAACAAAATGATGTACACAGATCTTATTGAACAAAATATCAAGTAATAGAACATGGCATTTGGGAAGAATCTTTTTAACCGCACATTTGAATTTGGGTCTTGAGGTTCTTTGGGGAGAGTGACCAGTGAAGGGAAGGTGACTCGTGCCTTCCTATCTTGATTCTTGGTCTTCTGCACTCCCTGGTGCCATCCAGAGGCTTCTCTGGAAGCCTTGCAGCAAGGGTGTAATAGGCTTCATAAACAGCAAGCACTGGAGACCCCAGAAGATTTTATAGAAATTCCCTCAAGTCACAGACACCGGCTGACTTCCAAGCAAGTAGGGTATGCCTTCTTCCAATCCAGATATAAAGAGGCATTTTTATTTTTCCACAGTCCGGTCTTCTGGTAAGTCAGATGCTTCAGTCTCTGGTTAATTAGTCTTTCAAGAAAGAGACAGCTGGGCAAAGCCCAGAGACCACTGCAGACATCCATTCCTGGCTTCTGGGGCTTAAGGAAGAGGTGGAGCAGGAAGGAGTGGTGGGTGGAGAGTCTGGGCTTGTGGCACAATCCTTCTGCTCTCATCCAGAACTAATCTACAGGAAACTCCATGTCCTTTTTTAACAAGTATTTCCAGAAAACTGCAGCAAATATGCTACAGTTCAAGTCAAGTCTGGCAGGAAGCTTGATGTTCAAAAATAGGATCCTGTGGAGGTTGAGTGAGGAGACCAGTGGGATAGGTCTCTGAAAATGAGACAAAGGTAATTAAACTAATTCTATTTTCCTTAAAAGCAAGCAAGTAAGCAAGCCAGCTAGCTCTCAGCATTATCGGTCCCCTGAGGATCAACATAATCTCTTTCTAGATTCCAGATGTTTTGCCTTCTAGGCTACTTTCCTTAGGAAACCCAACTTCTCACTGAGCTTTTGGGAAGAAAGAAAGTATCACATTATTTTGTTGTCCCAGCAAGTCACATATGGCATTGGCTCTGTAAAAGTCTGTAAAATTTTTCTAATAGTATGACTTCTGGTCATCGAGCAAGGCCATGGGGTTGTTAATACTTCCAAACAGCCATTAATGGGAACGTCATACATCCTGAAAATAGTTATATCTTATTAGAACATTTCTAGCCTGGAGGAAATGGAAACGCTCATATAAACTTAACTTTCTATTGTCACTCTAGTGACATATCTTGTCCCCTGCTGCCAACACAATTTCCTTCAAGCCTTAAAAACTTAATACATACTTAAAATTGAACTCATGATTATATAATGAAACATCAAGGTTTAATATTCTTTCTCTTTCCTCTACTGTTCTATTTCCTTCAAAAATATCTTCAGAGGTGACTTACCTTAAGGGCTCGGGTCAAATGCAGCATTTGTAAAAACTCCATATGTTCCTAGGTGGCTAAGGAATAGAAATACAAAGATGACCTCCCATACGGTGCTTGATCCCTGACCACAGTCCAGCACATACTTCCTGCGGAAACCGTGGATTACCACCCCACCCTGAAATTCTGCTTTAAAAGGGAAACAGAAATATATGCCTAAGAGAGTTTTGAGATCCCACTAGGAGTTATGGGTAATTTGCACTGTACTTCCACCCACACGAAGTTATTATTGATGCTCTAGGTACCTGAGTACTTTCTATGCCTCTTCTTGGTGAGAAGGAATCTTTAGAAAACACCCAGGCTTGATATTCGATCATGTGGCAACGGTTTTCAAAAGAATGGTAGTACTTACTGCCCCCTACGGGTGTTTTCTAATTTTCATAGTGATCAAGAATTCTACTGACAGTGGGAAAGGACCAGGGGCGCTGGATATCCCAGCAGGCACAGGACACAAAAGAATTATCCTACACTCCATACAATTTAAGAATATCTATTCGATATTCCTGTAGGTGAATAATCCCTGAGCCTAGAACTTAACTGCTTTAAATATAAATAATATATTTTTTTGCATCTTTTAGAATACAAACGCCATGTGAGTTGAGGGAAGATTGTGACAGGTTTTCCAACCCTTTACCAGAGCCATTCATCATTAAAAAAAAGTTAGGTTGGTGTTGGCAACACCTCTGATGCTGTCTGAGCCGCTGAGACAGTATTCCTAACTGTTGGTCTTTATGGTTGTTGACCCAAAGATGCAAGCCTCTGATGACCTTATAGTATCCCCTAGAGTAGTGCCTCAGCTCTAGCATTTTATTTCCATTATATATCACTTTCCCTTTTATTTCTCCTTTACTTTATAATTAGGGCTGATTTTTAAAAACACTGTGTGTGATTAGCATACGTTATCTGTGTATTTTACTTTAGGATTAGTAAAAATCTGTTGCAGAAAGGGTGCATTATGTATAATCATTCTGACATATTACAGCGAATTAAAAAGTCATACTAGACAAATTTACTCAATCATGAAACAGGTCTGTCTTACCTTTGAGGGTTCAAGGGGCTTTCCCCATCATCTAGAATAAGCAAGAAAACACAAATGATCAGTTGAAAAGAAACAAACAAACAAACAAAAAACTAGAAAAAGGAGGAGAAAGGTCATCAGTGGTAGGAGTTATTGGGGAAAGTCAGTGTACTGATTTTCAGATGGGTTCATTGTCAGGGGTATATTGAGAACAAGCTCTCACTGAGAGGTAGGACCTGTGTTAGGCTAAATTAAACATTTGACAGTATGTAATCCAGAGTTTTCTCATCTTTCTTCTCTTCCCATTCAGTGACAATCTCTTCTTTTTCCTCTGGTCCCTGCCTTCAGCATCTTGGCTATTTTTTGTTGTTGTTAATATTGAGATCATTGGTTCTTGAAACCCATTACTTTGGCACTTGAGGCCCCCATCATTGCAACCTGTGTCACACTCCCCCAGCCACTTGTTGAGCAGGTTAATCATATAGACAAATCCATACCCACATAACAAGGGCTGTTTTACCTCTCTCGTAACATAGGTGATCAGGGCCTCCTATCTTAATCCAAACAATGAACTCTGACAGTGGAAAATTTAAATACGGCAACAGGCCTGTCAATCATCCCATGGATAGATAAAAGGGGAAAATCATCTCGTGGGTAAATAAATTTAAAAAATATTAGATCAAATGAAGATAAGCAAGTATATGTATTAAAGGGCATTATTGAGACTTCAAGGTGATAATGACTGTGCATTTTGAATTTGCAGGGAATGTATGCAGCATTTTCCTGTTATTTGACCACAGAATCTTAGAAAGGTCAAAATCACCTTGGGACAGGTCAAGGAAAAATTCCTCATCCTCACAAATGAGTTTATTTATTCTTAAAGATATTGGAGGATGGGTGGCTGCTGGTCTCTCTTCATGGTCTGAGGGGTTCTCTAGCAATGTCCCAAAACTGAAGAAAGAACTTGGGGGAAATGCAGGAATAGCGTAATTCTGACATGGTTATGGAGAGTAGGATCTAGGTGGTTAGGAGCCCCTTCCTCTGGCCTCCAGATTTGGTTAAATAAACACAAATGTTACACCGAAGGACTCGTTGTGGCTCTTTGATCTTTAAGCAGAGCGTTATGCTTTGTCCTTTGTCCTACTCACCCATTCACAGGAGAGTTTATGAAGGAACTTTAGAAAACCAGCCTCAATGCAATGGTGGCTCTGTGAATAGAGAGAGCTTCGAACTACGAAACAAGTGGTTCTGCCATGGAGCAGTTAAGAATGGTTTCTGAAATTCCTCAGTTCCACGAGAACTCCGTCAGGTGTAACAGCCATTCTGTTACCTGTATTGGAGCATTTGAGCATTCCTGACCCCTCAGATGCCCCTAGTTACCTTCCATGAGAAACGATGAAGAGACACATTAGCTACGAAAAGAGGTTTCTGAACTCATGGCTGAACATTTGGGGCAGACAAAGACAGTTTTAACCCTTAAGAGATGGTTCCCTTCTTATACTCCTAGGCCAGACCTCCTTTTTTGATGAACAACCTGGTAAACATGGCTCCCTTAAAGAGGGTCTTCCTCCACTGGGTCACGTCCCTGCTTCAGTCCTGCATTGGCTCCCCGCATTTTCATGAGGACGTACAGATGTCCTGGTGTGTCACATCAGGTCATGACTAAGCAGCCGTTCTTTACACCTCTAGCTTCATTTCTCACTCCCTCCAGAAGCACTTGATTTTGATTCAGAAGCACTAACTACCTAACACCATTGATCAATAAATGACCATCACGTAAGAGAATGACGAAGGAGAGCATGACACTTTCCCCTTAGTCCTGGTGATAACTAAGGCTACCGAGACCAGAGGTCCCCAAATGCCAATGCGCCAACTGGCCTCGACAGAATTTAGAGGGGAGGGCTTTTGAGAAATTCAGATTTCCAGCCCAATCTCCAGATCTCTCTAGATGAGGATCTGCACTTTTATAAAGGTGATCGTGATGGGCGGTCAGCTCTCAAGATGACTTCTCCTGGGCTTGTTTTCTTTAAAGGCAAATGTTTTTCAAACATGGGCTACTGATGTCATGATTTCATGGCCCCTCCCCAAATGATAAGAAAGAAGAAAAGAAGGAGAAGACTCTTGCCTATTTACCTTTTTGTCTGAAGCGCTTTCTTAGCAGAGCCAGGAGTGTCCCACATGTCACCAAACCTATTGTAGAAGCCACTGCTCCACCAAAGTAAGTCAGGGCTTGCTGGATTGTCAATGGCCCTGCTACAAAACAAACACACAAGCAGGGCGTAAGAAGTGTGTTGTGCAAAAAGCCATCGTTCTTCCAGAAGGGTCCCAAGGACTGTGAGTTGTGAGATCATGCAGGATGATCTAAGGTCCTGGCAGGAGAGATCTAGCAGCCATAAAACTACAGCAACGGTGTGGGAAACTTTTAATTTTATTCCTAATGCTTAAATATCACACATAATGCCTAAAGGCATTAGGGGAAGGACTTAATAAAGTGAATAAAATGATTAAAGAAGTGGAAGTTTAGGCAAAATAAAATAAACCATGGTTAATTTTGGGGGGGCAATCACAGATTCAGTTGTATGACAAAATGTAGTCATGACAAGCTGTAGAGAAAAAAATGAAAAAGTAAAACGAAGGTGGATGAAATAAACTTTACAAAGAGATGAAGCTTAATTGAAAAAGATCTATGTGTTTTTAGACATATGTGGTAAACAAAATGCTTCTGAGATAATAAATTAAGAATCTGCATGAAATAACCTCTGGTTAGAAACGTTTTGAAACTTCGAGATGTCTTACACACAGATTATAAAGAAATAAGAGGATTCGTTTGACACATCTGAGCTCTGAAAAAGGAGTGGTGATTGTCTACACAGAGTCACTGAATTTAATTCCCACTGCTCTGCAGAAGGAAGGAGAGCCTGCTCAGTTTGTCATGAAACATTTATTAACACAGGGGAAACCCAGTGATGGAAAGCGAGACCACTGTCAGAAATACACAGAAAAGAAACACTGATTTTGTTATGTTCCTTATCAAAGGGACTTCCTAACCCATATGGAAAATATACCTTGGCAGGCTGGCATGGGAGTTGACCACTGGCCATTTTCTTGACATGCTGTTCTCGCTGAACCATTAAGTAACTGGCCCTCTGGACAATGGAAGCTACAGGTTGATCCATAGCTGAAATTTCCCCGGGGGTTGGAGCAGTTCATCCTGGCAGGCTCAACGATATGCAGCTCAGAACATTTGACAGCTGCAGGAGAAAAGAAGGCAGGAAAAACAAACATGAAGGTAACGGAGCTTACGGTTTCATTTGTAACCTGGTTAGCATTGCCAGCAGATGAGGTAGAATGTAAAAGATCAGAAAGGAGATGGGCCACTTCTGACATTCACATCGTCTCCTGCAACATCACACATACTACGATGTCCACTCAGAGAACAGTAGCCAAAGAACTAGGATGGGCACAGAGCAGCATTCAATAAATACCTACTAATGGCTCGATCAATCTTACCTATAAAAATACCGTTTTCAAAATTTCACTTCTCAAAAATACTACTCTTCTGTTATTATCACTACCACTGGTAATTAGCTGGCATGTCAGCATGTGTTTATTAAAATACTTAATAATTGTTCAACATAGCTTCCTCTGGAAGTTTGAAGGAAGTAGAGACTGTCACCCTCTTTAAACTTTCCTCCAGGGAACTTCAGGTTATTGTCCTTAATTCGTAGATAGGAAACTAAAGCTCAGGAAATTAACTCAAACATTATTGAGTAATAGCAACATTTGCAAAGCACTGTTCTGGTCTTCATGGGGAACACAAAGACGGAAGAGACATCATATTTCATGTATGGGGTGAGAGCCCTTCCAGAGGTATCATGCATGGCTTATCCTTTTCGTAAGGTTCCAATTATGAAAGTATGGGATGTTTACACTATCACATCATTAATGGAATTGCAACTTGTATTTTGCAATTCTTGTAGCTGCTTTCATGTTCGGCATGCTTGTTGCTTTCACACATTTGGACATTTGCAAATGTTTCCTCCTTTATGTCTTTGAGACCAGGGCATTTACTTGTGACATAGCAAGGGGAGAAGTGACATGCCTGGGGCACGTTACCGCCAACTGGGGTTAGTGTAGATTTCACGGGAGAGCTGACATGTGAAGTGGTCATTGGGGTTGGATGGGATTTCAATGGCAGTACAACAATGAGCATGGGCACCAGCTGGAAGATAGCGTTGGAACTGCATGTTCCTTTCATGTTACCTCTGCATGCTGGAGTTCCTCCTGTCCATTGTCCTGAAGGTCTGCATCTGAGAGCACTGTCTCCCATGAGTGTGAATCCAGCTTTGCATCCAAAGTAACAGGTGGTGTTCAAACCAAAAGTTCCCAGATGATGCCTACAGGACACGGTTCCTTGCTCTGGAGTGACGAGGGCTGGGCATCGGACCTCTGAAGTACGAGCTGTTACTATACCTACTGTGAAAACATGTTTCCCTTTAAAGAGCTCCCAATAAAAGAAGTATAATGGAGTTAAGACTGACTCAGAATAACTGCCTTCCGCTCTTGTAGTAAGGGAGGCTCTAGCAATAGCTCCTCAAGGAAGTTAAGGGAAACTGTTAATCTCAGGTATGGAAAACCAGATGAGAAAAAAAGTGCTTAAAAATATCCTTGAAGGAGGCGCCTGGGTGGCTCAGTCAGTTAAGCATCTGACTCTTGATTTCAGCTCAGGTCATGAGATGGAGCCCCATGGCAAGCTCCATGCTGGGTGTGGAGTCTGCTTAAGATTCTTTTTCTCCCTCTCTGCCCCTTCTCCCACCCCACTCATGCGCTTTCTCTCGATCTCTCTAAAAAAAAAAAAAAAAAATCTATCTATCTATCTATCTATCTATCTATCTATCTATCTATCTATCCATCCATCCATCCATCCTTGGAGAGATAATTCTCTAGACCAGAGGAAGAATGGAGGGTGCAACATGATGTCGATGTTACCAATAGTTAAAAACAAAACAAAACAAAACAAAAATTGAAGAGTTGGTGCAGAAATGTAAGAAATGCAGTAGTAAACAAAATATGCATAGGCTAATTGCCTGCCCTTGCTGCTTTGCTGGGAGGTGGCATTGTCTGCTGACTGAAGGTCAGTGTGAAATGTGATGTGTGCATGATGCCACTGGCTTTGTCGCTAACGTTCTATGTAGCAGAAAGATGCTCATTGACCTTTCTAAAACCTCAGTTCCTTAATTTGAGAAATTGGATCAGCGACTCTACCCCTTGTACTCCCCCTGGCAATGAAGCAAAGGAGACCATTCAATCGGCTCAGTAAAGGTCTCTGAGAAAAAGAGGCCAAAATTATGAAAGAAAATTTCTGCTTAAGAATCAATATATTGGGTGCCTGAGTGGCTTAGTTCGTTAAGCGAATGCCTTCAGCTCAGGTCATGATCTCAGGGTGCTGGGATCAAGTCCCGCATCTGACTCCCTGCTCAGCAGGGAGTCTGCTTCTCCCTCTCCCTCTGCTGCTCCCCTTGCTTGTACTCTCTCTCTCTCTGTGTCAAATAAATAAATAAAAAATTTTTAAAAGATTTTATGTATTTATTTGACACAGGGAAAGAGAGACAACGAGAGAGGGAATACAAGCAGGGGGAGTAGGAGAGGGAAAAGCAAGCTCCCCACTAAGCAGGGAGCCCCATGTGAGGCTCGATCCCAGGACCCTGGGACCATGATCTGAGCTGAGGGCAGACACTCAACGACTGAGCCACCCAGGGGCCCCAATAAAATCTTAAAAAAAAAAAGAATCAATATATCTTGGGACACCTGGGTAGCTCTGTCAGCACCTGCCTTTGGCTCAGGTCATTATCCTGGGGAGTCCTGGGATTGAGCCCCAAATCAGGCTCTCTGCTCAGGGGGAAGCCTGCTTCTCCCTCTCCCTCTGCCCCTGCCCCCACGTGTACTCTCCCTCTCTCTTTCATAAATAAATAAAAATCTTAAAAGAATCCATATATTTTTTATTCACAAAAATAAGAGGTCCTGTCACTCCTCATAAATTTTTAAATCCATAGGCTGTGTTTCCTTGATTCCAATAGAGAACCCATTTTAAACTAAGAAAGAGAGCTTTCACAGCAATAATATTATAACGCATATCTGTCACATAGTAAGAGCTTTTATAAGTGTTTGCTATTTTTGAAGGAAATTTCTGGGGGAAGAGCTGTCTCAGTGAGTGTATACTATTTTACCTTCGCAGGTGGGTGGAGGTGCTGTCCATTTTCCAGAAGCTGTACATTCAACATTATTGGATCCCTCTAGCTGAAAGCCCTTGTTACAGGAGAAATGACAGGTGGAGCCAACACTGAATTCCTTATGGGTGTCAGAACAAGCCAGGCTTCCCCGCTCTGGAGCAAATAATTCTGGGCACTTGATGGCTGCAGAGTCAAATAAATTATGTCACAATCTTCAAGTTTATTCAGAAGCCAGGTTTGCACTGAATTCATTCATTCATGTCTCCGACAAATATTTATGGAGCATCGACTATGTCAGGGATTTTGCTAGGCAGCAGGTGTTCCCCAATAAATAGGACCGATCATCTAATACAGTGGTGGGGAAGGAAAGGCAGGCTCACAGTTGAAAGTACAGGTAGAAGTTACAAAAATGAGGAAGTCAAGGATTGAAGCAGTCGTATATAAGAACCCACAATTTCGTCCTCTTCTCTATGCACCTGTGCTTCAGAGACCCCATGGCTCTCACTCTCCTGTCTGGATGGGTGTGGTCCAGGATTCCACTTCTGCCTTTCCTCCTGCCTGAGACTACATCCTCATAGATATCCTGCCAACTCCTCAAACTCAACATATCTAAAAATGCAAGGACCATCTTCTGTTCTAAACTATTTCCTCCATTTGGATCCCCGGGCTCTTTTTTAATACCACAGTTCCCTAGCACAGGAAAGCTGAAAACCTCCTGGTCAAGCTAGATTAGTCCCTGGAAATTCTCTGAACTGACTTATGTGTACTTGCCTCCGGTTCTTGGTTCATGCTGTTCTGAATTTCTTTCTATTTTCACTGAAAAAAATCCTCCCTCTCCTGTAGGAAGAAATCGAACACAGCCTCTGTAGAGCCTCTGCTGATCACTATAGCCTAAAGCCTTCTCTTCTGGACACATCAGTTTTTTGTTTGAACTTATATGCTGTCATACCACCTGCCATATCTTCCCTCACTTACTGGATGGAAAACTTTTAAAATCCAAGAGTCAGGGGTGCCAGGCTGGCTCAGTTGGAAGACCATGTGGCTCTTTTTTTTAAGTGTTTTTTTTAAATTTTATTTTATTTATTTGACAGAGAGAGAGAAATCACAAGTAGGCAGAGAGAGGGGGGGAAGCAGGCTCCCTGCCGAGCAGAGAGCCCAATGCGGGGCTCGATCCCAGGACCCTGAGATCATGACCTGAGCCAAAGGCAGAGGCTTTAACCCACTGAGCCACCCAGGCGCCCTGACCATGTGGCTCTTGATCTTGGTGTTATGAGTTCAAGCCCCACACTGGGTATAGAGATTACTTAAAAAAAATTTTTTTTTTTTAAATCCCAAGAACCATAAAATTTTGTCTTTCACAGTTCGCACTGCCGGGTCTCAAGAGGTGGTACTCAGCAATCATTTGCTAAGTGGGGGAATAAATGAATTTTTAATTTAATCAACCATTTACCTCAAAAAATTTTTAGAAATTATTGCAGTTATTTATTTCTGTTAGGATCATGTCTTTGTCTCCATTAAATTCTCTGACATAAGACTATTATTTATCATTAAATATTTGACAAACTTGGTGACTATCCTTTAAATCCAAGCTATTTGAACGCAATGCCTGGGTTAAATCAGACTCATTTTGGTTGGCACTTTTGCCTCAAAAACAAAACAAAACAAAACTCTTGAAGTATTATGCGGTACCTCATGGAAAAGTGATATTTCTGGCCTTTACATAGCGGCCCAAGTGTTTTTCAGTGATAGGCTATTTGCCAAAAGATTGTGGATCCTTATTTCATGAATCCATTCAAACAACCAAAGTAACATACTGAATTTCAGTTTAGAATGCTCAAATTTTTGAGTAATTAATAAATCCACGTCTGGCAGATCAATTTCATTTACGAAACATTTATTAAATATGTCTATTAGTGTAAATCATAGACATTAAATCACCTGTGAACATTTTCAGTAAACTTTTTTAGAATCTCTCAGGATTTTATATTTAAGCCCAAGAAAATGTATAATGTCAGCTGCAGGACAGCGGGGGCCTTGTCAGCTCTTTTCAACACTATATCCCAGCGAATAGGGCCTGGCACCTAGAAGGGGTTCTAAAATGTTTGTCAAATAAACGAATAAGTTAGTGAGCACAATTTAATTTGGATGCATTCTAACGAGTGTGTTCATGTCTGAAAAGAAACTAGAGGAGTTACCATTTGAAAAAATTGATTCATGTGACCTTTAGTATACAAAGAGAATTACTACAGCATTAAATCCACTTGGGGGCGATTGCTTTGATCTCAATTTTTGTCAGTCTTGTTCTCCCAAGATTGTAGATACAGGTTTTTGCTTTTTGGGGTATTTTTGTTGTTGTTGTTGTTTTGTATATGAAAGTCTCTGAACCCTCTTTGGTAAGAATTAACGTTGTCCAGACACAGGCCTCTAAACAACTTTAAGGATTCGACTTTGAATCAAGTAAGGAAGTATGGTTTCCTGCCTGAGAGGCAGCTTTGATGAGATACACAGAAGCCTAACCCCCATCTTGTGTATGGTGGACGCTCAACAGACATGGCTGAATTATATTTGTGAAGTTGCCGAGGAAGCTGCTGGAGGGAGGGGCCTAGAGCAGATACAGAGGAAGAGATTTTTACCAGGGAGTGATCTCCTGGGTAACTTAAAAAATAGTCATATTCCTAAGCCTACTGTAAAACTTCGCCAAAACCTGAGTAATCAATTACAAGAATAGAAAACTGATAAGAATTGCTTTTGTCACATGTTTAATGCTCTATCTTTGTGGGCTTCCAAGGGTTATAATGATCTTCATTGATGTTTTTCTGTAATCCACGAAGCAAGTGTATGCAATTGCATGTAAATTCATGAATTGTTGGGTTCACTGGCACTCTGTCATCAACTGACAGCAGATTGGTTTATATTATTTTAAATAGATTTAGTAAATTCTTCCCTATATCTTTGTATCATCTCTCTTTCCTTGAGTTAGATATAATTTTTGTCAAGAAACTTTTGGAAAGAAGATACAGTATAAATAATAAATTTCTAAACTCAACCTTTAGAAAGAAAGATTAGGCATCTCCATGGAGTCAGAGAAATGTTGGAGGAATGGAGAAAAAAACCCTAGAGATGTGAGCCAGGCCAGAGTTTAGAGGGTAGCAGTGTGCTATATTACAGGACTTGGATGAGCAGGGACCTGGCAGAAGAGCGGAGACAGGACGGGGAATGGTCACTAGGAGTTGGGTCCAGTGGCCAAACGTGGTCTCTAGGGGTTCAATGACAAAGTGATTAGGAGGGCAGTAATATCAGTCAAGATAGTGGTCCAACAGTTGGGGACATAAAGGTCATAGCAACCAGAGATAAGCAATTCAGGAAAGGACTTCAGGTCCTGGAGGAGAAAGGCAGTGAGGAAACTGGGATATCAGACAGCGCCCAAGTCCCAAAGGGGCCAGGGACTGGTATTCTACCTAAAAAGGAAATATCTGTGGAACCACTCAAAAATGAGATCTCTCATTGCACTCTGAAGTGGGAGACCGAGTGCTCCACCAGCCACACTGTCCTGCCAACTCAGTGGTCCTCAAGCCCTTCTGATACAGAGCCTAGATGCCACAAAACTCTATGCAAAAATCAGGGTTCTGGGGTCAGTGCTGAAGGTTAAAACTTTATGGATTCAAGCATGTAGGAGAAGAAGAGGAATGATTTGCCTGAATCCAGAGAATAAATTTGGAGGGTGAGGTGAAAGCACAGACATGAAAACCAGAGCTCAAGATCAGGCTCAAACAAGGTTGCTAGTTCTGAGGCCTGCAGCTAGCTAAAGCTGCCGGCCGCAGTCAGGACTGGTTCTCGGCCCTGGGCGGGGCTGGCTTGCACCGTGCAAGGCAAACGCCTCCTCTTGTGGAGAAGAGGGGGCTGGCAGGGAAAACAGGGGCCTTGGAGATTACACTTGTAACCATACTGGTTGCATAAGTGATTTAAAATTTTAGTGAGATAATTCTTAGGCATTTTTTATTCTTTCGCCTTAATGCAGAATGTGGGAAAACAGAGCTTATGATAAATGTCGGTGGAATAAATGAATGAGCAAAAGAAAAATAAGTGGGGAAGCATGAGCCCTTCGTGTTATCCCCCAGTGTTCTAGATTCCTCAGGTGCCTGTAGTATAGCTTTCTGACAGCAGATGGCAGCATTCCATGTCTTCAACCTCAGAGTCCTTCACCAGAAGATATTAGCATAGCCTTTTGGAATCTAGAAAACTGAAACCCACAGGGTGTGATGTGACTTAGAGGCACAGGACTTTGGGGAAGAGCAACACAGGTCTTTCGGTATTAATCTAGCGCTCACTTCACAAGAAGGAATAAACAATATTTCAGCTTTTATTTTTCGTACAACACTAATAGATTTCTACCAACACATTCTCAGGTCTGATCACCAGGCATTGCCGTTTCTGAAGTTCAGGTCGGCCCTTAGAGGGGCAGCCTGTCTGCTGGCCAGTGGAAGAGAGCACACTCATAAGAGCCTGAGGATTTAGGGACATCGCCGCTGGGTGGCAGTGCAGTGTCATGGTGACAACACTAGCCTAGAATCCGGTGAGACCCGAGACCCGAGACCCGGGCTGGAGTCCAGCTCCACATTTCCCAGCTCTTTGGCCTTTGCCCGCTATGGATCCTCTCAAAGCCTCCATTTCCTCATCTTTAAAAGGGGATCATAATAACCATGTCCACGGTTGTCGTGTGGGTCAAATGAGATTCTGTCCATGAAATAGCCGGTACTTATCACATAAGCAATAAACATTAGCTATTGGTGCTGGTCTTAGTATTACTGAGTACACTGAACAATCATTGGACCAATGATGCCTTTTGAAAGTAAGTGTGAGCTATGAATTAATGACCTCAGCAAACTTCTATTCGAGAGCACACTAAACGCAAGGGACTAGGTTATGTTAGCCAGAGGTTTGGGGGAGACAATAACAGATAGGATCCGGCTCCTGCCTTTGAGGGTCCTCCGATTCACTGTCCATAGGGCGTGTGCTTGAGTAAATTTAACCAGTAAATGATAAGCTGCAGCTGAGCAAGTACTTGTCACACTGCCACTTCCATCTAGTTGCCGCAGGGGATACAAAGCTGAAGAAGGCATGGGTCCTGCCCCGGAGGACCTCCTCGTCCACGTGGAGGCAGAGCCAGCAGAGAAGCGCCGGAGCAGCCTACGAGGTCCTGGAGGGGCAGGGATGACATCACTTCCATCCCTGCATTAGCTCAGTGTCTGGGCTTAGCAGGGCTCAGTGAAGGTGAACGTAGGAAACAATAAAGAGCTAGTGAAAAAAACACTTTGTAAGGAAGTGAAAGCCCAGTGGCATAGCTGAGCTTCATCACTTACTCAGGGTGTGAATTGCAACAGGTTACTTAACCTCCCTGGGCCTCTGCTTCCTCGATTGGGAAATGGAGATGACATTGCCTTTCCCCATTATTTCAGAATGGTGGCAGACATCAAATGTCACAGTGATATTAAAGCACTTTATGAAACTGTGAAATGTTTCAAGTTATAGGAATATGCAGAGAGCAAGACAGAAATTACCACGCTTTGTGGAGAGGGTGTTTCCTTTAGCTTGGAAAGGAAAGCAGTTTCACACGAATCCCTGGTGATTCTTCCTTCTATCATAATATCTGAGAAGCCATAAGAGAGGACAGACCCATAATCCTACCTTCACATATTGGTGGGGAACCTGTCCAATGTCCAGATGGAGCACAATCCAATATTTGTGGTCCAGATAAAGAGAATCCTTCATCACAGGCGAATCGGCACGTGGACCTATAACTGGAATTTCCAAGAGGCTGGACACAGGTCACTGTCCCATTCTGAGGGCTTCGCAGAGGTGTGCAGGTGATGGCTACCATGGGCACGGTAGAGAGAGGAGAGGAGGGGTCATTTTAGAACACAGCAACCTGAAATTAGCATGTGCACGTGTGCTTAATCCACAAGCAGCATTTGGTTAGAAACGATTGTTTGAATTTTATGCTGCTTTCTCACCGCTTAGAGGTCGTGCAAGTATAAAATAGCAGCAACCAGTGGTTGTTTGAAACGTTCCCGAAACCTGAAACCTTCACCCACTAAGAGCCTTAGAGGTCATTTAAAAAGGGAGCTGATGCTTTGGAAAGATAGCTTTTCAAGTGTCCCTGGACAGGCATGCAAGTGGCTACTTCCTTGACACCTTTAGAAACAGAACTACTGACCTTGCCAGAAAACAATGACTAATGATGGGAAATAGGAAAACAAAGTAAAATATTTTCTCCTCCCGCAAAAGCTCCTTTCCCCAACCAAGGAGTAGAAAGAATCTGGGTCCAAATCCTTGTTTTGTTCCTTACCAGCAATGTGTCTCTAGACATTTCTGAACTTCAGTTGTTTCATCTATGAAATGGGAAAAATAATACTCCTTGCCTTGCAGGGATCCTCTTGTTTAAAATAACAAATTAAATCATATGTAAAAAATTAAATTTAAAAATATTTTAAAAATCGTGGACACGTGGTAAGCACATAATGTAACTGGCCATCTGCAAATGCTCTTCCCACCAATGTCATCCTATGGTGACCAGCCCCAATGACTCTACTTGGTCACTAACAGAAAAGGTAAATTAGGTCTCGTGGTTCTTTACTACAGTTTATACATATAGAGTTGGAGATGCTAGGGGATTTACCTGGGTTGGAGATCATGCTCTGAGACATGGGGCAAGTCACTTAAACCTCTCTGAGCCTCAATGTCATCACTTCTAAAATGTGGAGAATGGCATTGCATAGCTCCCAAAATTTTTACAAGGGTCAAAAGCAAAAAAACACTTATGTAAATGTTAATAGCTGTTGAGATGTCCATCTACCAATTAATGAAAATATAATGCCCAGATTCAATATGTTGACATTAAAAAATGAAGACTAAGAGGGGCGCCTGGGTGGCTCAGTGGGTTAAAGCCTCTGCCTTCGGCTCAGGTCATGATCTCAGGGTTCTGGGATCGAGTCCCACATCGGGCTCTCTGCTCAGCAGGGAGCCTGCTTCCCCCTCTCTCTCTCCCTGCCTCTGCCTACTTGCGATCTCTCTCTCTCTGTCAAATAAATAAACAAAATCTTAAAAAATGAAGACTAAGAGAATGCATGGTTTAGGGCTTTTAGGTTTCTTCACTGTTTGGGTTGACTGAGTTGTGTATGCCTTCAGACCAGAGTCAGTGACAGCAGGCCTGAACCCATGGCCATTCTTTAGCCACTGCCTTGAGCTGCTTGAGGTTCCAAAGTATTTTTTATACCTTTCTCTTCCCATTACCCCCTCCCCTCTCCAGCTACATTCCCCGCAACCTGATCAACTTCTCCAAAGACCTAGTCATTTTCTGCCACTCGAAACGTCTTTCTGTATTCAATGTGCATGTGTGGGTGGTGGGAGAGAGGAGAGGAGACAAGGCAAGAAGCTTGTAACCTCTAAGGACAAATTGGGAGGGTCTTGGTGCCATGGAACCCATTTCAAGCTCTTTCGTGGCCTTGCCTTCTGATAGCTGGGGTTCTGATAGCTGCGTATTAGAAGGCAACAGGGCAAAGGGGACCTAGAAAAGGGAAATTGTCTGATAACACTCTCAGAAGTCTTACAACAGTGAGCGGGTTGCAAGCCTTATGATACCTTCCTGCCCAGCCCACATTTGGGTATTTCACTTAATGCTCACCTAACAACAACAGGAGAAAGTTCAGTCAGAGTCAACAAAGAACAAAAAGCAGAAGGGAACTGGAAGGTCACAGGAAGCCACGGTGAGTGTCATCCTCCCTGCCGTGAAACACCCACAGGCAGGACAATATGGGGCAATGAACTATAACTCTGATTACTGTGATAGAATTCTGTGGAAGGATTCTAGTCCCTGTGATAGCCCTCCTCAGGGATTCTGAGTTCTTTCCCAAAGCTACATGAACTTTGTTATGTACTCAGGCTCCAGTGTAGCCAGGATTAAAGCTGAGAAGACAAGATCAGGAGCCTCACTCTGGTCTTTCTAGACCCTGCTTGGAAGGTACACTCAACTCAGCACCAGTGGCTTGCCATGCTCTGGTGCCTGGAAATGAAGGATGTCCAATTCTGTTGAGTTCATTCATTCATTCATTCATTCAATCAATCAATCATTCATTTATTCACTGTCGACCTAACTTAACTGTGGGGTGCATGTGTGTGTGCACACTTGTGTGACCTGGATAGCAAGTGGTTTCCTCTTCATTAAAAACATGTGTCTACTGGCTTTCACTCAGACGTTAAAAGTCCGTACAAAGTGAAAGGCAAAGGCAAACAATGCAGAATTATCTAGCATTTTACCTATTTGATTTTATTATTAAAATTATAGATGCGTCATAAAAATACTAATTGCATAGAGGGAAACGCGAATGGGGAAAATATTGGAAGAATTCATATAAGAAAGCTAACAATGCCTAGTTCAGGCTGGGAGTATTTCAGAGGATTTTTTGTTTCTTTATGTTCTTATTTTCCTGTAGCTTTTACAAATGAGAATCTTGCTTTGTAAAAGTGATATTTTCTTTTCTTTTGTTTTTTTTTTTTAAGATTTTATTTATTTATTTGACAGGCAGAGATCACAAGTAGGCAGAGAGGCAGGCAGAGGGAGAGGGGGGAAGCAGGCTCCCCGCTGAGCAGAGAGCCCGGTGCGGGACTCGATCCCAGGACCCTGAGATCATAACCTGAGCCGAAGGCAGAGGCTTTAACCCACTGAGCCACCCAGGCGCCCTAAAGTGATATTTTTATAAATATAACCGAAGAACTGGATAGAGTGGGGAAAAGGAATGGGGAGTATAAAAAAGCACACATCTGTTCTTCAGTTCCCAAACACAAATGATTAGAACCCGTTCTATTTCATAAAATATTGGCAGACTACCCCAGCTTTCTTTTCGGTCAAGTACCCCAAGTGCCCCTCCCATGGCGCTATTACACCCTCAGTTTGCCCCCATTCCACCATTACACTCCATGGTTCCTAGGAGCAAAATGCGAGGTCAGCCTTGGGACAACCATCCTGAAGCTATTTTTTTTCATTTTGACCTTCTTTCTAGGCATTGTTTTTAGCCAGGAGAACAGTGTACCTGGTTCGTGATAGAAGCCTCCAGGTCCTGGTCAGGGGCTGATAGGGGCCCTTCCCTATCTCCTATTGCCAAACACCCTGCTACTCGTGTTATTTGCCTGGCCCTTGAAGGCACCTGCATTTGGAATCAATGGGTTACAGGATGAAAGTGTTTATTAATTTTCCAGTCCATTTCAAATTTCTGGCCTCTAGACAGTCACCACTGCTAAAATATAGCCTTTTCTTTTTTCTTCTTCTTTTTTTTTTTTAAAGATTTTATTTATTTGTCAGATACAGAGAGAGAGAGAGAGGGAGAGAGAGAGAGAGCACAAGAAGGCAGAGTAGCAGGCAGAGGCAGAGGGAGAGGGAGAAGCGGGCTCCCTGCTCAGCAAAGAGCCCGATGTGGGACTCGATCCCAGGACCCTGGGATCATGACCTGAGCCGAAGGCAGCTGTTTAACCAACTGAGCCACCCAGGCGTCCCTAAAATATAGCCTTTTAAAATACAGCCTATGGTGGATTTCTGAGACGGTGGGGAGAATTCACCTTACCTTGGCATTCTGGAGGAGGAGAGCTCCAGTTCCCAGAATCCAAGCATTGCAGCATGCTTTCCCCCACCAGGCGTAAGCCTTCATTGCAGGTGAAGCTGCAGGTTGATTGGTACCTAAAGGCACCAAATGGGTGCGAGCAGTTCACCTGCACCTTGTTTGGAGCCGGAAGATCCTGGCACCGCAGAGCTAAGAGGTGAGGAAGTAAGGAAGTAAGGGAGTGAGGACAGAGTAATACACAAGTACTCATTAATTTTGACCCCTCAATCCTTTCCAGTGCCAAGAACAGGGATTTCTGAATGGGGATAGTTTAGACTGGAGGATGAGAAAAGCCTCCATCACAATGGCACATGAAGGAATTTATAAGGAAAAGTCTAAGTCATTGTTAAGCATTTTGGCAATATGCGTGAATAATTTTTAAAAGATCATATATTTAGAAACAAGAATGTATGCTAAGAATGTAATCAAGATGCATATCAAAAAATCGATTCAGAGATTTTTTTTATGAAGACATTATTTGTCAGAGCAAAATATTGAAAATAAATGCAAATGCCACTAATCGGAGGCTGAAAATAAATTATGGTGAATCGATGAAAGGAGTACAATCAGTCACTAAAAATGATATATTTCACCTTGAAAATATACAGGAGGTGTCTCAATGTACAATGTTCAGTGAAACGTGAATAAAAATTATATATATGCTATGATCTCAATCATAAAATAGACTGTCATAGAGAACATTGAGGTGAACATAGAGAACATAGAGGTGCATTGTAATATGTTAAGTCTTTTCTCATCTTAAAAATGTGAACGATAATTGTAACTACCTTACGGAATTGTACTATAAAGTGCTCAATAAATATTATCTGCTGGTAGCAGCAAGCAGCAGCAGCTTTAGTAGTAATAGATAATAGTAATACTATTAAAAGTATGCATCAGATGCAGACCCCGAACGTCACTGCAGAAAACACCTGGGAAGCCTGGCAAGAGTGTTATTGAGATCGCATCTCAGGAAGCTAAAGAGAGTATCCAACTATCTCTGGGGTGTGATAAGACATTTACGTGCCTGTGTGCACCCGAATGTTTATAGCAGCAATGTCTACAATAGCCAAACTATGGAAAGAACCTAGATGTCCATCAACAGATGAATGGATAAAGAAGATGTGGTATACATATACAATGGAATACTATACAGCCATCAAGAGAAATGAAATCTTGCCATTTGCAACGACGTGGATGAAACTAGAGGGTATTATGCTAAGCAAAATAGTCAATCAGAGAAAGACAATTATCATATGATCTCTCTGATATGAAGAATTTGAGAGGCAGGGTGGGGGGTCATGAGGGGGCGGGAATGAAATAAGATGGCATCAGGAGGGAGACAAACCATAAGAGACTCCCAAACTCATGAAACAAACTGAGGGTGGCTGGGGGGTAGGGGGGTAGGGATAGGGTGGTTGGGTGATGGACATTGGGGAGGGTATGTGCTATGGTAAGTGCTGTGAAATGTGTAAGCCTGAGGATTCACAGACATGTACCCCTGGGGCAAATAATACATTATATGTTAATTAAAAAATTGTAAAAAATAAAAAATAAATAAATTATACCTCAATAAAATGGACTTTAAAAAAAAAAGACATTTACGTGCCTGGAGACAAGAATGGCCCCAGTGGTATTCTCTTAAGATTCCTCCCTCCCTTTTAAGCACAGCAAAGTTCCCTTTCGTGTCTGTCTCTCAGACAATATATTCACAACACATTCCATTACCCTTGCCATCATGGTGTATGGTCATCTACACCCTCACAGCCTCATTTTTGGGTTCATTTTTCCATTTTTTTTTATCGTGGTAGAATACACATAGTATAAAACTTACCATTGACCACTTAACTATTTTTAAGTGCACAGTTCACTGATATAAAATACACTCGTCTCGTTGGGCAGCCATCACCACCAACCAGCGACAGAACATCTGTCATCATCTTACACTGAATCATCATCTCACCCTGAAACTCCATACTCATTAAATGGGAACTCCGCATTCCTCCTCCTCCCAGCCCCTGGCAACCAACATTCTCCTTTCTGTCTCTATGATTTTAACTACTCTGGAGACCTCATATGAGGGCACTCATCCCTTATCCTTATCTGTCTTTTTACGACTGGCTTGTTTCACTAAGCGTAATGTCTCTGAGTTTCATCCATGTTGTAGCATATGTCAGAATCTCCTTCCTTTTTAAGGCTAAATAATATGCCATTGTATATCTCAATCACATTTGGCTTATCCATTCATCCACTCATGAAAACCTGGGTTGCTTCCACATTTTAGCTATTATAAATAATGCTGGTATGGACATGAGTGTACAAATCTTTTTCTCTGTTTGCTACCCTGCTTTCAAATTACTGCCGGTATACTTAGATTCAAGGGATTCACATAAATTGCCCAGGGATCCCAGTAAATAGCAACACGAAATGCCAATGTTGCATTTCTGGGACATGACTTCTGTGTGGGGTACCCCTTGTAAAAATAATAATCCTAGTGACTTCTCTATGCCTCTGCTCTCCTGTAAGAGCAAATTAGGGAAAGTATGAACTATTGAAAGAAGATTACTCTGTAAAATCAGATTGCAGACATAGGATTTCTAAGGTAATGTTATTATTTTACATACATCTATAAATTCATAGCAGTTTTAAGCTCTCTTTTGCACACATTAATTCACAACCGTGAATGAGGCACGAGGTAAGGCAGATAATAATACTTTCATTTTGCAGGAGACACTGAACTTCAGAGAGACCAAATACTCGTTGCTGGGAAATGACAGAACTAGACCAAATGCCTTGTGCATTCGTCTTCTACCATCCTACATTGTTCCTTGTGCATCATTCCTTCCTCCCAACCCCTGTCTCCTTTCCTTTATGCCAACACACTCCATCAGTCAGTGCAACATTCGCCTTGAGTTCCAATATGCTGTAACGGACATGTGCTTTGCTCACCATTTCCTCCCTAGAGCCGGCACAAGGGGCCTGGCACTAGTGGTTCTTCGTGAATGTCTGATGAATAAATGACTTACTTCTAAATGCGTGTGTAATGCCTTTAATAAACTGAGAGACACAGAAGGAACGTTCCGATGTCACAGTACCTTGACACACCGGGGCTGGCGCTGTCCACTGTCCCAGCTCAGTACACCAGACTAGGTCAGCTCCATCCAGCCTGAAACCCTCAGCACAGCGGAAGCTACAGCTGGCGTTGTCCTGAAATGTTCTCGAGGATGGGGAGCAATCCATGCTGCCATGAACAGGACTCTCCAGCGGCCCACAGGCAATGGCTAAATGGAGAAAACTGCGTCTGAAACTGGGTAATGAAAGGGCTCAGTTCCTTCTCAGGAGAACCTCTCAAGAGATGCATCTTTCCTACCCATATTATCAGCATGTTCAGACCCCTGAATCCTCCCTCTTCCAAAATGGAAACTGCCTAGAACGCCTTCCTATGCCCTCTTTTCTTGGATCACTCACCTGCCCTTTGATTTCAGCTTAGACTTCGCTCTCCTTAGGAAGCCTTCCCTGCCCACCCCAGCTCAGGGGTAGGGACTCCTTTAGTGTGCTCCCCGTACCCCCCGGCACTTGCACACACTATCGTAGCACTGCCCCTTGGACCACAGTGTTCTTGAGGCTGGGCTCAGTCGTTCCTAGTTGTATCCCAGGGCCTGGCAGTGATTTGGTAGGTCAAAGGTATTCTTTAAATATTTACTGGTGATATTTGTGGAATTGGATCTGGAAAGAGTTGATATAGAACAGGCTGGTGTTTTAAGGAAAAAGCTGGAATAATATAGCCTATTGTTGACACACTATTGCCTAGGCTTATAAAATGATCCTGAGTGGGCCATAGCTCTGAAACACAGGATGTCATCTTTATCAGACCTCAACTGCCAAGTGAGTGCAGTCCAAGGAGAGTTCCTGCACGAAATTAATCCCTGAGTGACCTTAGTTCTGATGAAGTCTGATTTCCTCATGCACTTCCTTGATAAAGCATTTTGATTCCAAGCTATTCATGTTTTTTTTTTTTTTTCTTTTCTTCAGACTATAAAGACCTCCCATCATACCCTGGACTTAGACCTCTGGTTTTTACAGAATCGGAGCCTCTAAGAACCAAAGATCCTCTACCGCTTCTTCTCTCTTCTTTTATGGATGAGAAAAGTGAGGTTCAGAAATGTTAAGTTACTTCCCTAGGGTCTTATATCTGGACAGTGGCAAAGCTAGGCTTGTAATCAGGTCTCCAGGGCACTCGCTGATCCAATCTGCAATTTCCTGCTCCCCTACCCCCCTTTCTGCCTCATGAGCTGAGAGTCTGAGGCAACTGCACAGAATTCAGCCTTGTGCTCTCGTGCAGTGGTGGAGGGCTGTGTCACAGCCTCGGCCGGTGCAGCCTGCCTCCCTCCATTATCGAAGTCACCTCCAAAAACTACAACAGGGAATCCCCCTCTTTGTCCTAATCGCCACGCTCTGACTTCCTCTCAAGCAGAGGACCGATCCCACAGCTTGTATTGCCACTGAGGCAGGAAGGGGAAAAAAAGAGATAGAAACTGAGCGCCCAGTCTAATGCTAGCTACTTTACAGATGCGATTTCATTGTGTGATTTTTATATCCTTCATTCTCACAAAGCCCCTGGGAATTTTTAGCTCATTTCATGGGTGAGGACACCATGCCTCCCGGAGGTTGAACAAGCTGTCCCAGTGTCAGAGTCTGGAGGAGGCTATCCTGAGGTGGAGAGCCCCTGATCTTCCCGCCGTGCCCTGACTCTTCTTGGGTGGAAGGGGGCACCTGAAGGAAACTCCTACCTTCACAGGCTGGCGAGGGTGCGGTCCACTGGCCGGAGCCCGTGCAGCGGAGAGAGGCCCAGCCCCTCACTTGATAGCCAGGTTCGCATTCAAATTTGCAGCTGGAGCCATATGCAAAGGCAGAGAGGGGATGGACGCAGTCCATGGTTCCTCTGCCAGGGGCTTCCAGGAGTGGGCACTGCACAACTGGAGAGAACAACCAAGGAGAGAGAGAGAGAGAGAGAGAGAGAGAGAGAGATTCAGGAAGGAAAAACCAGGCCCACAGCTGGAAGACAATGCTGAAACTACCTCAGGAGATCCAAGTGGAGCTGGGAATCTGTAAGAGTCAGAGACCCTCAGGATGTTTGTCCAGACTTGGAGGACCAGTCCACATGGTGACCTTAACCTTAAAAAAAAAAAAAAGGAGTCCTCCAAGCTCTTTCTAATGTCCTGTCCTGGCAGGTCTTCTACTTACAGACGTAGATGCCGTCGTTTCCTTCTTGTGTGAAATTTATGAACGGGGCCCACTCTAAAACTGTTCGAGGGCTGTGAGTTTGGGGGAAGGGAGGACTTCTGAGTGGCAGGTGGAAGGAGGGCCAGGTTGTGGCAGTTCTGGCCAAAGTCTCCACAGCTGGCCACTGCCATCTGTACTCACAGCAAGAACTGGGCGCAGTGGACATTACACAGTCCCAATCCCCGGAAACTCACCTTCACACACTGGGGCTGCGGCTGTCCACACCCCCGGGGCCGTGCACTGCACCACCTCCGACCCAACTAGCGCAAATCCCTCTTCGCAGCTGAAGCGGCAGCTGGACCCGTACTGGAATGCTTCGGCAGAGTGCGGACAGGTCATGCTTCCTCGCTCAGGACTCTTCAGGGGCGGACACTGGGCAGCTACAAACAACCAGCGAGCAATGGTGTGAGCCCTTGGGTTATGCCCAGCGCCTGGGAAGACTCAGGATGCTAGAGCAGCTATCTAAACCTTCCCTAAGTGACGGGCAAGGTGATGCACCTGGTTGGTTCAAAGGTACTTTCAGTAGCACTTTCGAAAGATCCAAACATCCTCACGGTTCATTTACTTTTTAAAGAAGCAAGGTAAAATTATCAAATGAGTAATACTCAGCCCTAAGTCCTCATTCTGATACTCTATTTGCTTTGCAATTAACGAAGACAGAGCCTGTCTCCCTTTGCGATGCTTTTGCCTGAGAATCAAGAATTACGCTGATTACCTCACTCTACAGATACAAAACATCATGAAAATCAAAATTAGTGTTACTCTCATTGACAGGTAATAGTAAAAATCAGAATTCCCCATCTAATGGGGATCCTCATGATTTCTCATGCTTTTTAACGGAGAAAGCGTGTTTTCCTCCTCTGAAATTCTAGTTGTCAGTGAGGATGGAAAGCATAGGGTCCGCATACCTACACACTGTGGCGGCTCATTCGTCCAAGTTCCAGAAGCCAAGCATTCCAGTTTCCTGGGTCCATTCAATTCATACCCTTCGGCGCAGTGGAAACTGCACTCTGAGTTGAAAGAGAAGTTCCCCAGAGGGTGGCTGCAGTTCCTGAGGACTTGCTGAGGGAGATCAAAATCCCCACACTCTGTGACTGTGGAGACCAAATATTGATTTTTTTTTCCATTGGAGGTTTAAAGACAATGTCAGATTTGCTAGAAGTGGGAAGCTCTTTGTATAACCCTCTGAACCCCATCTCTCTGGGCTTCTAACCCAACCCGGTCATCTTTACTTGGTGCTTTTGCATTGCCTACATCTTGGGAAATAATCAGTCTTTCACTGGTTTTTATCAAATGAGCAATATCAGCTTTTGCTTTGCTTCCTTTATGTTTCTCTTTTACCCTTTAGGATTTTATGAGCCAACGCTCCAAGAGTGAAATGTTTTACCCAGAGCGTGTGTCTTGGGACAGTTGGAGCGGGGCAGACTCACAGATCAGGGAGGGGGCCAGGACTAGCCTTTACTCACTGGAGAGTCTCCAGCAGGATTCGCTTCCTGACACCACCTCCAGCACAAGACCAATGGCCACAATAATATCAACAAAATAGTGGCCTCACCGTATTCACATTCTGGCCCGTAGAATCCGGGGAAGCAGGAGCAGGTGTAGTTCCCGATGGTCTCAATGCACTCTCCTTGCTTGCTGCATGACATGTCCTGGCAGGAGGCTGCATGGATTCAGAAGGATCAGAAACATGGGCATTCCCAGGAGGTGTGAAGAAGAGCTGGATTCTTCCCCAAGCCAGAGACTCAGCCCCTCTTTGATAAGACTGAGCTGGCCAAACAACAGAAAATGACCATGTCCTTTGGGGTGCCAGCCTGGTCCCCATGAAGGGCGTGGTAGGAGCCCACCAGAGCATTGTACGGCTTCCATTTTAGGCCGAGTTGAGTGTTGCCTAAGGAGGGATGGCTATGTGAGGCACAGAGACACAAAGAGCCACCAATAGATGTGTAGACAGAGAAACTCCTCTACATGGTACAAAGTAGTTTGTGGCTTTTAACCAAGAATATTCTTAGAGTTGTATTATTACAGAAGCTCCTGTGACAGATAGTGCAGCATAAAGGTTAGGAAGCAGATGTGGGCGGTCACACATACATGATCAGAATCCTGGCTCGGCCGCCTACTATTAAGGGACCTCAGACAAGTTACTTCTCTGAACCCAACCTGCCCAGGATCAGGGCCAAAGCCCTTCTAACCTTTTGTTCCTTTCAAATCTGTACCCAACACCACATGGTGGAGGAAAGAGCCAAGATGCCCTTCAACAGACGAATGGATAAAGAAGATATGGTCCATATATACAATGGAACATCATGCCTCCATCAGAAAGGATGAATACCCAGCTTTTGCATCAACATGGATGGGACTGGAGGAGATTATGCTGAGTGAAATAAGTCAAGCAGAGAGAGTCAATTATCATATGTTCTCACTTACGTGTGGAGCATAAGGAAAAACATGGAGGACATTGGGAGAAGGAAAGGAAGGGTGAATTGGGGGAAATCAGAGGGGAAGATGAAAGATGAGAGACTGTGGACTCTGAGCAACAAACTGAGGGTTTTGGAGGGGAGAGGGGTCAGGGTTTGGTGAGCCTGGTGGTGGGTATTGAGGAGGTCACGTATTGCATAGAGCACTGGGTGTGGTGCATGAACAATGAATCTTGGAACACTGAAAAAATAAAATTTAAAAAATGAGATGCTTAAAACCCCCTAGTGGCACAGGGCAGTCTCATGAAGAGGTGTTTCACAGGTCCCAATATGCTAGGCCGAGGTATGGAGAGCATGGCCAACCAGCCAGGCCCTTCTCAGTAAGTCTGAGTGGAAAGGAGCTGGGGTTTCTTTCCTGCAAGAGACTTTTTGGGGATGGACATAGGCACTATGTACCTGATGGAGGGTTAGCATTAGAATCAATACTATGGAGGCACGTAGAATGTTTTTACTGATGAGGTCATAGGCTAGACTATTTTCTGGTGGTGTTTCCTCTGCACTAAGCCATGGCCACACGTGGTCCACTTTGGGGTCCATTACAAGAGGAAATTCATAAGTCACATAGAGGGTTATACTAGATGACCTCTACATTCCCTCTCAACTCTGAGATGCTAAAATTCTAGAAGTCATGCAGATTCTACAGGAGGACTTCCCGAGGCAGCCAGCAAGTTTGGTGAAGCTGCACGGGGGTACTGGGAAGGGTTCCAAGTAACAGGAAGATGCAGGAGGAGCAGTAGCCTCTAGATACTGGACAGATGTTTGGTCCACATCTTCCATCCTATCACCTTGACCTCACCAGGGTCTTCCAGCAGCAATACCTGTCTGCCCTATGCTCTTAGAGCATACACATTTTGTTTTGATTGTAGCTTCCTCAGGATCTCAGAATGTTAGAAATGAAAAAACAGTCAAAGGTCTGTACTCTACTCCACTTCAGGGTTTCAGGCAGGCTAGTAACTTGTCTATACCTTTGAATCCCCAGAAAAGGACATAATGATGATTCACTGAATGAATCTTTTTTTTTTTTTTTTCCTGCTAGGCTGTTCTGAAGTCTAACAAATCCTGACATTTAGAGAATTGGTCCAACTTAATTTCTTATTGCAATCTACATGTCTATTTCTCATCTATTTCCTACAGAGAGTTGATGGTTCCCAACACCCTTTACATCTTGGGTGGCAAAAAAAATGCCACTCAGGATAGTGGCCGCCTAGAGTGTTGTCTGGTGGAGACAGAAACTGACGGTGCGGTGAAATTGCACCAATTAGCCATGTCCACCACTGTTGCGGGTTAGAGGAGAAGTATCATGCGTGCCAGTAGTTTTTAATCCCTTTCCTTCCTGTGAATTTTTGCAAGTTGACTGGGGAAGACGGTCTTGCAGTTACAGATGTTGAAGGCTGGGCAGGGAGGGGAAGCAGTGGCTTACTGGAAACACCGATGGGCAACCAAGAGAACCTTACAGGGTCAGTTCCAGGGAGGCATAACCCAGGGAGTGTAGGGAGCTGACTGGGAGGGCAGCAGGATGCACTGATATTCTGGTAATGTCCATCCTGGTCTACAAAGAACAGGTCGTGATTTTTTTTAATTAATAAATTTGTTAATTTGTTTACAAATTATTTATAAAATGAGACCTGGCTACATGACAATGCATTTATGGTTATGTTTTCCCTTGGATAGGAGACTGGAGTGAAAAGAGAGAAAAAGTAGAGGAAAATGGAGGGAGAGTTCTGAGGGGAGGTGTTTATAATTTCAAGAATTTATTTATTACTTTGTTTTATTGTTTATGTTCAATTAGCCAGCATATAGTGCATCATTCGTTTTTGATGTAGTTCAACGATTCATTAGTTGTGTATAACACCCAATGCTCATCACCACAGGTGCCCTCCTTAATACCTATCACCCGGTTACCCCCTCCCCCCACCCCCTCCCTTCTGTAATTCTCAGTTTGGTTCCCAGAGTCCAGAGTCTCTTATGGTTTGTCTCCCTCTCTGATTTCTTCCCATTCCCGTCCCAAAACTTCCCTCCCTTCCCCTGTGGTCCTCCACGCTATTCCTTACGTTCCACACATGAGTGAAACCATGTAATTGACTTTCTCTGCTTGACTTATTTCACTCAGCATAATCCCCTCCAGTTCCAACCATACTGATTTTCGAACATACATAGCAGAGTATGGCTATTTTGCACGAAGAAGCTTCGGAGTGCTCAGGACTATCTTGCCCAGGGCCGTCAAGTCTCTCCCTAGCCACAGTGTTTGTGTCCTACGTGAGGCAGGAGGGGCTCCTCTGTCAGAAAGATGCACAAGCACTGACTACAGCAAGACCAAGCTTCCATGTATGTCTGCTTGCTTCATCGAGAAGCAAATACACTCCCAGTTACCTCTTCCCTTTCTTCGCACCCCCAACCCCTCCCAAAGTCCAACACACCCAAACACATGCTGTTGCTGAAGGGAGTCTGTAAAACATTTGTGATTCTTGGTCACGTCCTCATGTTGTCTCATGAGAATGCAGAGCAGAGAGTACAGTAGCATTCGTGGCTAAAAAACACCACCTTTGGATCATGAGTTTGAAACCAACTTCAGCATCGTGTAGCTTAGAACCGTGAGCAGATCCCTTACTAGCCTGAGCCTTTGTCTCATCGGTGAAATGAGGGTACTAGAGGACTCAATTGATGAGGTTTTCCAGAGGACTAGACGAAACTAATACGAAATAGACTCTTGACCCATGAACTAACAGCGATGCCTGCACCATACTGACGTGCAGTAGGTATTAGTTACAGCTGTGTTTCCTGGCGGTGGGGCCAAGCTACCTTTCAACTTCTACCAGGGCAGAGTGGTGCAAAAAAGCTCTGAACATAAATTTTAGGAGACTAAAACTTCCCGAGTATCAGTTATAAAATGAGGAAGGTGGATCAAGTCGTCATAAAATGATCGTAAAATTCGAGTTTCAAAAATCCGGTTTTCTCTAATCCCGATCTTATACTCCTCAAGGCGCTCAATAACGCTCCTTGATTGTAGTTTATTCCTTGCTCTCACATTCCTGACTTTGTGACTCAATGTTACCGACATGGTGGCTATACTAATGAACCAGGGAGGGTCTTTGTTTTAAACAGACAAACTTCAGGGTAGAGAAGATCTTACCTGTATAGCATAGTGCCCGCTTCCTTTTCCCGCAGGGCTCATCATTCCACTTGCCAGGGGCCGAAGCACTCTTGATGTAGATCTCCACACAGTCCTGGTTGTTCTTCTTGTTGTTGGGCTCATTGTCAGCCCAGTTCTCGGCCTCTTTGGTGAGAGGCTTTTTGGTTCCCACCCATGTCCATTTATCATTGATCTTCCGGATCCCAATCCAGTAGTAAGAGCTGTAGTAAGGTATGACATCATTGAGGTAAGCGATTTCTTTTTTATTCTGGATGGCCACTAAATCCGTGTAGTACTTCTGGCAGAATACCCGGGAATAATTCCATGAATATGCTTTCGTGCTGTAATTATAGGTCCATGCTGCCACTTCTTTCTGCTTTATTAATTCTGAGTAAAGGAGAGTGAATGTCAGGTTAGCACCCTTAACCAGAACGATTCTGTGAGCATAAATACACTTCTGTGGAGTCAGATAAGCTTCTGACTGCAAGACCTAAAACATGACTCTTTTATGTCTAACCTAGTTGTTTTAAGGAAGAAGAGTAGTTTCCATCTTTCACCTAAAAATATATACATGAAGTCAGAATAGGAAATCGTACTCTGAAGATCCTTAGTATTAGAAATTTGTAACCATAATGATAACAGAGTTGGGTCGTCTAATCATCTCCTTTTATAAGTGGAAGAGACATATTAAGTAATTTGCCCAATTTAAATGACACAGAAAATGTCTTGGTGGCTGCTTTGAATCTATAGGTTCTACTTCTTCACATGGAAAATAAGATGCTCTGTGATCTGGAGCCTACCTGCTGGCCCAGCCTCTTCACCCACCATATTTACCTTCTTAGCAAAACACACTCCCACTTCTGTGCCTTTGCAATGCTCTTCTGCTCTTCTGGCTGCCCTCTCCATGTATGCCTTGTAAAACGTTTCTCCCCATACTTTCCATGACTTGCCCAAGTAGGCTTGCCTCTCCTTCCTCCAGGCTCCTGCTGCACCTCATCTCTGCCTCTACCTCCATTGTCACTGGGTATTGGAACGGCCCTTCCTGTGACATGGCAAGATGCTAGACTGTGAATCCTGATGGTGGTTTGTTTTTATCTCTGGGCCCTTCACACCAAGCACAGACTTGGCACTTAACAGGTGTCCAATAAATACTTGTTGAGTGAAACACAACATGTTTGTGGCACAGGGAGGTTACAAATCAAAAGTCCTGATCTGCCGCCTTACACTCATTCCACCTCTCTTGACTGTTTCTCTTTGATAAATTATGCGGTGTCCTTCATTTCCGCTCACTCACGTGTTAAAACAAGCCTTTCGAAGACATGTTTGTGATATTAAATGAAATAAGGTATGTGCCCTTCAAAAGTGTAAGGGGCACTCTGATGAAGATACTGTTTTTGTAGCCAGTGGGGACTGACCCAGGGCCAGAAGAGGCCAGATCCCATGTGAAGAAGTGTACAATGAAAG
Organism: Potos flavus; assembly: GCA_028534135.1. Taxonomy (NCBI): domain Eukaryota; kingdom Metazoa; phylum Chordata; class Mammalia; order Carnivora; family Procyonidae; genus Potos; species Potos flavus. The sequence goes on along the minus strand of CM052893.1, from coordinate 11,080,175 downwards.
CAATCAGACCTGGAAATGGCTCTCTTTCCTGTTTATAGAATCTTGTTCCTATTTAACCCTGTCCTCTGCTGCTTGCATCAGGGTCATTTATGTTTGTTTCTCCCTCACTGACACCTCCATTGCATTGCTTTCTTTGCCCTAAAACTTTACTTTGGTGTCATCAGGGCTGCAACATTGACCTCCGTGGGGTTTAGGCAGTTTTGCCTCAATTGGCCCCTTCTTCCATAATAAAATATTCAAAACTATGTTTTACAATTACATTGGCATAAATATATATATATATTAATATTGTACACTAAGACATTTTTGTGGGTTCCTAACAGGACCATGGACCAGTGCCTGCTGTGCCTAATGGATAATTGGTCCTGGAGATGTTTGTTTCAGTTTGTCCAGAGTTTTTCCAGCAATGTGGTGGTGTTCGGTGCATTTTTTCCCCAGGCATTTGGTTGGGAAGAGTATTCCCACACCTCATCACAACTGGCTACCATCCTTAACTTCTCCTACTTAGAGAAGGTCCCCTCCTTACTCCAGCCCAGATGAAGGGTTAACATAAAGTTTACCAAAGATCAGGGCACTGAAGCAAAGGAGTTGGGCAGCTCTGAAGATCACTCTCTGAAATCTCCAGTTCCAGATGGTTTTTAGGCAGCTGGCCTGAAACAAGAAAAGAAAACTTCTTAGCATTGATGTAAAATCAATGGGGCCAAAAAAAATTCTTGTCAATAATCATATATTGAGTGATCATCCTCCCTGTTTCCATCAGGGTGGAGGTCCAAACCCTCTGTTTCCTTCTTGTTTCTCACTGCTCTGCTTCCAAGTTGTGCCCTACACCAAAGCCGACGACAGAACTTGTTTCTTCTTTCATTTGACAGACATTTATCAAGTAACTACTTTGTGCAACTAATATAATTTTTGTTTATGAAACATTTTGTAATATGCACGTAAGAAAAATATAGTCATTGTTATTATACAATAATCTCCTTTTAACAACTAGTATGCCATACCCCGAAATACTAGGAAGTTGCATGCAGACTCCCTGACTGACCTATGCTTCAATCCATGGGGCATCAGTGAATTGTCCTGTGCTATGCCATCTACTCTGTATTATTGAGCTATGTTTTATCTTCTTGCTTGACAATTTCAGCCTATGTCCACAATATTATTAAATATTTAATATATATGCATAGTACATATATATTTTAATAATATAATAGACTTATTCCCTTTGGATCAATAGCAAGTATTTTTTCTAATGAGTTCTCTTCTGTTGGGATTTCATCAGATCTGTTAACATTTTAAAAATGTTTTTAGGCAAGGGGAGGAGCAAGATGGTGGAGGAGTAGGAGACCTAAATTTTGCCTGGTTCCAGGAATTCAGTTAGATAGTTATCAAACCATTCTGAACACCTACGAACTCAACAAGAGATGGAAGAAAAGAATAGCAGCAATTCTAGGAACAGAAAAGCAACCACTTTTTGGAAGGTAGGACGTGTGGAGAAGTGAATCTGAGGCGATATTTGGGAAGATAGACCATGGGGGGAGGAAGCCTCCCTCAGCCACTTACCAGCAAGTGAGAGAGCAGTGGGGCCTGAAATCAGAACTTTTAGAAGTCTGCTCTGTGGAGGGACATCACTCCAGTGGCTAAGTGGGGTAGGAGGGTGGAAACCTCACTGGGACAGTGTGGTCTCAGGACCCTCGGGGTCACAGAAAAACCAGGGGCGCCTGAGTGTGGCAGAGCTCCCGGGTATCAGAGTGGGGAACCCAGCTGCAAGATGAAGCCGAGGAGGGAGCTCTCAGGTTGGGGTTATCTTAAACTGTGATCTGAGGCACAGTCAGGCCACTGCTCTTCGAGCAGGGACCCAACAAGCGGTGGATCCCGGGAGACCCCCCCTTCCTCCACTGGGAGGAGCGGCACGGAAGTGCGCGGCAAGAATCTGCTGGGTTTGGAGACTCCAAACGGGGCATGCGCCAGAGACAGAAACGCTCGGTCACAGACCGGGTGAGCTCGGAGCGCGGCCGGAGACCAGGGAGACGGGAGGGATTGACTGCTTTTCTCTGAGGGCGCACTGAGGCGCGGGGCCCGAGCTCTTGGCTCCTATGGGACCGGATATTGAGAGGCCGCCATTTTCATTCCCGTCCTCCAAAGCTGTACAGAAAGCATTCAGGGAACAAAAGCTCCGAGAGCGAACCCGAGCAGATTGCTTAGCCCGGCCTCTGGCAAGGGCAGTGCAATTCCGCCTCAGGCAAAGACATTTGAGAATCACTGCAACACAAAACTTATATATATATATATATACACACACACACACATTCCTTTTTTTCGTTAATGTTTTCCTTTCTTTTTTCAACCAACTTCTTATCTCATCAATTTCTTTTTTAAAATCTTTTTTACTTTTCATCTTTACAGTCATATTTCATCCCTTCATCATATTTACCCTTATTTTTGTATATATATAAGTTTTTCTTTCTTTAAAATTTTGGGACGCAGTTTCTTCTAACAGACAAAAATACACCCAAAATCAGCTGTGTGGCTCTCTTCTTGTTCTATTCACCAGCCTGATACACACACACACACACACACACATATATGTATATATACATACATATTATTTTTTTCTTTTTTTCACCCCAGTTTCGGCTCTTTTCTGATTTGTTTAGTATATATTTTTCTGGGGTTGCTCTTACCCTGTTAGCATTTTGTTCTCTCATTCATCTATTCTTCTCTGGACAAAAATGACAAAGTGGAAAAACTCACCTCAAAAAAGAGAACAAGAGGTAACACTGACTGCTAGGGACCTAATCAATACTGACAATTAGTAAGATGTCAGAACTAGAGTTCAGAGTGATGATTATAAAGATACTAGCTGGGCTTGGAAAAAGGATAGAAGATACTAGAGAATCCCTTCCTGGAGAAATAAAAGAACTAAAATCTAACCAAGTTGAAATCAAAAAGGCTATTAATGAGGTGCAATAAAAAATGGAGTCTCTTACTGCTAGGATAAATGAGGGAGAAGAGAGAATTAGTGATATAGAAGACCAAATGATGGAGAATGAAGAAAATGAGAAAAAGAGAGAAAAAACAATTACTGGATCACAAGGGGAGAATTTGAGAGATAAGTGAGGGGAGAATTTGAGAGATAAGTGACACCATAAAATGAATATTAGAATAATTGGAATCCCAGAAGAAGAAGAAAGAGAGAAAAGGGCAGAAGGTATATTGGAACAAATTATAGCAGAGAACTTGCCTAATTTGGGGAAGGGAACAAGCATCAAAATTCAGGAGGCACAGAGACCCCCCTCAAAATCGATAAAAATAGGTCAACACCCCGTTATCTAATAGGAAAACTTACAAGTCTCAGTGACAAAGAGAAAATCCTGAAAGCAGCTCAGGACAATAGGTCTGTAACATACAACAGTAGAAATATTAGATTGGCAGCAGACCTATGCACAGAGACCTGGCAGGCCAGAAAGGGCTGGCATGATATATTCAGAGCACTAAATGAGAAACATATGCAGCCAAGAATACTATATCCAGCTAGGCTGTCATTGAAAATAGAGAGATAAAAAAGCTTCCAGGACAAACAAAGACTAAAAGAATTTGCAAACACCAAACCAGCCCTACAGGAAATATTGAAAGGGGTCCTCTAAGCAAAGAGTCTAAAAGTAACATAGATCAGAAAGGAACAGAGACAATACACAGTAACAGTGACCTTACAGGCAATAGAATGGCACTAAATTCGTATTTTCAATAGTTACCCTGAATGTAAATGGGCTAAATGCCCCAATCAAAAGATACAGGGTATCAGAATGGATAAAAAAAAAGAAAGAAAGAAAGAAAGAAACAAGACCCATCAATATACTGTCCATAAGAGACTTGTTTTAGAACCCAAAGACACCTCCAGACTTCAAGTGAGGAGGTGGAAAACCATTTACCATGCTAATGGACATCAAAAGAAAGCTGGGGTAACAATCCTTATATCAGACAAATTAGATTTTAAGCCAAAGACTATAATAAGAGATGAGGAAGGACACTATGTCATACTTAAAGGCTCTGTGCAACAAGAAGATCTAACAATTTTAAATATCTATGCCCCTAACATGGGAGCAGCCAATTATATAAATCAATTAATAATAAAATCAAAGAAACACATCGACAATAATACAACAATAGTAGGGACTTTAACACCCCCTCACTGAAATGGACAGATCATCTAAGTAAAAGATCAACAAGGAAATAAAGTCTTTAAGTGACACACTGGACCAGATGGACATCACAGATATATTTAGAACATTCCATCCCAAAACAACAGAATACACATTCTTCTCTAGAGCACTTGGAACATTCTCCAGAAGAGACCACATCCTGGGTCACAAATCAGGTCTCAGCTGGTACCAAAATGAATTATTGGGACTTCATCAAGATCAAAAGCTTTTGCACAGCAAAGGAAACAGTCAACAAAACCAGAAGACAGCTGACAGAATGGGAGAAGATATTTGCAAATGACATATCAGATAAAGGGCTAGTATCCAAAATCTATAAAGAACTTATCAAACTCAACACCCAAAGAACAAATAATCCAATCAAGAAATGGGCAGAAGAATGAACAGACATTTCTGCAAAGAAGACATCCAAATGGCCAACGGACACATGAAAAAGTGCTCCACATTGCTCGGCAGCAGGGA
>CM052893.1:11047281-11065035 GCA_028534135.1 Potos flavus | reverse complement strand
GTCTCACGTGTGGAGCATAAGGAAAAACATGGAGGACATTGTGAGAGGGAAGGGAGGGGTGAATTGGAGGAAATCGGAGGGGCGATGAACCATGAGAGACTGTGGACTCTGAGCAACAGACTGAGGGTTTTGGAGGGGTGGGGGTGGGGGGTTGGGCGAGCCTGGTGGTGGGTATTGAGGAGGGCATGTATTGCATGGAGCACTGGGTGTGGTACATGAACAATGAATCTTGTAACACTGAAAAAATAAAGGTATTTGGGGAAACAAACAAACAAACAAAAAACTGGAGTTCTAGAATCATGCAGTCCGGGAGCAAATCCTGCTTTATCAACTGTGGTGTGTCTCTGAATAACAGCTTAGTCTCTCAAGCCACAGTTCCTTCATCCATGAAAGGGGCATGATAATTACATCTTCCACACTGAGTTGGTAAAATAAAATGTATTCAAAGTATTTAGGCCAGGGCCTATCACATACACAGTGCTTAGATATTGTTTTAAAATTTTAAATGTTAGAATTTACTCTTTTACACATTTCCTCCAAAATTCAGCCTGCTGATGACATGGGCTGAATACATTTGAGCAAGGGGAATTAAATCTGAATTAACTTCAGGCTTTGTTTATCTTCATATAGATACATTTTCCTTTTAGGACCAATGACACACATAATAATACCTGGGCAAGAATCCGTTACCACTGAGAGAGGTCTTTTTGAAGAAAAAGGAACTAAGGGGCACATGTTCAGTTTCGTGTCCTATTCTAACCCTGTGGGTTGGTTTAGGTGGGGAATTCTTCCAACCAAGAGAAAATATAGAGCCTCATTAATCTGAAGACCGCCAGTGTTAAAGGGCCTGAGTGGATGGAGACCTGATCTCTGATTCTGGCCCCTGCTGATAAGGGATTTGAGACATTTGACCTAAAATCCCTGCCTCGGTTTCCTTATTTATCAAGCAGGGCCAATGATAATGACTAATCAGAGAATGATTATCTAGGGGAAAAAAGTGTTTCTAGACAAGCCCATACGGAGGGGCGTGCATTTCTGGAGCTTGCATTTATTTCTCTTCCAGAAGAATGGAGAAAAAGCCTGGATATCAAGACAATTAGGGCAGGTGCCAAACTGCAGTTTTAGACGATCCCTCCGAGGACAGGACAGGAGTCAAGACTCTAGTCATTTCACTGGCTACTATGTCCTAAATATTCACCTGTCCCCTTTTTCCAGCTTGCTGAACCCCAAACACCTATGAAATCCTCAGAGTTGATAACTACTATACACATGTAGATCTATTGTATTTAACTTTTTTCCTTGTAAATGTGCCCTACACTGTCAGAAAAGCTCTGGGGGGTTAGTCTGGGAACCTAACCATCATTCCTAACACTGTTTCTGTAGGAAAAAATTCTTCTTGTTGCAAAGAACTAACTGACAACTACAATCTTTGGAAGACAAAGTCACTTGAAAGTTGGAGATATCAGAAGATGTTCCACAAATGAAGTCTATTAAAATGCTACATTAAAGATACCCCGACTCGCCGACAGAGTCAGTGATCTTTTGGGGCTTCTGTTCTCTTTGTTGGCATACATGTATCTAGCCTCACTGCCTGTTATCTGTTTCCTGTTTGCCCCACACTTATTCCCACAGCAGGGGCATGTAGTTTTCAAGTTATCAGTTTGAGATCTTGTACAGAAATGACGCCAAGGTAAAAAAATTTAAAAACAACCCCACTGCTGTTCTCACCCCTGCTGATAGAACCATCTTCGCCAGCTAACCCCCACCCTGCACCCCACACCCTGCCCCTGAATACAAGTGACTTCATTCTAGCCTTTTGATTCTACTAACAGTTATTCAAAGACTTTGGAATTTGGGAATATACTCCTTATTAAAGTGACTCACAGCCTCCAAATGCTTAAAGGTTATTTAGAGAACAGCCCCCGTCTCCCGAGGGCGGTGTGTAATGGGCCACTGCATTCTCTACCCCTCAGAAGGATGATTGGGGTCAGGCTTTGAAGTCTCAATGGAAAAGATAATCAATGGTTGGAGAAAAAAAGATCTCATTCTTCCTGTGCCTTAGAGTAGTACTTGAGTACTTGATATCGTATTGTAAGATGATGGGATCCTGTCTTAGCAGAACTTCCAAGAGCAGGAGCAGAGACATTTGAACTGCTTGGTGCCCTCACTTGACACTAAGGAAGTACTTACATATCAACAGTGCTCCCTTCCATCATCTTTCTGGGTTGGTTATAAAACTAATATAGTCTCATTCTTAAATTTGGAATGGAAGATCAAATCACAGTAGAAGACCATTAGGGATGGATAGATAATATTCTTGCAACTGGCAGTGAGGATGGGTGAGGGGCAGCCTTTATAGACCATACTCATTGAACAGAATGCATACTTTTAATTGATGGAAGTAAAATTAAAATGGCAATCAACTGACTCTATAGAAAGGCAACACCAAACAGCTGGTTAGCAGTTATTTTGAGGTCATTGATGGCCTCTGAACTTAAAGCAGGGATAGCTCCAAAGCTGCTCTCATCCATGAATTTCCTAGTCTTAAATGTTTCTGCCAGGTAAGTTTGGCCAAATGTGGCAGTGCACACTCAGGACTTGCCACAGGCTATGGGCCTATAAGCAGCAAGTCAGTCCCAATTTAAGGTTTGGACATACTCAGGAGGGAGGGGAGGGGAGGGGAGGGGTCAGTGAATAGACAGTGGGGAGAAAACATGAGGATTTCTTTCCAGGGACAATGCAATTCCTACATGTCAGAAGCCAGACAGATATGTGACTCAGGTTTTGGGGAACAGTGCCTTAAAAACCTTATTGGACATTAGATTCCTTTTCTAGTGGAATTGTAGTGCTGAGATCAAAGGCATTTAGGGTCTTGGAGGACAGAGATTACACATCCTTTTTTTCGAATTAAAGAAGAGCAAAGAACCATTAAAATATCTCATTTGTCTACTATCACTCTGGCATGGTACCTTGAAGACAGTGGGCATTTTTAAAAGGTTTGTCAGATGAAAAGCCCAAATCAGCCAACTTGTTTTAATGGAAGTGTGCATGGGCTCTTTCACACATCCCCAGGAATGATGTCTATAGAACACAGAGCTTGGTATCCTGCTTCAGTTGAACTGATCATACTTAATTTCCTGTGGGTTTCTATATTTTTTTTCCACTTTGAATGGTATTACTTTCATATGAAGGCAAACTCACATACCTTTCTTTAATCTTCTTGCCAGCCAAATGATAAATGCCAGCCCAGCAAAAGCAGTAACCATGACCGCCACTGGAATGAAGACAGGATTATAGTCGCCTTCCTTGATCATTGAGAAACTCCTATCCACCTCTGAAAGAGAGAAACATAGCATGAGGCCACAGAACTATTTACTGAGAGCCATCTCATGACATTAGGCTTTGCTCCTCCCCACGTCTCCCAGTAATAGCCCACAGGATGCCATTTGACAGATGAGGAAACTGGCATGGGAAGGACCATGATGAGTCTACAACAGAGGCAGAGACAAGACAAGCTTTTCTAGCCCAATGCCTATAAATTCTTAATCTCCAGATCAGCAATTCATGGAACTCCCAGAAGAAGTACCTAAAAATCTCGTCAAAAATGATCATCATTGTTTTTATTTCCATGGCCTTCCTTGTTCAATAGTTGGGACTCAACGACACTGAAAAGACCTATCTTGTCTAATATGACTTCAAGAAAAATAAAAGCCAGTGATCTGAACCAGGTAACATATCAAAGGAAACTATTAATGCTTTTATTTTGAAACAGCTGTGCAAACATATGCACTTGTTATTTGCATGACAAGGACCTACACTAAACTGTCTTTCAGATGATGTGGTCCTACCACATATTTCCAGTTCCTTCACAAATAAGTAGATGGATACACCTATATCCTTTTGAAGAGTGAACTAAGTTCATTTGGAACTTTTATTGAAAAACTACCCTTATGAAAAAACTCTATGTTCTGATACCACCAATTAAATAAATGTGCTTTTGCATATTAGTAGAGAGTCTGTCCCTTATTCTTCGTGTTACTCTGATGAGTCCTTTCAAGGTACTTCCGCCCTCACACCCAAATGTATAATAGAAAAAAAGGCTCAAGTTCCCAGATGATCCAAACTGAGGACAACTTACTTATTTACCTTATTTAGCATGGACACTATGTCGAGTGGGGAGTCCACGGAAATGAGGAAGACATAGTCCTTCTCATATACAGATTAGGGAGGCATCAGCTTAGTGATAATGGAGAAATATCCACTATTTTGGGAATTAGGGGGTCACTGGTAACCTTTGTAGAGACATTTTAATGGACTAACAGAAGTGAGACAGTAGTGGAATAGAAGATGAATAAGAAATAAGTCAGAGACAGTGCCTTTAGATGTTAAGATAGGAGTTGAAAATCAGCTGAAGAAAGAAATGGCTGCCATTGAAGGAAGACATAAGGACAACCCAGGCCATATACACTTAACAGAATGAAATTTAAAGATTTAATCTATCTTTCCCCACTATCTTCCCATTCACCAGTTCCATTTTTAAATCTTCGGTATATCAGGGCAATTTATTCACTTTGACATTTTGGACTTGGGCTTGACCAGATTCCAGATGATCCACAATTAGTTTTCCTCTCCCCAATTAACTCTGTTCCTTCTGAGCAGCTGAAGGTGCACGTGGAGGTATAGCTGAAGTTCCCCAAGGGGTGACTACAGTCCATGGTCCCCAAATCAGGGGCTTCCAAAGGCTCACATTGAATCACTTCAATGAAAAAGAAAAAAACAGTACTTATGAGCAGAGACCTTCACCTGATCAAAGGTTTTTAACCAAAGTTGCTTGACTCAACTATAGAACGACCCGATTGAATCTAGACATTTATAGTGCTGCTTCCAGACTTCATTTTCTTGAGAATGGTGGAGAGTGGTGAATCAGAGGGGAAGCCAGAAGCACTGACAGCCCTTGGGAGGTGGGAGGGAGGGGAGCAGAGGGTAGAGATGGCTGCCCCAGGTTGCTGCCCCAGTCCTGGTAATCCTCCAACTGCTGGAAGTGTGCCATGCTACATGGCCTTGGCCTCAAGAGCTATCATGGAATATGTTCAGTGAATGCACAGAATTCCCACCCTATCACTTGATCTAAAGCAAGCAGTGTTGAGAAACACCCCAATTCTCTGAAGCAAGCCACTCGACTTTCGTAAAATTCAGCGGGTTGGTCAACTTAGTTCTATGATTTCAATATAATCTTGATAATTTTTTGAGAATTAAACCACTTATAATTATGAATCTGTTGCATAAATGTAGAAAGTGTAACCAAAACTTCACAAGTTCAGACGCCACCAGTTTTCTCCCATATAGAGTCTTCTTGACAGTTAAAAAGAAAACCCACCATATTTCAAATGAAAATAAAAAAAAGATCGAGAGACCGTGGGTTTGTTTTTCACAGTAGTTGTGATTCCCCTGAGAGTTCACGGAGGAGGAAAAAAATGATTTTAAGAATAAACTAAATAAAACAATCAAAAAAAACCTTCTACTGGGGCACCTGGGTGGATCAGGTGGTTAAGTGTCTGACTCTTAATCTCAGCTCATGTCTAGATCTCAGTCAGGGTTGTGAGTTCAAGCCCTATGTTGGGTACACTGGGCGTGGAGCCCACTTTAAAAAAAAAACAACAACAATAAAAAACCCCAGAACACCAAAACCGTCGACCCCTTGAGAAGGAAATTGGTTGGTGTTCAGTAAGATGCCACATAAAAAGGGTTATTGAGAGGACAGAACAACCAACATTTAACTCAGGTTCAGCAAGACTATTTATGCCATGACAATGAGAAAACTAAAATAAAACAGTATAATCACACCATGTATTATTGAAAATTATGTACGTATTGTGAGATGGTTTCAGAGGTATTGGGTTGTTTTTTTGTTTGTGGTTTTTCTTTTTGATTTAAGCAACAATAATCCCTTTAAAAAACATCACAGTGTGATCTAAGTTAGATTAAATTATGTCCCAAAGAGGACAGAGACTTCTTAGCAAGTCTCTACTGCATTTTCTTAGTTTGTAAACCCAAAGTAGCCATGACGAAACCTTTAGTCTGAAGAGTTACTCACCTTCACAGTTTGGTTCTTGAGATGACCAGTTTCCAAAAGGTCCACAAGTGGTTTCCTCAATCCCAATGAGGTCTGTTCCCTTAGAGCAGTTGAAGGTGCACGTGGAAGTAAAGCTGAATTTCCCCAGGGGGTGACTACAGTTCATGCTCCCCAAATCAGGGGCTTCCAAAGGCTCACACTGATTCACTGCAGTAAGAAAAGAAACAGCATTGGCTAGTGTGAAGAGGACTTGATGTCTGGGTTTAAATCCTAGCTCTGCCTTGGCAGAAGGTGAACTAACCCTTCCAGCCTCAGTCTCTTCATCTATGAAAGAGGTATCATGGGCGCCTGGGTGGCTCAGTTAGTTAAGTATCTGCCTTCGGTTCAGGTCATGATCCCAGGGTCCTGGGATGGAGTCCCACCTGTGGCTCCTTGCTCAGTGGGGAGTCTGCTTCTCCCTCTCCCTCTGCCTCTCCCCCCGCTCGTACTCTCTCTCGCTCGCTCTCTCAAATAAATAAATAAGATATTTAAAAAAAAGAGAAAGAAATAGAGAAAGAGGAATCATGATCACTGTATTAACTTCCTAGAGTTGAGGTGGGAATTAAAAGATCTAATGTAAGTCAAGGACTTAGAAGAGACCCTAGCTCATAGGAAGTCCTAATTAAACACTAAGCTAGTCTTTTTATTATTGTTGGCATTATCTGAGGAGGGAATGTTTAAACCTACATAGGTTTACATAGGAATGACCAGCTCAATTTGGAAATAGCTGTCACATCAGAGCTCCTAGGTATATTAGAATGCTGGGAGCAGGAGACGTGAAAAGAGTGGGAAAGCTTTAGGAAGCATCAGCCTTGATTCTGTCTTCCCCCTCTCTAGCTCCTACCTTCAGCCCCCTCCAGAGACTATTTCCCAGCTCTGACTTGTGGTTTCATAGATCAAATTGAGCCTTGGAAATCAGTCTTCACATTTTTAGACCCTGCCATGTCATGTGAGGAAATATTTCAACTCTTGTGTCCTATCGATTATCAAATTCGAGCCATCATTGTGATCTTAGTTTTGAGATTTCAAGAAGAATGGACTTGAGGAATTAGAAAATTTTTATATTTTCTATATACAGTACAAGTCCAAATTAACTTATGTTCTCCAATTCAACTCATGCCCGTAAGCACATGCCTAATATATTCCAGGCATAGTCTCAATCTGACATATGAAATGGTAAGTAATACTGATCTCAAGCGGCTGTCAGTCTACAGGAGATACAGACAAGTATATGGATGACTTCAACATAGGTGGGACAAACAAGAAAGAAATATGTGCAGCAATTGGAACATGGAATAGGGAGACTTAGCTTGTCTTAGGGTCCAAAGAAAGCTTTCTGAAAAAAAAAAAAGGTCCCTGAACTATGTCTTAAAGATGAACAGGTGTGTTAGCCATGTGCAAAATGAGAGAGAAAGCCATGAGCAAGTCAATGAGATACGAAGCACATATGAAAAGTGTGGAGAACTACAAGCATTTTAGTGTTATTAGAAGGAAAGAGGATGCAGGGGGCGAAGTGAGATGAGATTAGAAAGAAAGGTAGGAGCTAAGGCAAAATGCTGTTATCTTTTTTCATTTATTTAATGAGTACCTATTATGTATTAAGCATTTCTCTAAGCTTGAGAAGTTCAGATTTCATCCTGTAGGACAAACGATAGTTAGAAATTAAAGGGCAGATATACATGTGATGTTTGTTTGACTGTTTTTGATTAATCAGCCTGCCCATAGTATGAATAGCATATTTAAGGGGAGCTTATTTAAACTTGTAGAACTCAGCTAAGAAATTAAAGCAATAATCTAGGAGGAATGAGGGCAGTAGTAGCAGTATTGATAAATAGGAAGAAAATTAGAGAAACAGTAAGTTATAAAAATGAGCAGTGTGTTACTTTGCATAAATGTAAGGGGAAGTGAACGAGTTTCATACCAGAGTACCCATGTAAATGGTGGTGCCTCATACCGACATAGAAATACAAAAAGGAAAGCTGTCCAGGACAATTGATTTCATAATCTTTGGGGCATCGCAAAAGATATGCTTAGCATATTTGGAATTCAGGGTTAGGCAAAGATTTGTCAGTCCAAAGCTCACATGAATCTGTGAATCCACAGAAGTTGGTAAGTTTGACCAAAGCGGGGTCATGTAGAGTCCCTGGACGAAAGATAGAATGAGATAAAATGAGAAATAACAATAGTGTATGGGGGATGCCTGGGTAGCTCAGTCCGTTAAGCGTCTGCCTTCGGCTCAGGTCATGATCCCAGGGTCCTGGGATCGAGTCCCACATCGGGCTCCTTGCTCTGCAGTGAGCCTGCTTCTCCCTCTCCCTCTCCCTGCCTCTCCCTCTGCTTGTCACTTTCTCCCTGTCGAATAAATAAAATCTTTAAAAAAATGAAAATAAAAAATAAATGAATCAAAATTATAAAAAAAAAAAGTGTATGGGGTTGGATAAGTGCCTATGAAGAAATTCAAGGAGAAATGATTACAAGTAGAAAGAAGACCAGAAAAGAATGATAAAATGGAAGCCAAGACAAAAAAAAAAAGAGAGAGAGAGAGAGAGAGAGTAAAATGTTTGAAAAAGAGTGAAATGGGCATGCCAATGATACAAGAAGTAAAAAATAAAATATAAAAATATTAAGGATAAATAAATAAATAATAAAAATAAACTTCAGCAGTGGAGTGAAAGTATTGGGTAAGAATTGAGTGAAATGAGATCTATTCCAGTCGGTTGACATTTAAATTTATTTTGGGTCTAATTCTTTATCCTTTACCAACATTGCTTTTCTCTTCTTATAATTTTCTATCCTATGCACCAGATACTCAACCATAGTTTTGAAACTCAATCAATATCAATCAAAGGATTTGATGTTTCTTTCGGTAGTGAGTTGACTGGGTCAAAGACTCCTTGACTTTGGGTCTATGTATTCTTTCCTTTCTGTTTCTACCACCATGACTGTGAATGATTTCAATAGACTCTTATTGAGTCTCTCCACCTTCTCTTTTTGTTCTCCAATCTATCTTATATATTGCTTCTAGGAATATTGCCCCAAATGCAGGTGTTAAGATATTAAGTGGCCAGATTCTTTCATTAGGCGGTTAACTGCAGCTTACCTTGCTTTCCATCAAACTAAATTATGAGCATATATAACTTCCACTAGCTAATTGCAAATCCTTTATGGGCAGAATCTATAATAGATTTGTTTTTGTATCCCCCAAAATACCCAGCCCAAATAAACGTGTTGGATTTATTACTATATTTCTCTGACCTATATTTTGTATCATTATTATATGAACTTTTCTTTTCGGCCTTGCCCTGTCATAATTTTGAGGATTACATAAAAATCAAGATTACCTAATGGGTAACTTACCCTCCTAACAATAAATGGCAATGTTTCTTTCAAGCTTTAGACTTCTAATGAATCCAACAAGTTGGCTAGATTGAGTCCCCTAAGAACAGGAATCTACCAACTGCCTTCTTTGGGCACTCAAAAAGACTTGCTAGAAGTGAATTGAAACTTCATGCTGACTTATGAAATCGTTCAGGAAACATAACAACATTGTGCAAGCATATTCTTCAGATCAAAAGTTCTCATTTCTCGGAATGGCTTGTATCATTTTGTCCCAATCAACTTCCACAAGCTACAGGAACCCTGGTAACTATATATAGGAAGAAACAAGTCAGGAAGGGGGCTTACCAAATTGACACTCAGGCCCATAGTAGCCCACATCACAGCTGCAGGTGTAATTATTGATGGTTTCCACACATTCTCCATGGTTGCTGCATGACCAGGGCTGACAAGAAGCTTTAAGGGAGGGGGGGTCAGAAATAAATTATTTAACGTGATTACTTCTTAGTACTCATAGTCATTTCTTCAAGTATAGATAAGTTTTCGGCTGTGACTATTTTAATGAACAGGAAAGGTTTATTTGTACATTCATAGCTTTTATGCAATAAAACCATATCCTAGAATTTTTTATTTATGTGATACACTGGCCATATGGCCACAGACATATTCATAGAATGAATTTACTAACACCAATACTCTATAACATTTTGGGGAAACTTAGCATCGTACTCTGAAACTCTTGGAATTACTTTGTTTTAAATGTGATAAGTAGGTTTAAATGTGATAAGTAGGTTGCAGAAATGCAACCATTTCTGCAATATGCTTGGCAATCCCTTCTTTTATAGAAAGTACTAGAGAAAGATTAAGAAGCCTGAACTTGTTAAATCAGTAGAGAGCCCAATTTACAAGAGAGTAAATGAACTACATTTCACTGTTGAAATATGACTTGGAAAAACACCGACTTGGTTTTAGAACTGAAAACAGAAATTTCCATCCTCCACAGATAACGAAACATGGCAGTATTTCACGCTATAGAATTATATAAGATCAAGCCAAGAAGGAAACATGAGCATAAAGCCCCCTACCTTGGAGTGAAGAAACGGAGGTCATGTGAGTCTGAACTCCGGCCAGATCCATCTCTCTGCTTCTACTTCCCTGCCTTACTTCTCACATACGCTTACACATTGATGTAAATTGATTTAGAGGTGTAGTTTTTGGGTGTTAGGAGCAGCCTCACATGCCAAAAATGCACAGAGGTGACATTTTTATCTTTATTTTTTTAGAGGACTGGATTTATTTTAGAATGTACTAGAAACTGCTTTCTTCCCTACCATCCCTCTGGGATGAGTCCCAACATTATCTCCACGTTGGCCACTGCCTACCTGTGTAACAGAGGGCTCTCTTTTGTTTGAAGCAGGAGTCATCGTTCCACTTTCCTGTGTCTTTGATCCTCTTGATGTAGATCTCCACACAGTCCTCTTTGGACTTCTTGTTGTTAGGCTCTCCATCTCCCCAGTTCTCCGCTTCTTTGGTAAGAGACTTGTTGGTTCCCACCCAAGTCCATATCCCCTCTACCTTCCGGATTCCTATCCAGTAGTAAGTTTGGCTGGCAGGAAGTGTCCTCTCCAGGTACTCAATTTCCCCCTTGTTTTGTATGGCAACTAAATCTGTGTAATGTTCTTGGCAGTACTTTCTAGCCTTCGCCCAGTTCATGGATTTTTCAGAATAATGGTAAGTCCAGCCATTGGTTCCATAACGTGCAAGGAAATCTGAAAGACATCAGTGTGAATTATACGGGCTCACGGTTACAACTGAAAAGAAGCTAGAAGTAATCCAGGCTAAGCTTGCCACTTAAAGATGACAAAACCAAGACCACAGAATCAGTCATTTGAAGATTTGGAGTAGAACCTAGACCTTCAGGTCCTAATCACTTTTCATAGTAATATGTAATACTTTTTGTTCATCGCTCTATTTTGGACGAATTTGGTAGCTTCTTATATTTTATTTCATAACCTCATTTTTTTTCAAAATTCTTCCAAGTGAAATTTAATCAACACATTTTAGAAATTCATATTTCTTCTTCTATTTCTGTATAAGTATATATCCCTAAAACTTACTGCCCCCTTTTTTATCCTGGGATAATTTCCTAAAAGCCAACATTTATGTTTCTACGGGAGAAGTAATATAAGGACAGGAATAACAACATACTTTAAGTATTCTCTTTCATATCAAAGAGATAATCTTTTACCATAGGAAGAGCTGCTTCTGGGAAAGCCTCTATACATAGTTCAAGCCTTATATATCTAATCTATTTTTTTAAAAAAAGAATAACTTAGAAAACTAAATGCTGCAGGATTACAAAATTGATTTAGATTGTGTTCTGTACGCAAGGATACTCAGCTGATGGTGTTTAATAATCATACAGGTGCTTCAAATATGAAGGCTTTAACAAAACCGAAACAAACACATAATTATACAATGACCTCATTCTAAGCATGGCATAATCTATGTGAAACGCTGTTCTACCATTAAGGTAAACATTTTTGTGGCCATCAATATCTATTGAGTTTTCACTGTGCAGGGCAAAAGCCGTGGAGAAATACCAAAGAAAACATAGATCCAATCTTTACAGTCTCCTAAGGATTCTGAACAAGGAATAACAGATGCAAAGAAAACATAATTAATCTTGATCCAATTAAACATATCAGAAGTGAACAGAGAACTGAGAAACAGATATGATTAATGAGTAAAGAATGTAATAAAATACACTTTTGGAACAGAGTTTTGAAGGAACATTCTACCAGAATATAAGTTCTAAGAGAGAAGAAACTGTTTGGTTCAGTGCTGTATCCCCAGTGCCTAGAACCGTGTCTGGCACATTATAGGGACTTGCAAAAACACTTGTTGAATGAAAAGAGCACTAGCTTTGCAGGTGACATGAGGCAGACATGGTGTAAGGAAAGTGTCGGGTCAGAGGAAAGCACATTTGCTTGGCCAGAGCTCAAAATCTAAGCTAGGGGGTAAGAAGCACTGGCTTACTTAGGAAGGGGAATGAAGGTTCAAAACAATTGCTGCAGAGGGGCACCTATGTGGCTCTGTGGGTTAAGCCTCTGCCTTTGGTTCAGATCATGATCTCAGATTCCTGGGAAGTTCTCTGCTCAGCAGGGAGCCTGCTTCCTCCTCTCTCTCTGCCTGCCCCTCTGCCTACTTGTGATCTCTCTTTGTCAAATAAATAAATAAAATCTTTTAAAAAAATTGCTGGAGAATCTTCAAGAATCAGACATAAAACTTATCACACCAATGGGAGAAGAATAAAATATGTATATATATAAAGGGTCTGACCTTAAGGAGCTCACACTTTAATTGTAGAAATGACATTGATGTGTACTAAACTACTGAAAAAAAAAAAAAAAAAAAGTACCGAGCGCCCAGCTGGCTGAGTTGGAAGAGCATGTGATACTCTTGATCTTGGGCCTGTGAGTTCAAGCCTCATGGTGGGTGAAGAGATTACTTGAAAATAAAATCTTTAAAAAAAAAAATAGGAAGTTCCCTGCTGAACATTTGGTATGGATTGTAAGTGTCCCATCAGATATTTCTTTTTCTTTTTTTTTTAAAGATTTTATTTATTTATTTGACAGAGAGAGAGAGAGAGATTACAAGTAGGCAGAGAGGCAGACAGAGGGAGAAGGGGAAGCAGGCTCCCTGCTGAGCAGAGAGCCCGATGCGGGGCTCGATCCCAGGCCCCTGAGATCATGACCTGAGCCGAAGGCAGAGGCTTTAACCCACTGAGCCACCGAGGCGCCCCCCCATCAGATATTTCTTAATTGACTTTATTTCTTCATAATTAAGACTTTTGCGGAATTATCAGGATCTGGACCATGCAACAAAGGTATGTCGGGTTTAGGAGGTTTCTAGGGGAGGTACTAAAAGTAACAGGAAGAAGAAGATGTTCATAGAAAGGGTAGAACTAACAACTATCTACCTAATAATCTTCCCTGCGATTACATGCACCCAGGGATATTTAAGAAAAATAACCATAAGTTAAAGAAGGGCTTAGCAATATACAAACACCATAACATACCACAATAGAGGACTGTCCAGACCCACAACTTGATGGTATTCCATGAACCCCTCTGAGAGCTCTGACATTTCCACGGAAATATCTGCAAAGAAAATACAAAATTGTAGTTAGATTTATATTCCTAAATCAAAGTTTACAGCACCCGGAGGAGGGGGTTGCAACTTTCCTAAAATTCAAAATAAAATGCCTCTGCTTACTAAGCCTGTCTGAAGTAAGAGGTTTCTCAGATGTGCATGAAAAAGGTAGCATTAAATTTGCTTCAAAACTGATACAGAGTTGTTTCTTTTCTTTTCTGTTTTTTTTCCCCTCATGTTTTAGCCTCAGGTTGCTGATTATTACTACTCTGATTTTTTTCTACATTTCAATAATTTTTGTACTTCCTTTCTGCTGAGTTGTTAGATGAAACTATTTGATATTTAATATGTATATTTTAAAGTATTCTTTGATGTTTAATGAACTATTGATGTCTGAGATTTAAAAATGGTTCAATGCTTTAAATACTTAAAAGTATTAGATAGCCAGACACCAATAAAGAAAAGCAGTTCATTTCTTTTTCAATTAAAAAGAAATATATTTTGCAGAATCCAGAGTACAGGTTCTCTGCACACCTTAAAACCGTATTTTCTGAAGTGTATTGCCTCTCAGGTAGCCCCAGTGTTTAGGTGCAAAAGTGCTCATTTCAACAAGATAAGACTTCCTCAAGAATCTCGCCAGAAACAAGTCAATGAGGAGAAATCAGCATATCTGAGAAGAAAGATTCTAGAAGCACCCTCTAGACTCAGCATTTTTAATTCTTGGCTTTGTTAAAACCAAAAATGAAGTGTGTTGTTCCTTGTCCTTTGCCACCTGTCTTTGCAATCCCAAGGGGTTCTATCTGAGCATCAGGAAATCTTTGAGACTGAAGAGCTCACCATGGCTTTATTCGTTCCTCTTTAGCTCTTCTGGACTTCAGCCTCTCAACTCAGCGCCAGGGTATCTGGGTCCTTGCCCACAGTTGGGTGTGCTGTGTTTCGGGAGGCTGCGTGGAGTGCCACTAGAAAGGCTTGGTTTTTTTTCATTTCTCAGACTGAGTCTCACATCCTCCTCCCCTTCCCCCCACTTTTCCCCACCTCTTCTTGCTCCTCTTTCCCCACCCCTTTCCTAATCTTGCTTCTGTCACCACCCTGAGAAAAGAAGAGCTATTGACCAGGGGCATTGCTGTTAGATTCTCTCCTCCTTCCCTTGTTGTTAGATTCTCTTCTTCCCTCCTTTCCTTCCTTCCTTCCCGCCTACCTGCCTTCCTGCTTTCCCTCCCTCCTGCCTTTCTTCCTGTCTTCTCCTCCTCCTTCTCCCTCTCTATTCCTCCCTCCCACCACTCCACTCCGTTCTCTTGCTCTGTTTCCCTCCTTTCTTCTTGGATAAACCCTGAGCTACCTCTTGGCTATCCATGGTGATGTGCCCCAGATAATTGCAAATACCACACAATCAAAACAGCATTTGGCACCAATTCCTGATGCCTGTCAAGCTTCCAGAGACAGTTCCTGCTCCCACTTTCCTTGCTCGCCCCCTAGTGGACGTCCCTGTTAATGGCACCTCCTAGAGTTGAGCCCTAAAGAGGGCAAAGCCCTGGGGAGGTTTTTGCCCCGGGAAGTTTGGGGGCCTAGGGTATTTTTTATTTCTAGAGTGTAAAATGTAAAGGAAATAGACTGCATATGAAATTAGGACCTATATTATGGAGTAGAAAGGAAGAGCAATGACAAAATCAGAGTAATGATTTTGAAAGTAGAAAGGAAGAGTAGTATTTCTGCAGTAGAAAGAGTAATGACAAAGTCAGATTTACATATATATAAATATATTTATATGTATTGTAATATATATAATACATATTATATTTTAACATTATATAAAGATGTATGTATGTATTTATATATAATATATATGATATATATTATATGCATATAATATATATGTATGTTTTTTTTTAACATATAATGTATTATTTGTTTCAGGGGTACAAGTCTCTGATTCATCAGTCTTACACAATTCACAGCACTCACCATAGTACATACCCTCCCCAATGTCCATCACCCAGCCACCCTATTCCTCCTACCTCCCTTCCCTCCAGCAACCCTCAGTTTGTTTCCTGAGATTAAGAGTCTGTTATGGTTTGTCTCCCTCTCTGGTTTCATCTTGTTTTATTTTTCCCTCCCTTCCCCTATGATCCTCTGTCTTGTTTCTCAAATTCCTCAAGTCAGTGAGATCATATGATAATTGTACCTCTCTGATTGACTTATTTCGCTTAGCATAATAACCTCTAGTTCCATCCATGTCATTGCAAATGGCAAGATTTTGGTTTTTTGATGGCTGCATAATATTCCATGGTTTTCTTTTTTTTAAGATTTTATTTATTTATTTGACAGAGAGAGACACAACGAGTGAGGGAACACAAGCAGGGGTAGTAGGAGAGGGAGAAGCAGGCTTCCCGCAGAGCAGAAGGCCTGATGCGGGGCTCAATCCCAGGAGCCTGGGATCATGACCCAAGCAAAAGGCAGACGCTTAACGACTGAGCCACCCAGGTGCTCCCATAATATTCCATTCTCTATATATACCACATCTTCTTCATCCTTTCATCTGTTGATGGACATCTAGGTTCTCTCCATAGTTTGGCTATTGTGGACACTGGTGCTATAAACACTGGCGTGCATGTGTCCCTTAGGATCACTGCATTTGTATCTTTAGGGTAAATACCCAGTAGGGCAATTGCTGGGTCATAGGGTAGCTCTATTTTCGATTTTTTGAGGAACCTCCATACTGTTTTCCAGAGTGACTGCACCAGCATGCATTCCTACCAACATGTAGGAGGGTTCTCCTTTCTCCGCTTCCTTGCCAACACCTGTCATTTCCTGACTTGTTAATTTTAGCCATTCTGACTGGTGTGAGGTGGTATCTCACTATGTTTTTGATTTGTATTTCCCTGATGCCAAGTGATGCTGAGCACTTTTTCACGTATCTATTGGCTATTTGGATGTCTTCTTTGCAGAAATGTCTGTTTGTATCTTATGATTGGATTATTTGTTCTTTGGGTGTTGAGTTTGATAAGTTCTTTATAGATTTTGCATACTAGCCCTTTATCTGATACGTCATTTGTGTGTATCTTCTCCTATTCCGTCGGTTGTGTTTTGGTTTTGTTGACTGTTTCCTTTGCTGTGCAAAAGCTTTTTATCTTGATGAAGTCCCAATAGTTCATTTTGGTACCGGTTGACAACTGATTTGTGACCCAGGATGTGATCTAGTCTGGACAATGTGCACTAGAGAAGAATGTGTATTCTGTTGCTTTGGGATGGAATGTTCTGAATATATCTGTGACATCCATCTGGTCCAGTGTCTCATTTAAAGCCTTTATTTCCCTGTTGATCTTTTGCTTAGATGATCTGTCCATTTCAGTGAAGGGGGTGTTAAAGTCCCCTACTATTATTGTATTACTGTCGATGTGTTTCTTTGATTTTAGATCAAAGAAATTGGTTGCTCCCATGTTAGGGGCATAGATATTTAAAACTGTTAGATCTTCTTGTTGGGCAGATCCTTTAAGGATGACATACCGTTCTTCCTCATCTCTTATTATAGTCTTTGGCTTAAAATCTAATATGTCTGATATAAGGATTGCCACTGCAGCTTTCTTTTGATGTCCATTAGCATAGTGAATTGTTTTCCACCCTCTCACTTTAAATCTGGAGGTGTCTTTGGGTGTAAAATGAGTCTCTTGCAGACAGAATATCGATGGGTTTTTTTTTTTTTATTTTTTTTTATCCATTCTGATACCCTGTGTCTTTTGATTGGGGCATTTAGCCCATTTACATTCAGGGTAACTATTGAAAAGTATGAATTTAGTTCCATTGTATTGCCTGTAAGGTCACTGTTACTGTATATTGTCTCGGTTCCTTTCTGGTCTATGTTACTTTTAGGCTCCCTCTTTGCTTAGAGGACCCCTTTCAATATTTCCTGTAGGGCTGGTTTGGTGTTTGCAAATCCTTTTAGCTTTTGTTGGTCCTGGAAGCTTTTTATTTCTTCTTCTATTTTCAATGACAGCCTAGCTGAATATAGTATTCTTGGGTGCATATGTTTCCCATTCAGTGCTCTGAATATATCATGCCAGCCCTTTCTGGCCTGCCAGGTCTCTGTGGATAGGTCTGCTGCCAATCTAATATTTCTACTGTTGTATGTTACAGAGCTCTCGTCCCGAGCTGCT
>CM052893.1:11030052-11045870 GCA_028534135.1 Potos flavus | reverse complement strand
GAGCCGACTTCTAAAAGTTCTGATTTCGGGCCCCGCTGCTCTCTCACTTGCCGGTAAGTGGCTGACGGAGGTTTCCTCCCTCATCCTCCCCCTCGCGGTCTGTCTTCCCGTATATCACCTCGGATTCACTTCTCTGCACAACCTACCTTCCAGAAAGTGGTCACTTTTCTGTTGACAGAATTCCTGCTATTTCTTCTCTTCCATCGCCTGTTGAGTTTGTAGGTGTTCAGAATGGTTTAATAACTATCTAACTGAATTCCTGGGAACAGACGAAATTTAAGTCTCCTGCTCCTCCGCCATCTTGCTCCTCCTCACCCAGATTTATATTTTTAAAAAGATGAGAAACAACAGCAATAGCTTGGAGAGCTTGACCAACACTGCACACGCACGGATCACCTTATCGAATCTTCGGGAAGGTTAAGTACTACTATTCCCCAGCAGGTGCTATCATCATCCCCATTTTAAAACAGTCTCATCGAGCTTAAGAAAGTTGTGTTTAGTCACAAAGCTAGTAAGAGGCACAGTTGGGATTTTGAACCCAGGCCAATCAGTTCCGAAACCCATGCTCTTGATGATTAAGGGGCACATCTTCTGCCAGGAGTTTGGAAGACAAATTGAAGTGGACACAAACCTGGAGCCAAGGAGCCCTGCAAAGTGCCTGTTCCTACTAACATACCCTGAAGGAATGTCTAGACTTGTATTTCTGAGTCTTCTCCTTCAATTCTCTCTTTACCCTTGTCCAGTCAGGCTTTCAATCACACTGATTCCCTGAGACTGCACCCACCAAGGTCCTCCACTTCAGAAAAATCAGCCACGGATTCTCCGTCCTCCTATTATTTGACCAGTCAGCGCCTGGCTCTCCTCCTACTTCATGGACTGTTCCTTCTCTGTTTCATTTGTTGGTCCGCCTTTGTCTCTCCACTCTGCAGACCTTCACCATGTTCCAGTGCTCACCACTGTTTTCTTCTTTTCTGACTTGGTGATCCAAGCCATCACCTTGAAGAGCATCTAAATGTTTGATGACTCCCAAATTTGTATTTCCAGCAAAGACTGTTCCCAGCCACAAATGCCGACCTGGTAATCTTCATTTAGTTGTTTAAAAAGCCTCTCAAATTTTACACGTGCCAAACTGAACTTCTGAATTCCTCTTCCCAAGCCTCTTGCCATCTCAGTAATTATAATTCCATTCTTCAAGTTACTTAAGCCAAAGCTTTTGGAATTCATTGAGATTCCCCTCTTCTTCTGACAAATCATATCTAATAGGTCAGCAAATTTTGTCGGCTTTGCCATCAAAATATCCAATCGCTTCCATTCTATTATACATCAAAACCACCATCATCTCTCACCTCTATTATTGCAAAAGTCCCCCCATCTAGACTCCGAGTGTCTACCCTCTTCCTCTTGTGGCCTATTTTCAACCAAACAACTCAAATGAGTCAGTTAAAATGTGTATCAGTCAGGGTCCCAGCCAGAAACAGAATTCCCCCCAGATGAGTGAATTCTTCACCCACTGAAGAGCCTTTACTAGAGGAACCACTTATATAGAGTGGACAAGGCGAAGACAACAAACAGGAGAGGACGAGGCATCCAGAAACCGGCAGTAGCAGGAAGAAGCTGTATTCCTGGGACTGAAGATTCAAGGGAGGAGACGGTGTTATCAGAATCCGATGAGAATTGCAACCCTAAATGACAAGCCACCCATCAGGAGCTGTCGTGGAGGAAAGATACAGCTGCTTCTGGATAGAACACCTGCACAGGGGAAGGTTGGGTAAGACATATCCTGACCACTCTCTCCTCTTGCTCTTTGCTCTCCTGTACAAGCCTCTTATTAGTCAAACCAATCAGACCCCAGCCTAGTGATGCAGTCTGCCGGGCTCAGCCTCTGGCACACAGGACAGGGAGGCCTGAGAATGGACGGGTAGTGAGGTAGAGAGGAAGAAAATAGCCAGCATGAGAGAACACAAGTCAGACCCTCCAGTGGCCTCTCATCCCACACAGAGTAAAATCTGAAGTCCTCACCCTGGCTCACAAAATCCTACATGGTCAGGCACCTGCTTCCTAATCATTTTTGTCCTGAGATTTCCATTCTTTTTTGTAAGCTCAGCTATTCATTTATTATAATAATAATAATATTATTATTATAATATTATAATATATTATTAATTAAGAATATTATTATATTATTATAATATATTATTATAATAATATATTATAATATATTATAATTATAATATAATTAATGTGAATATTAAAATATATAAATATATATAAATATATAAAATATATAAAAATATATAAATATAAATAAAATTATATAATATAATATAATAACAATTATAATTATATAATTATATAATGTATTATTATTATTATTAATATTATTATGGTTATTATTATCCACCTAGAAATTTTAAATATTATAGCAGATGAGTTTTCAGAATATTAATCCTCTATATTTTCAGAAGCAGAAGGTCCAGCATTTAATAAATGCCAATTGAATAAATGGATAAATAAACCCCTTTGGGATCATAAACTGCAAATATCCTTTTCTTTCTTAAGGAAAGACTTAATCTTTTTGTTGTTGTTGTTGGATATCTTTGTTGTTCTACTTGTTTGTTAGACATTCTTACTCTTTGAAAACCAAGATCCAGAGTTTTCTTCAGAAAGCTGGTTTAGGTCATCTGACATCTAGCCAAAACTATAGTCAAGCTCCAGACTTGCCCCATGTCTACATGGTGTACCAAAATTTCAAGTCCTTGTGCAAGAGAAGGAGAGACCTCGGGTCCATCCAAAGTTGGGTTTTGGGAGGGGTGTAGGGTGGGGAGGAGTTATTTAGTGACATTGTCAGATATAAACTCAATTTATTCACTTTTCTATACATTTTAAATTCTGGCCTTATATCAAGTTAGATTTCTAAAGGACTCAGACCACATCAACTTAGCCCCTCACGAAGTTCCTCTCACTGAGTCCATCAGTGCTGCGGGTTTTGGTTTTTATCAAAGCATTTGTCATATGGATGCTTTTGAATCATACGGATGGATTTTGTATTGGTTAAAAACATTTTTCTTGAACATACAGTGAGAAATTTGGCTTAAATTTAGTGCACATTCATCTATACCATGGAATATGATTCAGCCATGAAAAGGAACAGAGTACTGATATATACTATAGTGTGGTTGTACCTTGAATGCATCACGCTTAGGGAAAGACGCCAGACACAAAAGGCTAGATGTTGTGTGATCCCATTTATATGAAATATCTAGAATAAGGCAAATCCATAGAGACAGAAAACAAACTGGTGTTTCCCAGGGGCTGGAGGGAGAGACGAATGGAGAGTGACTGCTTAATGGGTTTAGGGTTTTCTTTTGATGAGAATATTTTTAACTAGAGAGAAGTGGTGATTGCACAATGCTATGAATTGTACACTCTCTGAATTGTACACTTAAAATGGTTGCCTTCATGTTATATAAACTTCACCTCAATAAAGATAATTTTGAAAACGTCTTTAAAGAGAAGATTTGGGGTAGGCAAGGTCATGGGATGTGTTAGCAGCCACTTGAAGGGTGATCAGGAGAAGAGTGGTTATTTGGCTATTCTGTGATCCCCAAAGGGCGGAACTAGAATGAGTAGGTGAACATTATAAACCATTGCAAAACCCCAGAGAGACTGAAACTAATGCTGGAGGGCTATTTGCCCACCATGAGATGGTTGGAGGAAGGGTCCATGAGTACCATTAACAGAAGAAACCTTAGGTCCATAAGAACGACCACTGCCCTTCCCTTGTGCCTATCCCCATCACAGATGACTGCAAAGCTTACTTGTTCATTGCTGCCAACCAAGGTTATGTTCACTGCGGTTTCCAACATGAATTTATCATGGGTAGAAGGAATGCACAGTCTCACACAACAACCAGGAACCCCACAGCCAGGGGGCCCAATTCTCCAACAGCATCCTCCTCCTCCACTCTGCTTGAACTACCTTCTCCCCTGGACAGAGCCTCAACCTTTACATCACCCCAAACTGCAGCAACTCTAAAATCACATACTCCAGCATCCCTCTCTTTAATTCGCCTACTCTTGTAGATCTAGTGCTCAAGTATCTCATTGCAACACTTGTCAATTGTACCTCTTTGAACCTCCAGGCCATTAACTAGTTTCTTTATTTCTTCTTTATTTCCATTCTGTTCTGTACTATTGTTGAACCTTCCTTGTCTCCATAACTGGCTTTTAAACCTTGCCTTCTGAGACAGCTCCTTCCATTTAAGAAAAGTGGACCTGCTCCTTATCGTGAGCCCATCTGCATTTGTGTGTCCACTTATTTATTCATTCATTCAAAAAATATTTGTTGAGTATCTATGGCATATCAGGTATATGTTAAATTCTAGGAACACAGCAATGAACAAGACAATTTGCTCCTACCCTTAAGGAACTTAGAATCTAGTAGGAAAGACAAATATTAAGCAATAACACAATAATTAGTTAATTAGAATTAAAGGAAGGAAGAAAAACATGGGCTGTGAGAGTAGAATTTTTAAGAAAGGACCTACACACAGAACTAAATATAAACATGTTTATTACCAAACTTTGCATTGCCATGCCAAATACAAAATAGGTATGGCATAAGCTTAAATAAATACATACTTTAAAACCATAAAATATTTTAAATCATAATTTAAAATACTTTGTTAAACCCAAACGTAGACCACATTTACATTTCACACAGCTATTTCCACTACAGTATATATAAATATTTATATTTACAACATTTGAGCAATTTCAGAGAAAATAATAATCCATTCTATAGGTAGCCTGCTCGCAATAGTTGTTTATTTCTCTCTCCCTTATTTCCCAGAGTTCTTTTGCCCTGTCAAAATCTCTGACCTTCTGACCCTTAGCGTTCCTCCCTGTTCACGTTTGGCTTTGCCTTGGCCAACATGCAGCCAGCACTTGTCTGAAACTTAGATTTTTCAACACATGCTAGATTAGTGAAAATGTGGGAGAGTTTTGATTCCCACCTCATTGGCAAGATGGAGTGAGAAACTCTGGCGATGGACGGGCCAAGAATTTCTCACTTCCAACGATCAACCGATAACTGAAAATTCCTTAGGAATTTTAACCTCCCTTATAAATAAATATAAATACTCATTCATACAGACTTTCCTTTCTTCATGAACACCCTAACAAACAATAACACAACTAGGGAATAAATATTAAAAGTCTTCACTTTTAAAAAAAAAATCCACTGGACAAATCCTTTTCATGGTGAGTTCCCATCTTGAATTTAAAATCTTATGTAATATGCAAGAATTATATGTTGATGCATTGCATCTGACAACCATCTTTGTAGGAATGGAAAGCACATCCATATTTCTACCTGTTTTTTTCCAACAAAGATATTCATAAAAGTGTACTTTCATTCGTTTGCATTTATGCTTTTTTCAAATCAGAGCACTTAGCCTCATGGAAGTTTTTCATCATGGAAAACCACATCCCTCTGAAAACAGAGTTGACGGTGTACAAGCATATGCCATTCGGGTTCTACTCTCCTGATACTACTCGTGTTTTTATTTATTTTTTTTTTAAATAGGCTCCACGTCCAGCATGGAACCCAATGCAGAGCTTAAACTCGTGACCCTGAGACCAAGACCTGAGCTGAGATCAAAGTCAGATATTTAATGGACTGAGCCACCCAGGTACCCAACTACTCATGTTTTTAAAAGCAACTATAGTAAAACATTCTCAACTTTACACTGGTTAACATTATACATCACTGGGGGACAGCATTTGCGCTTTTTTTGAAATAAATTTACTACAGACCTAATATTAGAAAAAAAAAAAGAACCTATTAATAAACAAAGATCTAGGTTAAGTAACATTTATCCCTAATGTAGTCTCAGCCTGTACATATTTTAAAGTCCCTACAACACTTATACTGAATTAAGAATTAGGGAAGATTGTTCTTTAGCCAATGCAAATAAAAGAACATAATCTCTAAGAATACTTTATAAAGCACTGAATCCCACAGGGATAAAAGTGGTTAAGACTGTGCTTAGTAATCCTCGCACAGAGTATTAAGTAGGATTTCCCCATGCACTCGCCTGTGGACATTAAAAAATGATCATTTTTTGCACATTGGTGATAGCATATCTTTGGCCGAGTTGTTTTCTATTCATCCCAATGTCAGCAACCATGTAATCAATCAGTAGTTGAGACACAGTGAGGGGCAAAAGAAAGAAACAATACCACAAAATACTGTGTTTCTCCACTGAGATCTCACAGTGAGCAGGGGAGACAGAACAGGACTTTTGACATTCCAGAGCCTGAGTCTCTTCACTTTTGACCAGAAGAGAATATGCTTTTCTCCATCAGCCAGCATTTTCCAGATGCTGAGAACAGGAAAGAGAAAGCTGAATCTTGCTGGTGGCAGGCTGGCCTCACCCACTAGAGTCCGGACCCTTGGAGTCCTCATGGATTGCCATGCTCCCAGCTGTAAAGACGGCATATGTGGGAGCTGAGAAGCACCAGAGACCAGAGGAACCCCTTCTGTCTCTGCCATCATCAGGCCATTGCTCTAGTCCCCTGGAGGTATCCGTGTTCCTGCAAACAAAGAATGCATGCGGTCAAGGACCCTTAATATTCTGCATTAACAGCAACAACAAAATTCACATTCTAGCCCAGACCACTGTGTTCACTGTCACTGGAGAATCCAACTATGAACAACAAAATCCTATTTAGTTTAGGCAGCGAAACTATTCTATATGATACTGGAATGGTGGATACATGTCATTATACACCTGTCAAAACCCATAGAATA
Organism: Potos flavus; assembly: GCA_028534135.1. Classification (NCBI taxonomy): domain Eukaryota; kingdom Metazoa; phylum Chordata; class Mammalia; order Carnivora; family Procyonidae; genus Potos; species Potos flavus. The sequence goes on along the minus strand of CM052893.1, from coordinate 11,039,057 downwards.
TACAAAACCAGGAAGAAACCCTAATGTAAACTCTGGACTCTAGTTAATAACAATGTATCTGTATTGGCCCATCGATTGTAACAAATTGCCCCCCTAACACAAGTTGTTAATAACAGAGGACATAGAAGGGTCAAGGAGTACTGTGGAATTCTAGTTTCTGCTCACTTTTTCTGTAAACCTAAGACTGCCTAAAAAAAATAAAGTCTATTAACTTATAAAATCTATTCAGGGGGGAACTCACCCTTCCAAATTCTCACAAAGCACAGCAGAGTGGCTAAGAACACAGATTCTAGAACCAGACTGCCTGGGTTTGAATTCTGGCTACACTACTCACTAGCTTTAAGATTTTAGGCAAGTTATGTAACTCGTCTGTGCCTCATTTTCTTCATCTGTATGATAAGAAATATGGCAACCGTCCCTGTCTCATACAATTCCTAGTCTAGTACAGTTTCTAGAAGATAGTAAGTGCCACATAAGGGTTAACGATCATCATTAACTTTCACAAGTGAAACAACTCTATAAAGGCCAAATCTTGTTGTTTTTTTTTCTCTCCTTCTGCAAAGAAATGAAATAACTTTCCGTAAAACACCATGAAGGTGGTGATTCTCCCCCAAGAAACCGGCAGGTTTGGAGGGCTCAAGGAGCAACAGATAATGAAGAGAGGTTATGTTCTTTCAAAATCATATGATTTCAAGTCTTACCTGATTCCTTTGGACTTAAAATGACTACAAAGCCATGTGGAAGGATCCGTCCGATTGGAGGCTTTGGCAGCTGCTGTGGAATACACGAGAACACTAAATTAAACCCTGTTTTCCAACATGAACAGAGAAAAATGTGTAGAATATTCAATGGCATGCTTTGGACAAGAACGCAACGTACCTGGCAGGAACAAATTTCTTTGCTGAAAGAGAAAGAAAACCATTAATTTGGACTGAAGGACTTTGAAGGACATATCACATTCAGAAAAAACATGGCTGTATTCACCAGGGACTGCAAACTCCATGCCTTCAGGGCCCTTGTGATAATCAGACGTGCAAAGCACACACTCATTCTAAGGGCCCAGCAGCTTCCTAACGCTAGCGTAGCTGCAGGCTCAGCTTGCCGAGTTCATCTGCCGGTTTTTTCAAGAGAAGTCCCAAATCCAGATTTTATGTGAGATTTCTCATTTTATAAATGTCAGAACTAAATTTTTAAAAATGTTAAATATTCTGTAAGCCAAACAAACTGTGAGTGTGGCTAGATGTGTTTGCAGGGGACAGTCCCCAGGAGACACTCCCACATTTAAGCCTGTATTCCAAATAAATGTTTTGGAAACATTTTAGCCATTTCCTGGGAGCACAACCCCATAGCCTCACTGCACAGCTACCAGGGGAGACCCAGAATTCCCTGTGAACGGTATCTCTTGGAGCCGCCCACTGTTAAATAACATGTGTATTTCCTAAAACTCTTCCTCTAAGACCACAGCTCAATTATACTGTTTATTAGTGTTTATCTGGTAACTCAAGTCTAATTACTGTTTAAATGTGCAAGGGAGAACATGCCTCATCGATGAGAAAAAAAAAATACATTTTTCAAAAACATTTTTGGAGGGACGCCTGGGTGGCTCGGATGGTTAAGCGTCTGCCTTCAGCTCAGGCAACGATCTCAGGGTCCTGGGATCGAGCCCCGCTTCGGGCTCCCTGCTCAGCGGGGAACCTGCTTCCCTCCCTCTCTGCCTACTTGTGATCTCTCTCTCTGTCAAATAAATAAATAAAATCTTTAAAAAACAAACAAACAAACAAACAAACAAACAAACATTTTTGGAGTATGCTCCCAAGCTCCCTTACCTCTCTTCCGCAGGCGTTTCAGGAGCCAGAGGAGAAATGAGGCTAATGTCAAGAAGGAGGTCCCAGCAGCAGCGATTCCAACTGCCAGGGGAGCGCTGGACTCAGTGGGAGCTAGGGAAACAGAGAGAGAAGAACTGTCACGAGAAGGAACGAATGTCAAGTCTTTCTGTTCTGTCCATTTGCCCTTTCCTTTGCACACTGATGAGCCGTCTACTTCAATACATACAGAGGAGATATGGTAGGCACTGAAGTCCTCTGAGATGGGCCCAAACCACCTTGGCAGCTCGTCTCCCACCACTGCCAGGAGCTCTCTAACCCGTCAAGCCCTTCCCAGAACCCACTGCACCTTGGTCAGGACTGTATGCATGCTCTTTCCCTCACCTGTCTTCTGTTTCCCTACTTTGACCTCTAGCTCCCCATTTTCCACTTATCAGAATTCTACCTCTTCCATCCACATGTCAGCTCATTCTGTTTTCTCTCTATCACTCTACCAAATTAAATATTCACCAGTTTCTGAACCTTAGGAACCCTTCTAGTTTGAACATAATGAATGGTTTGTTACTTTCCCCTTCTTCTGTCTAGCCCCCCCCTTGGACAGCCAGCCCCAATTAGCGCTTTACCTTCACAGGTAGGTGGCATCCCAGACCAGTGTCCTGTGGCATCACAGGTCAGAGCTGCAGACCCATTGAGTGTCCATCCTTCAGGACATGCAAATGCACACACAGCTCCAAACACAGGCTCCCCGCTGCAGCTCATGTTCATCTTTGCGGAAACTGCCAGACTTGAACATTGTACCACTGCAAATGATGGACACACGGGCAGAGGTTAACAAAGGTCTCCCGGAAAAGGTCTAAAACTGGCTGAAAACTCATCGATAAATGTAACTTATAAGCATTACTTAGTTTTCAGCATGTAGGAAATTAGGGTCAAGCCCCATGGGGCAATCCAGCTCCAGACACACACGAAGTATTTGACCTAACTCCTTCAGGTCTAAATTCAGTCCTACCTTGGCAGGAGGGGACCTCCTGTGTCCACTGTCCCTGAGAGGTGCACTCGAGCTGAGCTGACCCGTGTAATTCAAAGCCGTCCTCACAGCTGAAGGCACAGGAGGACTTGTAGGCGAACTCTCCTGTCGAGGAATGGGCGCACCTCACCGAGCCACGCTGGAGATGCCGGACAGCGTCGCATTTCACAGCTGGAAGATACGAGTGAGCACATTAGAAGTCTGCATCAGGAAGCAACAGTTTTCTCAGTAATCGAGTCCCCAGCTCTTCAATAGTTTCTATCTTGAAATAAAAACAAAAACCGTACCTTCACATGTGGGCTCCTCACTGTCCCATTCGCCTGTGGGGCCACACTCGAGTTTTTTGGATCCCTTCAACACAAATCCCTTCTCACAGAAGAACTCACAGCTGGACCCACTTTGGAAACTTCCAGAAGCACTTGGAGGACAACTCATGTAGCCTTTCTCTGGAATGGACAAGGCTTTGCACTGAAAAGCTGAAATACCAAAATGATGGTCAGAAAATACTGCAGTGGAACTGGGGAGTTCATTCATTTGATGAATGATCCCATTCGTTTTGGACAAAGCAATGCTCAGAGATCTCAAGGCTCTTCCTTATTCCCTGGACAACTGGGGAGATGACTGTGTTTTCTTTGAATGTCAATCCTTTCGTTGACAATGGCACCCCATAAAGGACAGCCTTTCGTAGAACCAGTGTTTCCTGAGCACTGTTTTGACATTTGAAAGAAGTTACAGTCAAGAGAAAGATTTTATGTAGTCAGAGAGCAAATTATGGGTCCTGGATGCTAACAGATGATGCCAAAACACAAAAGGAAGGTAAGAAGGCAGCACATAAAATGGGTCTGCTTTGCAATTTGGTTTTGGTCTTGTGGCTTCTTACCACTAGAAATCATGCTGTGCTATATTTGGTGACAAAAATACGAGAACGTGATAATGAAACCTGCTAGTTTTCAACATCGCTACTCTTGCTTTAAAGTGAATTAAATTTTAGTGCTTACGTATGTATTAAAGGTGTCTTTATATATGACCCCACACTTGGTACATTCTCATCACTGCTAGTTATGAGCAGTTTCAGAAGAAAAGTGATTACAAAAGTTCTAAAATCAAGTTATGTTCTCATAACCCTACTTTTAAGTGTTCTTATGTGATTTCCTCTTAGATTAGAGTTTCTGCCTACTCCATGCCAATGCCTACAAAACCATATTAGTACAGCACAGTCAAGAAACCAGCAAAACATCCACTCTTAGTACATACAATCTTTTCTCTGGATAAGCATTTGTTCTTTTATATGAAACTCAAAAACATAAGATGAATGTTACCAATAAAATCTGAATACTCTAGTTAAAGTAGGCATCTGGTTTCATTTTAACTGTCCAAGTTTGAAGATTCCTGCCCTTCAAGGAAGGGATTGTAGAAAGGAGAAGAACTTGGGCTTACCTTCACAAACTGGGACTTGCTGACTCCATTTCCCTTGTGCAGTGCATTCAAGTTGGGCTGATCCCTGCACCAGGAAGCCTTCCTCGCAGGTGAAATTGCAGAAGGACCCAAAGGTGAACTCGCCCTCAGGGGAGTGGCTGCAGCTCACAGACCCGTTCTGAGGATGGCCGATGGCCTCACATGTCACAGCTGTAACATAGACACCCACATCCATTAGCCGGTCTGGCCTGACCATTTCAAGTACAGGTTGAGAAAAAGAATGTGTACAGTAAATCTTGACGGAGAGCAACTCTACCTTTGCATGTTGGCTTCTCGTTGTCCCAGTTCCCAGAGGAGGTACACTGGAGGCGCTTGGGTCCCATTAATTCAAATCCTTCTTCACACTCAAAGGCACAGGTTGTGTTCCATGGGAAGTTTCCAGAGCTTTTGAGACAGTCCATAGTGCCATTGGCAGGCTTCGTCAATGTATTGCACTCAACCACTGGGGATTTGAAAGAGTACCATGAATTTTACAGAATGATATGTTTACTTCCTAATGAGTTGGCATTTATAACAGGGCAAGGAAGCAGCTTTTAAACCGTAGATCCCAAAGTCCTAAATTAATTCTTGGGGATATGCACACATGCGATAAAGCTTTTATGCTCTTTTATTCATACTTCCGTCTTCTCTGGCTGATTTATACTTTGACTATGCTAAGTGGTTTCTGATCTATGTTGTCACATCTCTCATCATGTCTCTGATCTATTTTATGGAAGGCAAAAACAAAGAAAAAACCAGATTCTCGACCAGGATTTATTGTAGTTGTAATAACAAAAATACTGACATACACAGGACATTCATTGATGTCCATCCAGCAGGACCTGGAGGCAAAAAGGTTTCATCTCCAGCCTAGAAAAAGATAAGCCTGAGAGAGAAAAAGAGCTGTTGGGACCGCTTGACTACCATAGTCTTATTCATCTACTGCATGGAGAGAGGCCAAGTGGGAGAAGTCGTGAAGATTTCTCCAGTGTGGTGCCGGTGCTATGGGCCCTCTTTTACAAATCACCAGAGCCTCAGAAGCACCCATCTCAAACACAGCGGTTTTTCCAAAAACCTCTCTGAAACCAAGCAGGCACCCTGCCGACCCCACCTATTGGCTGGGAGAAGTCTTATTAAAAACAACAAAAAGAACTTTCCCTAGAGTTTTGAAAGTGCTATAAGTTGCATTAAAAAAACCAAGGCCGGGAGGGATGAGTCAGAGAGTGTCATGTGCATTCGGAGGGAGACTTACCGTTGCAGGCTGGAAGAGGAGCGCTCCAGTCCCCTGCGGAAGTACACCGCGTGGCCTCTGTGCTGCTGGGGACATAACCTTTTTCGCAGCTGACGGAGCACGAGGAATTGTAGCCGAAGTGCCCCAGAGGGTGGGTGCAAACCAGGCTTCCGTGCCCAGGGTCTTCCTGCGCTCGACAGGTCACAACTGAAAGGAGAAAACACATCAGATCTGCTCTGGCACTACTGTTTCCCAAATGCCTCCTCTCTGCGGGGCACTGCGCTTTCACTCCCATAGACCTAACCATTGGGGTTGATACTGCTATTACCCTCCTTTTCCAGCGGGAAAGCTGGCACCCGGGGAGTTGAATTCCCGGGTCCGGGTGCCGTAAGTCACCGTGGTACATCTGGGGTTGGAAACCTGGGCTCTTAAACACCACGTGACCCTGCACGCCCCAGGGAAGGGAGGACGCGCACACGGGACGCCCAAGCCCTCTGGGACCCGGGACGGCGCTGCCAGTGCGAGTGAAGGAGCAGGTGAGACGGGGACCTACCTTGCTCACACCGGAGTCCACTGAAGCCGGGGTGGCACTCGCAGGTGTAGTTGTTGACGGTCTCCACGCACTCGCCGTGGCCACTGCAGGATGTAGGGGTACACGCAGCTGCAGAAAACACAATGAGGGAGAGGATCGTCATTGTGCTGATAATGCCTTCCTTTGGGTTTAGGAGCAGCCTTGTGGGACAGAGAAGCCACCGATTACAGGGACTGCCGGAGATTTTAACTGAAGGGCTTCACACAATGCCAAAGCTGGGTGTTAAGCTCAGCTACTTTAAACCTCGACGTTCATGTGCAAGTGTCAGGGCTACAGCTGTTATTGGCATCAAGGAGAGAAAATGCCCTTTCTCACAAACTTTCACGATAGTTCTTCTACAAATAAATGAGTAACTAAAATATGCATTGTAGGAGCATACACTACGTATGTATTGACCTACATACATAGACGTACATTCTTGCCTCCATTCACACAAAGAAGCAAAACGATGTAATTTACCCAACAGAAGGCTTTAAAATCATATTTTTTTAGAGCATAACGTTACCAGAGTAGAGACCAGGTTTTGCATGCTGTCAATAATTTGTCAAGATGCCCACAGCCTGACACGCCCTCCCACGGCTCCCTCGAGCCCCGTACCTGTGTAACACAAGGCAAGCTTCTTTTTGTCGCATCTCTCATCATTCCACTTGCCCGTGTCCTTGTCTCTCTTGATGTAGATCTCCACACAGTCTTCATTGTTTTGCTTATTGTTGGGTTCGCCAGGAGCCCAGTTCTTGGCTTCTTCGGTCAGAAGCTTCTGGGTCCCTATCCAGGTCCACTGCTTATTGACCTTTCTGATTCCAATCCAGTAGTAAGTTGGTGAGTAGCTGAACACGGAGTTCAGGTATTTAATCTCTTCTTGGTTTTGAATCGCGACCAGATGCGTGTACCTTTGCTGACAGTAAGCACTAGCTTCGTCAAAAGTCATGGTTTCTGTGGATGCATTGTACGACCAGGCTCCACTCTCTTCAAACAGGAGAAGCGCTAAACGGGAAAGCGAGAAAGGCATGGAGAGGTTAGTCCTGCTATAGTTCGACTCTATAAACTGGGCTTTTTACAGTCTTATTTTCATCAACCAGGGGCCTTTGGAATGACTTGAATTTTTTTCATCTTTTCCAAAGTAAAAAGGGGTCTAGATGGAGAAACTACCTTTCATTGTGCATATCTTTTGTGGTTGAGCCTCCCTGCACTCACCCACCACAATCTATCAGTATATCCACAACAGTAGCATAATAATCAGAATAACTAAGCTTACTGAGCACTTAATATGCACCACCAAGCACTGTCTGAGGCCCTTTCCATGACACTGGACCCTCACGATGCCTCTGGGAAATAGACCACTTATGATCAACACTTTACACATTACACAAAGAGGTACATTGCCCCTAACCCAGGGTGGAATGCATTGTGCAGAGTCCAGAGATGCTGCGAAACATCCTATAACACACGCCTCACCCCACCCCCACCCCACGAGGAAGAATTATCCTGCCTGAAATGCCAGTAGCGTCCAGGATGAGAAACCGCCCCCCCCCCTAATGAATGACATTGACTTACCAAGAGTGAGAACAGAGAGAAGCTGTGAAGCGATCATGACTTCTAGGGTTCTTTTTTATCAAAAGATCAGTCTTGAAATGCCTTTCTGGGGGAAAAAACACAAAATTAATTACAGAAAGAAATTTTAGGGAGCCGGTTACTGAGATCATTCTACGATGATGTTTTCAGCAGCATCATAAGATTTTAGGTAAAGGATAACATTGCCATCATCTTTGCTTGTTTCAAGGAAGTTGGCTGGAGTGAATACATACAAAATTTAAGATTTTCATTATGTAGGTGGAAGAGAAAAACCAGAGTTTAACTAGTCCAGGTACAACAAGAAACTGCACAGTTCTTTTTATCAAAAGGCTTTCTGCATCTCTATTCATATTGACAATCCTGGTTCAAGGTCACCCTTGCAAAGACTCTTTGCACTTACTGTTCTGTGAAGTAGCGGCCTTGGTGCCCGCGTTGGAATTCCTGCTTTTGCTCCTGCTACTTCTGTCTTGTGCCAGTTAGCAATTCTGATGTGAAGTCAGCCAAGAGCAGCAGAGCACTGCTCCTGCCGGAGCCTCTTTATAGGGACGCTGGCTTCCTGTGAATAATAGGAGGATATGTCCAAACCCAGTAAAGAGGAATTCCCCAGCAGCATCCAAAAAGTTTCCCGGGAATATCCATAACGCCAAAAAATTACAGTGATGTCAGAAACTCTAGTCCTCCAAACTAATTCTCCTTTGTTCATGTCTTTTTATTTTACACGAATCCTATTAATATGGCACAAATGTGGGGTTTTAATTTCTAATAACATAAAATTGGTGTCTTTAAAAAGTTTGAAAACTTTGCTTATTAGCAGCATCTCTCCCGTAATTGTGGTAGTAACCAGAATTTCATGAACATAAGCAAACTCTGCCTTAGTTTTATTATCCGTAGACTACCATTCTTAATTTTCTCATCTGTAGCTGTCAACGGCAGGCCACCAATCTTTTGTTTTTTCTCTCTCTCACTTACCAATTCAACCCATTTTAAGGTACTCTGTTTCACAGAGGAATGAGTCACAAGGTATAAGTTAATCTTCAGATTCTGTGCACAGTTATAGCTAAATTACTAGAAATAATATCTCCCAGATAAATGTTTGAAATAATGCCTTGTTTCTTAAAAATAACAAAAATGGGAAACAGACTTAGTTTTCCGTGTCTGGAAAATGTTTATTCATGATTTGTTCAGTGAAAAAAAAATAAGGATGAAAACTATATGTACTAATATTTACTTGACTCTAATTTTACTTAATAGTTTTAAAATATGAATGTGTAAAGAATAACAAAATTGTACCAAGTGTTAACAGTG
>CM052893.1:10993090-11029552 GCA_028534135.1 Potos flavus | reverse complement strand
GTATTGCATGGAGCACTGGGTGTGGTACATAGACAATGAATCTGTAACACTGAAAAAATAAAATAAAAGTATTTGGGGAAAAAAATAAAATAAAATAAAATAAAATAAAATGCATACCTTCAGGCCCAACACTCAGAGACTCTCACTCAGTGGGTCTGGACGGGCCCAGGAATGTACACTATCAACGAACATCTCAGGTGATTCTGAGACAGATGCCCAAACACCACCACACTTTGAGATATTACAGCCCAGGGCCACCTAATTTAGGAGAGAATATCAGAAAGACCCTATGGCTGGTGCTTAGTTATAGGTACCAGAATTTTGACCAAAATGTCACCGTAGCTAATCCTGCGCCTCTCTGCTGGAAGGCTAGAGGCCCCACTTGTAACAGTGCTGGGCCCAAACAAGGAATATTTGGGATGAGTGGAAGCTCTGAGTTCTTATACATGAAAAGTAAGTGGGTTTTAACCAAAAAAATCACTTCTTCTGTTGAAGAAGTGATGTAAGTATGGAGATTTTCAGTGAATCTCTTATCTTCCTTCAAAAGGACCCTGTAATTCCACTAATTCCCCATTATGAACTTCCTAAATGATTCTGAGACTTACACATTTGATGTGTTTCTTAGCTTCCTGTCTGGCAGCACCTTATCTTGAAGTTTCCGTTTTCTGTTTTGGGATCTAAGAACGAACTAATGGGAATATCTTCAAAATGAGCCAACCGCGGTGAATTCCCAAAGCGGAAGAAACAAGTGTGGGCAGCCTGGTGGATTGACAGAGCTTTTCCTGAGCGTAGCCAGACTGTTTGCCGACGCTGGGTAACTGACTGCAGAAAATGTCCCTAGATTTCAGAAAAGTCCCCTTGCTTGTTTTCCTTGGACCCGGTGCTGCTTGTTTTGTAACACAGAGGTTTCCTAAAGGACTATTCTTAGCTTTGCTCTCAGTGCTTCATATCAGAAAAGTTGGGGTCTGGTCACTGTTTGAATACCAAGAGATTGCTATCTCGTTCTAGTTAGCTCCATGGCCTGAAGCAAGATTTTTTTTGTCTCTTAAAGCCCCAGATTTCCCATCTGAGAACCAAAGGTGCTTGACTGAAGTCCTTGCTGCTATATTATAAAATACTGTGTAAATATAGGAAAAGACACCAATTTAAATCCAACCATTCGTTATTTTTCCTAGCTGTGGTGTTTTTATGTAATAATCAATACTGATACCATATATAAAGCGCCTACTGGGTACCAAGTGCTTTACATACATCACTTCATACAAATTTCATAAAATAAAAGGCAGACATTATTAATTTCACTTTATAGAGGATGAAACACAGACCCAGAGAAGTCAAACAATGTGCCCGTGGTGTTTTTGAGTTACTAAATGGTCAGCTGGGATTCAAATGCATGTTCGTGTTTTTCTAAAGAACACGTCCTTTGTGTTCATTCCATGCCTGCTCAGACAGAAACCCCAGGAGGAAATATACCTTAGTTTTTGCATGAAAAAAAATGTTAAAGCAACCTCTTTCACTTCCCATACCCCTAGCTTTAGGGTCTTTGGTTGGGATCCTTTCAAAGTAGACCCTAAGACAGGATATGGGTGAAAGTCATTTATTTGGGAGATGATCCCAGGAAACATAGTAGGTGAGTGAGGAAGTAAGACAGGGAAAGGAAGGAACCTGGTAAAAGGTATGTTAATAAGTAGGTAACCACCATGGGAACAAGGCCTAAGCCCTACCAGGGGGCTCTGGGAGATAGCTAAGAATAGCCCCAAGGAGGGGTGAGGGAACTAGAGTGCACCCACCGATTCCAGTCTGTCATGGGCGGAGGGCTGACCCTGGGAGGACGTGGTTAATTCCCTTGCACTTCCAAGTGGATTCCTGAGGCCAGACAAAGCCCGCCACAAAGAGTGTCAGGTGTTTGCAGGTGGAAATGACATGATCTGAATTCTGTATATCATGTTGTGACAAGATGGGTGTGTTAGTTTCCTATCACTGCTGTAACAAATTACCATAAATGTGATGGCTGAAAACAACCCAAACTTATCATTTCATAGTTTCTGTAGGTCAGGAGTATGGTGGATGGTTTCTCTGCTCTGGGTTTCGCATTGTGAAAATCAAAGTGTAAGCTAGCTGGGCTCTTCTTGGGAGACTCTGGGAAGAATCTACTTCCAAGGTCATTCAGATGGTTGACGGAATCCAGTTTTTTGTGGTTGTAGGACTAAGGTCCCTGTTTCCTTGCTGGCTGACAGCCAGGAGTTCACTCTCAGTGTCCAGGGGCCACCTACATTCCCTGGCTTATGACCCCTTCACCTTCCAAACTCAGCAATGGCTGAATCCCTCTCTCAAATCTCTCCAACTTCTTCTGCCTCATTCCTCTTCTGCCCACCACTTCTGCAAAGATTTGAAATGGGGGAGGACAAAAGAACCAAGATCCTAAGGCCATGTTTTTTTGTTGTTGTTGTTGTTGAAAGTGCTTTAAAAGGGGTGCCTAGGTGTCTCAGATGGTTAAGCATCTACCTTCAGCTCAGATCCCAGGGTTCTAGGATCGAGCCCAACGTTGGGCTCCCTGCTGGAGCTGGGAGCCTGCTTCTCCCTCTCCCTCTGCTGTTCCCTCTGCTTGTGCTCTCTTGCTCTCCCTGTCAAATAAATAAAATCTTAGAAAAAAAAAAGGAAGTGCTTTAAAAAAGGAAAATTATAATTCTTATTTACATTTTATATTTAAATATATATATTTACATGTTGTTAGAGTTCAGCCATTTTTAAGGATCTCAGATGACCTAACCAACCTTGTGCATGTTTTTTGTCCTACTTCTGACCCTACTTATGGTGTGACCATATTTGCTGTAATCTCAAAGGAGAAAAATAAAACTTACAAAAAAGGCAAAACAACAAGAACAACAAAATCTTATTCCGAGCATTCCGTAACTTTTTTGTGTGTTTATACTTAGCTGCACTATCAGTTGTTAGTTTGTATTAAATGGTTAACAAGGCCAAAGATAAAAGCTTTCTTTTTCTCCTTTTTTCGATCTATGAACTTGCTGCTTATTTTTTGGCCTGTGTGATGTGTATGTGAAATACTGTTGTCCAATAATAATTGGAATTTTATTTTTGCTGAGTTATTCTAAATAAGAGAGATATGGAAGGACCGACTGACTAAATAAAGTCATTTTCCAATACACAATGTTTGCTATAACCCAGTTTTACTTATTGTCCATTTGTGCTGGTGTTCAAATTTTTACTGAAAAATGGGGTAATTCTGGACATCATAATGATGCCTTCTCATAGAGTATTTTATTTGTTGTTGCATCCCCAGCTCCCAACTCAGCCTGGCTTTTAGTAAATGATCACAGATATTTGTTGAATTAAGAAATGAATGAAGTCAATTGAAATGTAAAATACTTGTTTTTGTGTCCTAATCATGGATTTCAGAATAGTTGACATCCTAAAAGGGAAGTGTTCTTATTTATTTATTTGTTTGTTTGTTTGTTTGTTTGTTTGTTTATTTATAACATATAATGTATTATCTGCCCCAGGGTACAGGTCTGTGAATCATCAATCTTACACATTTCGCAGCACTCACCATAGCACATACCCTCCACAATGTCCATCACCCAGCCATCCTATCCCTACCCTCCCTTACCCCCCAGTCACCCTCAGTTTGTTTCCTGAGATTAAGAGTCTCTTATGGTTTGTCTCCCTCCCGATCCCATCTTGTTTCATTTTTCCCTCCCTTTCCCCCACAACCCCCTGCCCTGCCTCTCAAATTCCTCATATCAGAGAGATCATATGATAATTGTCTTTCTCTGACTGACTTGTTTCGCTTAGCATAATACCCTCTAGTTCCATCCACATCATTGCAAATGGCAAGATTTCATTTTTTGGTGGCTGCATAGTATTCCATTGTGTATGTATATATATATATATATATATATATATATATACACACCATTCATCTGTATGTATTATCTATTCATCTGTTGATGAACATCTAGGTTCTTAAGGAAGTGTTCTTTCTAGTTTAATCTCATACAGTGTAAAGTCACAGGAAAGCAAGGCGTACTCCTTTAGGGGAACACGTCCATACTGAAAATAATGAGGCTCAATTATTAGAAGTGTTTTTATTTCTAAAGAGCAGTAGGATATTTTTCCCAATAAGGAATCGTTCTGACCTATAGCATTTTCAAACCATCGTTAAAGTATCCTAGAATTCTGAGGTGTGTGGGTGGCTCAGTTGGTTAAGCGTCCAACCCTTGATCTCAGCTCAGGTCTTGATCTCAGGGTCATGAGTTCAAACCCCATGTTGTGCTCCACCCTGGGCATGGAGCCTACTTTAAAAAAAAAAAATCTTAAAACTTTACTAGAATATGTGGAACCTCCCCCAACTAATTCTGGTAAGTTATACCGTTCATGTCAAAATGGGACAATGCTAGAACAAAAGTAGGAAACCAATCTCTTTTATGATGAGGATGTCTAGAAAGAAGAATTCTGGTCTGGACCCCTCCCACACCAAGTCAGCCATCCTGGCCCTGCCTCTGTGTGTGCACCACTGTGCCTTTTCCACAGACAAGAGCCATCTGTGTATGATGCAGGAGTCAGGGGGTCAGCCTCATCCCCTTCACCTTGTTTGGGGGCCAAGTTAATGTTTGTGTGGAGCAGAGCATGCGGAGCGAAGAGATAATAAATCTGACAATGAGAGCACGCAGGCATTGTCCAGAAGGAGGACTGCGGAAGAAGATTTGGGGCTAACTTTCCAAACAGAATTTCCTTGCTCTCTGGATGTTGGCTTCCTTGACCTTTGGTGGTTAAAGGTTCCTTTCCTTGCTCAACAATGTTGATTTTGGAGAGAAAACAGAGCTCAAAAACCCACAGGTCATTCCCTGGGGAATGTTACAGGAATAGCGAGGGCTGTTTCACAAACCAGCAAGGCCTCATCTCTGCTTCTAGTAGATAGGAGGAGAGGAAGAGATGAACAATACCTTTTTAAGAAGCTCAGTTTTATCGCTTTATCTTACAGAAAGATGCCTCCAGTGAGTCTGGCTAAAGGTAATTAGCATGGGAGTGTCTTTATGATTCTAACGAGTGGAATGTTTCCCTTAATTAAGAGAGCCTCGTCTGACTCGAGGAAATGAAACACTTTCTCCAATGGGAGTATGAGCCGGCCATAATTCCCACCAACAAAAAACTCAGAGAAATAAGGCGATTATCTGGAGTGATCAGAAATGTGTCACTTTCCTCTCTTGAAATATTCAGAAAATTGAACCAAAAGTACATTCTTTTGGGTTTTCTGTATCTAATAGATAATTGACTAATGTCTTGGCTTTGCTGAATTACTGGGAAGCAGCGTGAAGTAGAAGAAAAATCTGGTCATTGTAGTTATGCAAATCAGCAAAACAAACATTTTGGATAATGCCACAAAGGGGCTGTGTGATCTTCAGGAGGTAGTAAATCTCTCTGAAGTTCAGATTCATCATCTGTAAAATAATATGGTATCTGTAAAATGGGAATTCTTTCTACATTGTAATGCTGTAGGGTTTTTTTTAAAGTAAAAATACATGAAATAATATGAATAAAGCACTTAGCATATATAGTCACTCAATAAATAGTACCAGGTAAAATACTGCTACAAATGCTAATTTTATTTTATTTGGGGGGAGGGGCAGAAGGAGAGGGAGAAAGAGAATCTCAAGACCCTGAGATCATGACCTGAACTGAAATCAAGAGTCAGATGCTTAACCAAGTGAGCCACCCAGTTGCCCCTAGAAATGCTAATTTTCAGAGGTGGCTGAGCTGGCTTTGCCAGATGGCAACTGAAGATTTGCCTGGCCTTTATACCAGTACTAAATAATTGTTAGCAAATGCCAGAATCCTAAAACAGACTCTATCCACCTGGGCAGGTGGGAAATTTCCAGGCTAGCGTTGTGAAGCCCTTTCCTTGAGAAACAGATCCTGGACTGAATGAAGGTAAAGAAATGGGAAAGACTGCACATGGTAAAGCAATACAGCCATCTGAAAAGTTTGGAGAGGATGGACTGAACTCTGGAAGGTGAAATAGAAAAGACACTTGACCTTCCTGTGAAGTGGGTATCAAGGCCTACCAGAGTCCCCAGTTGTACAAGTGCACAGCAAAATATGTTTTACAAAATATGTTCCCTAGAACACTACTTTCCACAGATGTAAAAAAAAACAAAAAACAAAAAACAGGCAAATAAGTTTGGAAACACTGCATAATGTGGCTCCCTTCTTGAAGAGTCTTAAAGAGCATGTTAAAGGCTCTGAGAAGTTCTTCAGAATAGTGGATGTGTGTTCCCAATCTACTTGATTATAGATACTTTTCCCCCTACAACAACCTTCTCTGTTGTACCTCTAACAATATGAAAAAAAATATGCACATGGTTATTCATTATGGCCATAATTTTAAATAGCAGAATATTGGGAACAATCTAAATTAAAATGCACAGCATTTACCCTTCCTCCATAATCTCTGTATATATAATTAAAACTCATTGAACCCTAGAGAGAATGATTCACCCACTAGCTAGGGGACATTCTACCAATGTGTACTTGCCTTTCTTGTGTGCTGTGTAAACCATTCAAATTCCAGTCTTAACAAAATTATAAATTACCAAATTGTGTGTCCATTCAACACTCAAATCTGCAAATAAATTGCTTTTGTAAGCTAAGGGCCCACTGTATAGACAAGCATTTCTGTAAACATTGGTTCTCCTCAAATGAAAATAATCCCGTTGATAAAAATAAGGAAGACATTTTGTACAAGAATAAAATTCTCCAACCTCCTACCTACATAAGCAGAAATATAAGATGTTTTCCTATCATCTTTTTCCCATTGATCTTACAACCTTTGGCGTTGGCTTGGACACTCATTTTCCCTTTTGCACATAGTCATGTAAAAGTTCAAGGCAGGAGAAACTTATTTTGAGATTTGTTTTGCTGAGTGATTGATCCCAGAAGAAATTTGGCTTTGCTTTTGCAAAATTCAGCATAATACTGTGTGAGTTTTTCCGAACTAATCATTTTTAGAACTATTTTTATTTGGTTAGATGTTCTAAGACTATGCAGCAGAGCCTTCCTGCCTTAGGCCAAACTAGTTACAAATAAGCAGATTCTCTCAAAATGTTGCAAATGTAAAAATTCCAAGGCAAATATGATATACTCCTCAGTTTGTGCTATTTCTGAATATCTAACAGAACCAAAGAAAGTCCTAACAAAGCAAAACAAAATTATGGAAGGTGGGATGAAGAAGGAGAATTGGGACCATATGAGATCAAACTATTTCAAAAGCTTGACAGCACACTCTTTTGGTGAGACTTAGGGGAAACGTCATTTTCCTGTGTTGCTGGTGCGGATGGTACCACCCTTACAGAGAGGAATTTGACAATATGCAGGAAAACTACACAGTGCATTTATTCTTTAACTAAGAAACCCCACTTCTAGGAATTCGGGGTAAAGATACACTTCAACAGTATAAAAATATATATGCACAAGTTTGTATATTACGATATAATTTTAATGGCAAAATATTGGGAATATTCTAAATGGACAAAAGAGGAAACATAATCAATAGACAATAATACATCTTTGCAATGGAGTGCTGTTCAATTATGTTGTTAATTTTAAAAACTTAAGGTGCCAAGGGGTGTATAGTATGCCACCTTTAGCGTAGAAGAAGGGAAATAAGATAAATATGTGTGCATCTACTTTTTCGCAATAGTAGTCACAAGAAGATTAAATCAGAAACAAATGAGATTGGTCATCTCCTGTTGTTAGTGGGGATAGAATGGAAGAGAATGAGGCTTCTTTGAATATGTGTCTACATATGGTTTTGACTGGGAGACCATATTTACATTTACGTATTCAAAAATAAATATAAACTAACATAAACTCAAAAAAGAAGAAAAAAGAGCCAATCCAAATACCAGTGGAACATAGGACTCTGACAGTCCATGCTCCGTGGATATAGTCTAAGGACAAAAAGAATTACAAAAATATCTTGGACTTTAGGTTGTGGGGTTTTATTGGTAGTTGCGCTAATCCAGAAACTACTTTTTGTGTAGTACAGGATTGAGTAAGTGAATAAGTATATTGATGTTATCAGGAACAAAGATTATCACTGTGGGAGAAGAGAAATATAAATGTGGATTTGACAAATGAGAGAAAGACCCTGTGGTGAGGTATCCATATAAAGTCATTGTTTAAAAAAATACGTCTCCTAGTTCTATCCACTGATGGGGCCTAGACTCAGGGATATCCTACTGGAAATAAGTGCATTTATTACATGGAACTTAATTTCTAAGTCCTTTCTCTAAATGGAACAAGGTTTCCCTGGGGAAATGACTGACTCCAGGTCTGGGGCAAGTAATGTACAAGGTGAGCCTGGAATTTCTTGCTGTGCCAGAAATAAGCAAGTACACAAAAACTTATGGGAAAATGTCAAAAGGACACATAAGATAGCTTGAAGTAATCCCCACTGGTGAAATTTGGGACAATTTGAACATTAAAAAGAATATTGAGATTAATACCTTATAATACTTTGAATAAAAAAGAATCCATAGCCCATAGAGAAAAAAGGAAGGGGAAATTATTACTTATTGAAGAATATTAAATAATAAATAAAGAAGAAATGACAGAACTAGAGGAAAAATTGTTTTGCAAATGACAATTGTATTAATCAATTGAGGTATTTTAAAGACATACGGATATACATATAAAACCTTTTGTTTTGTAAAAAGAATAGGTAATACCATACGCAAAGTTTTGTGGGGTTTTTTATGAGAAACCTTATTGGCCCATTGGTAGATCAGATCTACCTCATTTGAACCTGTTGATTGACATCCAGACATTTATCACCTCTTGATGTGATATAATAGGAAGGGTACACTATCATGTATGAAGTATTCTTGACTAAATAAATGAACCTGAATCTAGAACAAGCCTCTAAATTTAACCATCAGTTTATAGAAAATATGATCCCATATCCATTGAGATGATAAAACTTGGTCAGTCTGACCTTGGCAAGCTTGATGAAGCTATAGAATGTTGGAAAACTCTCACACACTGCTGGTGGAAGTGCAAATTGTCTGAAACAGTTTGAATTTGACAGTAGTTAAATGATGGGAAAAATCACCTTCTTTCAGGCAAGAATACTATTAATGGATGTTTTATCAATGAGTAAAGATAATTGGGGACAAGGTATTCATGCGATCTCATGATACCACCCTACAGATAATTTATTTATCAATGAGAAAAGATGTCTTTGCAATGGAGAAATATGACAGATACCACCTTATTCTAATTACCAAACTTAACATAACCAATAATGGATCAAATAAAATCATGTGTCTCCTAAAATGATACACTGGGAAGAATACAACCCCATCAATGTAGTGTTCTTTTGTGTTGAGCAAGCCACCTCAGGCGAAGACCAGCTTTATTACTTACTTTCTGGGGTTGCTGATTTTAATATGAGGATGGTAGATTCCTTATTTTCTTGTCAGGTAGTAATTCATTTAAGAAGATAGCTTTCATATTTTATTCAGTTTGTTAGTTATTTTAATTTGGAGGTTCATCATATTGCCAGAAATGGAAAACAGCAGGGTTTCTTCTGAAAATGTCTAACTCTTCACTTATTTGTGTGTGTCACTTAGATTCATACAGGTCTTTTGCCTAGTAATGTGGAAAGGGCTATAAAAATGTTTATACCCTTTTATTCAATAATAAGACTCTTGAGAATTTATTCTAAGGAAATAATAAAATAGTAACAAAATGTTATTAGCACAAAACATAACAATTTTATTTGGGCAACCAAATACTGGAAAGAACCTAAATGTCCATTAGGGAAATAATTTACTATGCAACCACTAAAATGTCTATTATGAAGATTGTGGTAATGTGGAAGATAATTCCGATGCTAAATTTTAAAAGCAAAACATAAAATTTGTATGCATGCCAATTGCAACTTCTAGCAAAATATGTGTACATAAGGATAAGATAATACACAAAAGGTAGTTGTTAGAATGAGGAATTATGGTTGATTTTGCTGTTTTAATTTTTTTCTTTAATACTCGATGCACCATTTTAATTTTAAAATGCAAGAGAATTTATCACTTCAAGGGAAAAAGAGACAGGTTTGATTATTCCATTCTTCCTGAGTTCTGAAAGTTTCCTCATGTGTAAAATGAAGACATTCATTCCAGTTTTCATAACAAAAAAAAAAGTTATCAACTTTTTTTTCTCATACCCAAGCATGGTAAGGCAAGGGATGGGGAGGGTTTAGTGGCCCCCTGGGAAGTCCAGCATGGAGATGGCAGCACCGGCCTTGGGAGAGAAAGGATCTTAGGAAAGATGGCTGTTTCAGGACAGACAGCCACGTGAGAATTCAGGAGCAGATGCCTCCATCAGGAAGAACTATTTGCTGATTCCTTCCCACCCAAGTTCTCCCTTTTCACTGCACTTTGCTTACCCTTCCATGAATGGAGACAGAGGGGAGGCAGCCAGACTTGCTCCTAGCTGTTCACTGTGCAGCTTAATCTGCCTTCAGTCTTCCTCGCCCAGTCAACAGAACGTAGATCTGCATTAAGTTCCCCTTCTGCCATTTGCAGTGTGACTCTGGGCACATTGCGTTCTCTGAACCTCAGTTTCTTTGTTGGTGAAATGGGAATATTAATCCACACCCCACTGCCTCTCAAGGGTTCTTAAGGTCCACAGGGCAAACGCAGGAAAATTGCTATTACCATTATGTTGGTAAAGTTATTCTGAAAGATGATAGGAGAACTGTTGGTTTAACTCCACTGGCATATTCCAGGTTCAGACAGTATGGACTTAAAAAGGTCTATCCTGAAATATGACTTCCAGCCTATTTTTTCATCTTGCATCCTCTACCACCAAGCCCTCAGGAAATGCTTAACTTTTTAGATGGTTAAAAAAAAATCTTGCTTAGTGTCTGACATCCACATGTTCACACCATATATTGGAAAACTGGTTATATTTGTAATTCACAGGTAAGCTAAAGATTTGGACATATTATGTACAGAATTTGGGGCTCCTGTTCTCTAGATGTTTCATTTTCTGGATTTCATCCTTCCAGCTCCTATGACTGCCCCGAATTCTGCCCTCTGATTCTTTAGGCCGATAAGATTTTGGATTTTCTAACTAAATTTTAACTTGCTCTGAGGTAGGGGCATCTGGGTGGCTCAGTGGGTTAAAGCCTCTGCCTTCGGCTCAGGTCATGATCTCAGGGTCCTGGGATCGAGCCCCGCATCGGGCTCTCTGCTCAGCGGGGAGCCTGCTTCCCCCTCTCTCTCTGCCTGCCTCTCTGCCTACTTGTGATCTCTCTCTCTCTCTGTCAAATAAATAAATAAAATCTTAAAAAAAAAAACTCGGTCTGAGGTAAAAAATATGAAAAAAAAAGGGAAATGTTTTTCATCTTTGTGTTATTCCCTTCCTCCAAGTGTAGACACCCCTCCAATGCCTACCCGCTTTAGGTTGCTCCCCAGAGTCCAGAATTTATGGTTGTTTCCTGTGAGAGAGTTATTCTGGTAGGAACTACAGCTCCATAACTGGAAGCTGAAAGCCTCTAAATAGAACTGGTTTCTGAACAGCATTTTTCTTTGGAAAGGACTTTCAGCTACTTCCTATGGACTTCCTTACTTCCTGTTTTTCTCAGCCATATTCTTTTTATTTCCTTACTTCCTAACTCAGATTTTTCTGTGCTTGTAGATTCACTGACTATTATCAAGTGTCCTCCATATTGTTAAAGACAATGTCCTCTTGTGGTATTTCTAAACAGCAAAAATATTGATGTTTATTAGTAAACAATGGTATATAGTATATAAAAAAAAGTACTAGTCCTTGCAGGCGGATAATTTAGGCTAGAACCTCAGATTCTCACTTATTAGCTGAATGGCCTTGAGAAGTTAATTTAATCTCTACAAATAACAAGTTTCTCGTTTGCGGAATAAAAATAATAATGCCTATTTTGTTGGATTGCCGCGAAGAGAAGAGATCACTAACATAGCCTAGCCTGGTGTCTGGCACGAAACAGGTGCTCCAGAAATAGTAGCAATAGCATTTTTAAAAACAGATTTTATTTTTTTAAAATATTTTTTGTAAGATTTTATTTCTTTATTTTTTGCCAGAGAGAGAGAGAGAGCACAAGCAGGGGTGAGCAGCAGGCAGAGGGAGAAGCAGGCTCTCCACAGAGCACTAGCTCGCACTGGGTGTGCCCTTTTCAAAGTGCAAACGAGCTGAAGCATGACTTTTGCTTTAATTAAATGAACTATTGCTCTGCACTGGAATCAAACTGCTTTAGTCCCATGTCTCCTGACCCGCACTGTAAAGACTCAAAGAGCAAAGCCTATATGGGTGTGTGCTAACGTGACACACATCGAAGTTTTATATCTTGTTACATGAATTCTTTCTGAATTAAAGATAGCTTCCACAGCAGTACCTCCCCATCACTAATTCCTCACTTCACACCCAGACCCTAATGTGTGAAAAGTGAATTGGATCAGCATGGGAGTTGGAGATAGGTAATCACACACAACTACTATGGTTGTCTGAGAGTCTCCTTTGTCATCAGTTCCTTCCCAGTCCTCTTCTTCTTGTGGACAGTGTGAGTGTGGCTCAAGAGAAAATTCAGTAGGTAAATTTCCTCAATGCATTACTTCTCCATCACCTCTCACAGTTCATAAGTTAAATAGGACAGAACATCCAGTGCCTTGCAAATTGTCTTGTGTATAATAGGCACTAAATAAATATTTGTTGAATATGGGACGCCTGGGTGGCTCAGTGGGTTAAAGCCTCTGCCTTCGGCTCAGGTCATGGTCTCAGGGTCCTGGGATCGAGCCCCGCATCAGGCTCTCTGCTATGCAGGGAGCCTGCTTCCCTCTCTCTGCCTGCCTCTCTGCCTACTTGTGATCTCTCTCTCTGTCAAATAAATAAATAAAATCTTAAAAAAAAAATTTGTTGAATAAATTGGTAACGAATCCTTACATTTAGATAATGTAGTAAGCAGAGTGATGGACTCCCCCCTCTTCAAAACACCCGGACTCATATCCCTGAATCTTATATGTTGCATTGCATGGCAAGAGGGACTTGGCTGATATGATTAAGGGTACAGATCCTGAGATTGTGAAGTTATCCCAGAATGCCCATGTGAGCCCTGACTAATCGCATGAGACCTTAAAAGCAGAAAACCTTTCCTACCTAGGTTGCACAGAGACGAGACAGAGGAAAAAGGAGAAGGGATTCAAAGTGAGAGAATGAGTATACCCACTACTACTGGCCTTGAAGATGGAGGAAGGGAGTCATAAGCCAAGGGATGTAGATAGCTTTGAGAAACTGGGAAAAGTGCTCAGCTGACAACAAGCAAGAAAGCAGGGACTTCAAAAAACTGAATTCTTCCAACAAATCAAATAAGCAAGGAAATGGATCTCTGCCTGGCGCCTTCAAAGAGAAATGCAGCCCTGTGACACCTTGATTCTAGCCAGGTGGGACCTGTGTCAGACTTTTGACCTACAGAATTGTAAGATAATAAATTTGTGTTATAAGCTGCTAAATTTGGGGTAACTTATTACTGCAGCAATCGAAAGCTAGTAGAGAAAGTATTCAGATAGTGAGCTCTTTCCTGAAAATTTTGCAGATATCTGGGCTTATGGCTGGACAAGCTTCTCAGAAGATTAGCTGGCTCTATGGCAATCTATTACGTCCAGACCTGCAGCCTCACTTTCTTAGGCTCACTCCATGTCCAGTCTATCCATAGGAAAGTCAAAGCTGGACCCTGAGGGGCGAGGAAGAAAAATGGGATTGAAAATGAGTTATGCTTCAAGCAGGAGGACGAGAGGTAGAAAACTGGCTTCTTTTCTCCCATGTCTTGGGCCGCAGTCACAGCAGCTTGATGGAACCTGTTCATAAGGAAGGATATAACAGTAATAATGGCTATAACTTCCAAGGACTCCAGTGTCCCTTAGCTCTAGTTGAGCAAAACCGGTTGGAAATGAGCTTAAATGGGAGATTTCCTGAACATATTCCCTATTGTTACAAAGCTGAGTTGGCTTCCTCGTCTATAATTATGCCAAGCAGTCACACCACACAGTCTCTAGGGACATTGGATTGGTGATTTCTCTTAACATAAGCAACTTCTTAATAGACATGTATACTAAGAGCAAGAGTCAATGGCCTTTCCACTAGGAGTGAAATTGGCTATGCAACTGGAAGGGAAGACTGGGAGAGGGTGATCTCTAGGAAGGCACTAAGTGGATTGCCAGCTGACTCCGTGTTGTGTATTTCCTTATTTTACTTCTCAGCGGGACCTTATTTCAGATTATCAATTTGATTTATATTAAGTCATGTCTCTGAGGTTGGGTCCAAGGATAATTTGTTCCTTGGATACGAAAGATCTAGTTTGGGATTTGACTCCAGGTAAGTGTAGCTAGTAAAGACAGTGAGTAATGACTCTCAAATTCTATTGAATGCCCCAAGTGCTGAGCAGGAACAAGCATGCTCTGGCCCATCTCACAAACCACTTGAAAATTTCCTTCAGAAATCTTAAATATAGACACTCAGTGACTATGTCACCAAAGCACAATTATTACTAACTAAACTCTTAGGCAATTATTTTAGGGATTGTTTTACAAATGATTATAACTGACAGTGGATCCAAGCCAGCAGACTATGCTATACATGCTTGATTATCCAAATAAGGTGTTTTATTTATTTTATTTTTTTTAAAGATTTTATTTATCCATTTGACAGAGAGAGAGATCACAAGTAGGCAGAGAGGCAGGCAGAGAGACAGGGGGGGAAGCAGGCTCTCCGCTGAGCAGAGAGCCCGATGCGGGGCTCGATCCCAGGACCCTGAGATCATGACCTGAGCCAAAGGCAAAGGCTTTAATCCACTGAGCCACCCAGGCGCCCCCAAAATAAGGTGTTTTATAAATATAATTGAATTTGTTTGCAGTTTTACCCAAGTCTGAGGCTAGAGCTCTGCCAAGAATAGGTCTATGTTTTCTAATCTGCTACCATATAGAGGGATTTGAGTTCACTTGGCAATTTAGACCTACTTATAGGTGACCAGCTAGTCTTTTTCACTGTCTTTGCTTCAAGCAGTAATATAACTACCAATTCTAAAATACCTGCTCTTAACTTGACAAAAATACCCCAAGTTAGGACAACCTAATGTGAACACAGGTAATCATGATTTCTGGTGGATGATGATCTGTCTTCCCTTCTGTTTGAGAGGTAAAAGATAAAATGGTCCAACCCAAGTGGTGGATTTAGCACAGGTATATAGGTGTAAGAGAAGAATCTAGGTGGCTCTCGGTATTTGGTTTGGATAGTAAAGGGTTATGTTAGTCCACACAGAAAATACAGCATACTGGTGTGTAGGGGGAGAAAATGAGCTCAAGTTTCAACAAGCTGAGTTCGAGGATATGAGACATCCAGGTCAATTGCTTAGTAGGTAATTGGAAGCACAGTTCTGGAGCTTAGGAGAGAAGAATAACCTAAAGCTAATGGGACTGCAAGATGGTAAAGACATCCTGGAAAATAGCTTGACAGTTTCTTAAACTAAACATGTACTTACCATGCAACCCAGCAATTGAACTTTGAGCACTTATCCCAAAGAAATGAAAAAAAGATCTGTTGACACAGAAACTTGTATATGAATGTTTGTAGAAACTTCATTCATAAAAAACTGGAAACAGCTCACATGTCCTTTAGCAGGTGAATGGTTAAACAAATGTGGTACATCCTTTCAATGGAATGCTACTCAGAAGCAAAAAGAAATGTAGTTATGAGCTACAGTTTGATTTATACATGCAATAACATGGATGATCTCAAGGGAATTAATGCTGAGTGAAATTTAAAAAAGCCATTGTCAAATTGTATACATTGATTTTATTCATGATACATTTTAAAATAACAAAATAATAAAAACAGAGAACAGATTAGTGGGTGCCTATGATTTGGGATGCAGAGTGGGATAAGGGTGGAGTATAACTATTAAGCAATACCAAAAGAGAACCATACGGTTGAAGAGTTCTGTATCTTAACTGTGGTGGTGGTTACATGAATCTACCCATGTGACAAAATTGCATAGAACACACACACATACACACGTATATAAAACTGGTGAAATCTGACAAAGCCGTGTATTGTACCAATGTCAATATCCAACCTTTAAAACTGAACTATGGTTATACAAAATCAGTTGACTTTAAGTAAAGGAAACTCCCTTCAATAATGTGGATGAACCTCATCAATCTGTTGAAGGTTTTAAGAGCAAAAACTGCAATTTCCCAGAAAGGAAGAAATTCTGCTTCAAGACTACGGCATCAGGTTCTGCCTGAGTTTCTAGTCCACTAGATTACATCTGTTGAACTGCAAAGAAGGAAGGAAGGAACAGTGGAAGGGAGGAAGGAAGGAAGGAAAGAAAGAAAGAAAGAAGCTCCTGATCTTAAGGATTTTAAGGTCTTGATTTAGAATTGATGAAGCACATTGAGACTTGTTGCGTATAAAGAATACAGGGAGAAAAGTCCACAATGGCCACCAGGAATTCTACTTTGAAGAAAAGGACTTGTGGATCATCTCTTCCCTAACCTGTTGTATCACCACCACCGGCTTCCATCCTTCTCCAAGCCATTTGCCAAATCTAAGCCTTCCCTTCACACCCCATGGGAGACTCCAAACTACTTTCTTTCTGCTGTACTTTCCTCCTCCATCCAAAACATTCTGCATTTTATGTCAAGTTACATTTTCCTTAAATTGAATTTGCAGCATATTACTTGTACAATTAAATATTTTTAATGTTTTCCCATTATCTATAGAAAAAAGGCTCTGACTCCTTAGCCTGGGCATCAAAGCTTCCCTTCAACAGACCTCAACCTGACTGCACTAATCCACCCTCGCACTTGTCCATGCACTGACCCTGTGCCTTTTGCCTACGTCTTCTCTGCCACTGATTGTTGCTGGAGTAGTACCCTCTACTCAGCTGTATCCAGTTACTCAACTGTTACTCAGCTGGTTACTTGACTATATCCAACCTCCAATGTCACGTTCTTGTCCACCTCTTTCAAAGCAACCCACAACTACTTCAGCCCACAGTGATTTTTACCTATTCTGCTCCTCGGGACATTCTTCTGACTCTGTGATTCACACTTATTCACAGATGATCTTGTGATATTCCATGCTGACTTATTTACTTTTAATTTTCATTCAATAATCCAACCATTCAACAAATTCAGCAAATATTTATTAAATATCAAGCAGAATAAGATGATTGCCTTTAAGTATGTTACAGTCATGACTAGATTTTATTTGCTAATTGACAAATAGAAAAACCATTATATTGCACTGTTTCGTGATAAAAGAAGTATTAGTGCATAGAGCAGGGGAAACTTTATCCAGTCTGAAAGTCCAGGAAAGGTAACTTGTAAGATCACAGTGAATATTTATATATGATGATACTTTCTTTTTTTCCTGCCTCAATTATCTGTCCTGAAGAAAGAAAGAACTTTTACAAATGACAAATTCCCATTCTCAAGTTCAAGGATATCGCCCAGTTTAAATTAATCAGATGTCTGACTTTGACTTAGAAATATGCTCATGAAATTTGGTGATTAGAGACCAACTCCCCAACATGATCACTTAGGAAACATGCCGCGAAGAGCTGAGCTGCCCATGGGCAGAAGGGTAATAAAACAAAATCTGTTGGTTTGCATAGGAAACACCTTGATTAACCTAACCTTTAAAATTGTTTTTTACTATATTAGTCACTAGGACTATTTTCTTATTGCTATGGTAATAGACTATTTAAAATAAGTTTTCAGGGCGCCTGGCTGGCTCAGTCAGTAGAGCATGCGACTCTTGATCTCAGGGTCATGAGTTCAAGCCCCACGCGGGGCGTAGAGGTTACTTAAAAGTAAATAAATAAATAAAACAATGTTTCGTCAGAAATTGTCAACCATTGTCTCAGTCAAAACCACCAGCATTTGTCTTGTTATTGACATTTATGGAAACACCCAATTCCAAGAAGACAAGGAGACCTCTGAACTTTCTAAATGTGGACTCCAAGCTTTCTGGTCTGAACGGAAGCAGTTTGGCGAAATTACCAACCGTGACCACAGAGCAAATGGAGTCCCAGCTAAGACCTAAAAGGCAAGCGGAAATGAGTCAGGCAAAGATGGATACAGAGGCAGAAGAGCATCCAAGGACAGAGAACAATCTATGCAGGTGGTGAATAGTGACAGTGCCAGTCAAAGCCAAGAAGAGTTCAGAGATGATCTGGGTAGTGAAAGGTAGGGCAGCAGTGAGCAGCTTGTAAGCCCTGGGTGGTAAGTACCTGGACATTCCTCCATGCAGTGGGAAGAGCTGTAGGGTTTTTCACTCATCCATTCAACAAACATAAATCGAGAGCCTTTTACGAGCAAGGCTCCATTCTAAACACTAAGGATATAGCAGTGCATAAGATAGCTAAAGTCCCAGACCTCACAGATCTGACATTCCAGAGAGGGGAAGATAGACAATAAATAGGTAAACATATGATTGAACAAAGTCATTTCAGGCAATGATAATCTCTAATGAAGAATATACAGGCTATGGACACTGACAAGGCAAAAGCAGAATGTCAACTTAAGTTGGAATGGTTATAAAAGGTCTCTGTGAGAAGGTGAGCACATTTGCGCTCAGACTGAAGGACACTAAGAAGCTAGGTGTTCAAAGATGTGGGGACAGACGTTTAGAGTGAATAGTTAAGTACAAACCCCCTAAGGCGGGACCAAGCATGGCTTGTCCAAGCAACAAAAAGAATGACAGTGTGCCTATAGTGTGTGTGGCGAGCAAAGAGGAGAAAAATGGACAATGCTGAGGTTGGAATTATAAACAGGGAGAATAATATAGTCCCCTATGGAGCATAATAAGAAAATTTATACAAATTTATCATGGATTGTATTCCAACACCATTTGAAAACCATTAGAGGTTTTCAGCTAAGGTGGGAAGTTTGATTTATATTTTAAAAAGATAATTATGTAGTATTAATTACGAAGATGCAGGAATGAAATAAATTAGGGCTCATTTCAGTATCCTAGACCAGGACTGGAATAGGATTGTAGTAATGGAAATAAATAAAAATGGCACATATTTAAAATCTCTTTTGTAGGCAGAGCTCATGCAATTTGTTTATGGATCCTATGTGGGAGTAGGGAAAAGGGGAAAAGTAACAGTGATTCCTGTGTTTGTGCCTGAACAACTGAATGAGTGCGTGCTATGAGTTGAGATAAGGAAGTTGAAAAGGAGAATAAGAATCATAAGCTTTGTTTTGCCAAATTTATCGTGAGAGGGCTTTTAGACATGCAAGTGAAGATTTTGAGAAGGTGCTTGCATGTGATTAGAGCTCAGTAGAAAGGAAAGGGCCAAAGAAAATAACTTGAGAGTCATTGGATCCTGCATGGTATTTAAAGCTGTGGGAGTAGATGAGATACTCAGAGTAGTGAAGATAAAGAGGTGACGAAGGCCTTAAGGTTCTGGGTGCATTTGGACAGTTATCAGAGCAATATGAACAGACAAAGGAGGTTGAGACTGAGCAGGCAATGAGATGGGAGAAAAACCAGGAAGGTACAGCATCATAGAAGGCAAGAGAGAGAGGGTTTTCACAAGGCAGTCATCAACTCCCGGGCAGTTGTATAATACAAGGACAGAAAAGTACCACTGGATTGGGAAATATGAAGTGCTGGGTCCACTGAGTGCAATGGTGAGACGGAAGCGCAACTAGAATATATTAAGGAAATGATGAAAAATAAGAACATGTAAATTGTAAGTAGAGACTACAGAGACTTTTTGGTACAAGGGAACAGAGACATGGAATCTTTTTTTTTTTTTAAGATTTTATTTATTTATTTGACATAGAGAGAGAGATCACAAGTAGGCAGAGAGGCAGGCAGAGAGAGTGGGGGAAGCAGGCTCCCAGCTGAGCAGAGAGCCCGATGTGGGGCTCGATCCCAGGACCCTGAGATCACGACCTGAGCCGAAGGCAGAGGCTTTCACCCACTGAGCCACCCAGGTGCCCCCAGAGACATGGAATCTTAACATATCTTCTTTGTCTGTGGGAAATGTAAATGGTTTGGGACAAGGAACAGTATTTTATCCCTCTTTTCATACATCTGTACTACCCAGCATTTAGCTATGCTCATTATTCTCCATTCTTACTGGCTGAATGACAGGATGTGTGGAAGGATGGATACTTATGCTTGCCACGAAAGAGACACTGCTAACAAAATAAATCAACCTTGTAGACAGGAGGCTTCAGAGTTTTAGTCTTTTCCTTTTTTTTCTTTTTTCTTTTTACTATTATGTTATGTTAGTCACCATACAGTACATCCTTAGTTTTTTCCTTAGTGTTTGATGTAGCGTTCTATGATTTCAGTAAAACACGAAAGTAAGACACTGGAAGAGTCCTTGAAATTTGGATACATTGTTTGCTTAGAATTTTAAAATGTAATCATTGATATTGACATGTTATTGTGGAAATTTTGGTGTTTCATTGATTGTGGCTAATACCTTGCAAAATTGCTTTCTGTTCAGGATAGAAAGCTTGAAGCCCCACTTAGAAAGGTCAAAGGTTCACTGGGGTCCTTAGGATTAACTATATCCAAAATTCTATCAGTAACAAGAAAATTGCTAATATACTTGACTGGTCTAGATGATGGAAAAACAATTCTCAAACAAGATTTGTTTTAAGAAGATACTTTCCATGGCAATCGGACAATAGTCTTCAGTGACTAACATGGTAAGACAAAGGATGTAAGCTGTTTCCCCCAACCTCGCGCCTTTCCCTACCTTATCTTTCCACCCTTTGTTCCTGAAACTGTGAATAGCCCCTGGAGAATTGCTATATACTTAGCAAACTTACAATGGGCAGATTTATAAGCCATGATAACTGAGTAATAGGAAATACCCTGAACTGAAAATGAGAGTTTTTCATTTGCAAATGGGTTCCCTTTCTCAGAGAAATCACTGGGGAAAATGTCACACAAGCAAAATTAATCTTTGGAGTCCCTCTTTGTGTGTGTGTGTCTTCTTCTTCCATAGTCACCAGAGATATCATTGTCTCTGGATCTCATCTCTAGACACACACACACACACACACACACACACACACACACACACAAGCGCATGCGCGCGCGCGCGCACACACACGGTGATTCAATAAAATAATTTACATGAGGGGCGCATGGGTGGCACAGTTAAGCCACGCCCTTGAGCTCAGGTCATGATCCCAGGGTCCCGGGATTGAGCCCCGCATTGGGGTCCCCGCTCAGCGGGGAGCCTGCTTCTTTCTCTCCTTCTGCCTGCTGTTCTGCGTACTTGTGCTCTCTATCTCTCTGTCAAATAAATAAAAAAAAATTTCTAAAAGAATTTACATGAAAGTATTAGTGTCCTGATGTAATTATATTTTCAAAGGAATCCCAAGAAGAGAACACTGTTTGATGCAACAGCAGGCTCTCTACTCCATTTCAAATGTTTTAGACAAAAGGTTAGGAAGTATGCATGAATGGGGGGGTCCTGGCTGCCTTCCAATCGTACGATGTGTGCAGGCATCTCCATGCACCAGATTTTAGATCAAAACTTACTTGATAGCCCTTCATCTATTATTTGATTACTGTCTTCTCTGAAAAAGTGCAGGGGAAAACCACTCGCAGTTGACTTTTGGGGGATTACGGCCCTCCGTGGACAATATGTACTTGACAAACATTTATTGAGCATGTTCTAAGTGCCTCTTACTGTGGACTGGAACTTAGTGAATGTATGGCACATATTATTTCATTTAATCCTCACCAAAAAAACCCATGGAGATAGTTTTATAATCCTCATTTTACAGATAAAGAAACTGGTGCTCAGATCCAATTAGCTAGCTGGCTCAAGGTCATGCGGTCACTAAGGTACAGGACCAAAGTCAAAGCATGGTTTTAACCAGAAGTTTTTTATACCTCTCAGAGCTGCTTCTCTAGGTGAGTGAGATCTGAGGTATTTCAGCAAAGAGAAGTATGACAAAGCTGATGGAAGACAAATTCTTTTTTTTTAAGATTTTATTTATTTATTTGACAGAGAGAGAGATCACAAGTAGGCAGAGAGGCAGGCAGAGAGAGGGGGGAAGCAGGCTCCCTGCTGAGCAGAGAGCCCGATGCGGGGCTTGATCCCAGGACCCTGAGATCATGGCCTGAGCCGAAGGCAGAGGTTTTAACCCACTGAGCCACCCAGGCGCCCCTGAAAGGCAAATTCTTAAGAAAAGGGAAATGTCCAAAGTAAATAGCTTTTCTATTTACCAGAATCTATTTGCTTAAAAATGTAATGGAAATAATTCCATAAACTTTAACAATTAAGAAAATAGAACATATATAGAAATAAATTCAATAAATTTGTAGGACTCGTGAAGAAATTAAAAAACCTAAATAGGGCCTTAAGAAAAAAAAATTGGATAAGTGGGGAGATGTGCCACAATACTATATTAAAGTATTTAATATTCTAAGTGTTCCAATTCTCACCAAATGAATCTATACATTTCATTACCATCAACCAATATACCAAAGGAATTGTTTACAAATTGTCAGAATGATTGTAAAATTTACCTGGGAAAAATAAACATATATGAATAGTGGATAACATCTCACCCCACCCTACAAAAGAAAAGATTGGGAAAGGAAAGTCTTGCCTACCAGATATGAAATTACATTATAAAGGTACACTGATTAAAACAGTTTGATGCTATTGCCGAAATGGGCCAAAATAACAAAGCAGAATAGAAAATCCAGAAGAAAATCCATTTATGAATAAGGAATTAAAATATGATAAACAAGAGATTTCAAATCATCAATAAAAGGATAGCCCTAGGTAGGGTTAAGATAACCATCTAATCATTGAAGGGGAAGGATAAAATTAGATTCCTACCTCACATCCTACACTAAGATAAATTCCAGATGGATTGGTTTAATTTTTTTTTTTAAATGGAAACCCCATAATACTTGAAAAAATATGGATCATTAGTCACACAATCTTTGATGGGACATTTTTTAACATCATGACAGTTGCCATAAATGAGAGGTTTTTTTGTTTTGTTTTGTTTTTTAGAGAGAGAGAGTGTGCACACATGTGCACTCAAGTGTTTGTGGGGGACAGAGAGAGAGGGAGAGAGAGAATCTTAAGCCGACTCCATGCTGAGCTTGGAGCCCACTGGGGGGACTCCATCTCACAATCCTGAGATCATGACCTGAGCTTAAATCAGAAGTTGGTCACTTAACCAACTGAGCCAACCAGGTACCCTATAAAATGAAAAGTGTTTTAAATACTGATTTTTAAAAAATTAATTTATATCAAGAGTTTCCATAGACAAAATTAAAAGGCAAGCAACAAATAGAAAAAAAATTGCAGCATTTATGGCCTATATATATATTTATTTATAGAATATATATATCATAAATGTGTATGTACCTAAATACAGTTAGAAAACAATGAATATTCCTAATAGAATAAATTGCAGAAAAAGCAATTCATAACAAAAAGAAAATCCAAATTATCCATATGTGTGAAAAGTTCTGTCTCATTCTCAAGCAAAAAAATAAACACCAAAATAAGGAAATATCCCTTTTTTCCCACAAATAGGCAAAATATGTAAGAATATTTTATTTCTGGAAAAAAATAAAATATTTCACATATAAATGTTGAGCAGGTAACTGGTGCAAATTTTCTGGATGGTAATTTGTCAGTATAAATCAGTAATCTTAAAAAAATACTTATACACTTTGACCTAATAATTCAGCCAGCATAATTAGGAGAGTGCACAAAGGTTTATACACAAGAATATCTGTTGCAGAATTGTTTTTAATGCTGAAGATAAAATGCTTTAAAAATATGGATTGAAACTGTATATTGTGGCACCATCATCCAATTTATATTATAAAGCCATTTTTAAAAAATTTCCAATCCCTGTTAAAAATACAGCCCACCCACGGGGCGCGTGAGTGGCTCAGTGGGTTAAAGCCTCGGCCTTCAGCTCAGGTCATGATCTCGGGGTCCTGGGATCAAGCCCCACATCGGACTCTCTGCTCAATAGGGAGCCTGCTTTCCCCTCTCTCTATGCCTGCCTCTCTGCCTACTTGTGATCTCTCTCTCTCTGTCAAATAAATATATAAAATCTTAAAAAAAAAAACCCAAAAACAAAAAAACCCACAAAATGCAGCCTACCCTAACAACATTCTGTAAGAATGCCCTAGCACCATGAGGAATGTAGCAATAGTCGATGTTTCACAATACTTTGCTAAAACCTGAAATGGTTTTCCAATGTCTCAGGAAAAAGGCAAAATTCTTTAAGATTTTAGGATTTGGCTCATTCATTTTCAAGAGCGCTACCTTCAGCTTTCCTTAACAAATATTCCTCACACCAATACTTTCCCCATGATGGCTTCCCTTTCTTTTTCAATTTAGCTGCTTCTACACCTCAAGACCTACCTCTGTGAAGCCTGCCTAAGCCCCCAGACTCTAGCCTTTTTTCTGAATTCCTAGAAAATGTTTTCTCTCACTCACCATCTAGATGAAAAGGTTGCTTATTGCCTACTCATTACAAAGTCAGGAACTATAGGTTCCTACTACACTCTTACATCAGACAGGGCCTAGATAAGTTTGGCAAAGTTTGTTGATGGGCTAAACAATGTGCAGAAATATTCAGAGCCACCAGCAACCATATGTTATTTCTATCCTCATCAACAATCAAAATTGAGGAAACAACAATTTTCTAACATAGGAAAGCACAAAACATTGAAATGTGGTGTAGAAAAATCCCCCCCCTGAAGCCAACCTACTTTTTTCGTCTTGAGCAGAGTTGGCAAAATGCAAAAAGACATGAAGGGCTAATGAATGGATATGAGTAGAAGGGTTTCTTATGAATAGCTATATCTTGACCAGATCACCTTCTTAGCACAACTGGAGGCACCATACATGTATGTTTGTACTAATCTTTTACCTCAGGCAACACACACAGTGAAGGATTCTACTCAGTGTCACCATCAAAGGTCTGTTGGCAGGAGACATATTCCAGGTATAAGGATTTACCATTGTTATCTTACAAATGAGTCACTGGACTCTGTGTCATCAGTTTTTCTTGGCCAAATCCCAAAGCTGTATAAATCTCACTCTCTGCCTAGTCTGCATCTCCACCCCTGCAGCTGATCGTGATTGCCCAAAAGCCACAAAACCTTGCTCACTGGTCTTCCTTAAAATTTGTAATTATGAACTTCAAGTGGTCCCTACACTCTCATCTACTAATCATACCATATTTCCCAAGTTCCATTCATTTGCCTTTTGTCTGGATGACTGTTCAGACCATTCCCTCTCTACTCAGAATTCCAGGATCTTCTTCCCGACCCTCAGTCCTAAATGATGACATCGTTTGCTATTTCACTGAAAAAAATAGAAGCCATCAGATGAAGATTTCTACAAAGTCCCACTGTTTCATCTTCCCCTGTACCATCTACTTTGCATTTCCTCTTGTTACCATGGATATATTGTCTGTCTGTGCTTCTCAGGCCAACACTTCCACATGGCCTTGCCAACCAGGGCCATCGTTCCAGCAATTATCTTTCTTTCCTTCTCTCCATAAAGTCCTCCATCTCAGAGAAATCAGTCTATCATCATTCAAACATCCAATATTTTATTTTTTCCCCCAGCTTAAGAAACCATTCTCTAAATACCATTTTTCCTTCTAATTGTCACTTTATATCTCCACTCCTCAAGCTAGTTATATGCAATTTTTGTCCCCAGTCACTCTCCTCTTGATTTCTTTTGAACATACTCCATTTATGCTTCCATTCCAATCACTCCACCAAAACTGCTCTTATTAACATCATCGTGGACCTCCATGTTGCTAAATCCAATGGCATTCGTCTTACTGGGACAGTCTGTAGCATTTGACACTGTCAATCTCTCCTTCCATTCATCTGTCCATTTCTAGGACATCACACTGTCCTGTCTTCCCTCTTACCTCTCTAACATACGTTTCCAGTTTCAGGCTTATTTGTAGGTTTGGAGGTAGTATTACATTTTGCTTCCTAGTGAGTGATGACAGGCAATGATCACTTAAGATATTAAGTGTTCAGTTCCTTTATTAGGATGAAAGGGATTTCCTTCCCATCATAGGGCATATTTTTATTTCTAATGTGATTCTTCTATGTCATCCTTCACATTCTTGGCTATTTCCTTTACGTCAGTTGATCTACCATGAAGGAAACTGGACAAACGTTTGTATTGGTTTTTGGCTTGAGTCTTTTTTTTAAATTTATTTATTTGAGAGAGAGAGAGAGAGCGTGTGTGAGAGAGAGAGGGAGAAGCAGGCTCTCCACTGAGCAGGGAGCCCGACTCAGGACTTGATCCCAGGACCCTGGGATCATGACCCGAGCTGAAGGCAAACGTTTAACTGATTGAGCCACTAGGCACCCTTTTGGCTTGAGTCTTAACTGGACTCACCAAAAGACAATTATGAGGGACTGAGGAGCCCCCGAGGAGTAGGTTTATCAGAATTAGCAACTATAGATACAGGATATACAGTCAAATTTAAATGTCGGATAAACAGTAAATTCTTTTTTAGTATACATATTTCCAGTAAAATATTTGTATTTTATCTGACAATTCTACCCAGGACAGGATGAATCTATTTTCAAGAAAGAGCTTGATTTTGTAGCAAATCCTTAGGTGATGGGAAGAAGGCTTGTTTTCTATTTGTGATGTCTAACTCCCAGTTTTGTACCTGCCCAGATCTGTAGTGAACTCATGACAGAGTCCAGAGGACGTGGAGCTGAATGCCTTGGCAAAGGAAAGAATAAAACTTTAAGTACACCTGAAAAAGCTTTTGCACTCACAGAAAGTAATCCCTCCCAAAAGGCGGGGCGGAAGGTTCTGTGTGCGCTTCACATCAGGACAGCTTTGGCACCTTGGAGCTGTGCCCTGTGGAAAATGTTGGTGCTTCTTAAGAGATACCAGAACCAATGGGCCTCCCACTGGAAGCACCAACGGTACCCACTAAGGAGTGCGGGGCCTTAAAGGAAGCCAGGGTGCCCAGTAAGAGATGGCCGTTCCTCAAAGGCACGGTGCTGCTTTATTTGATTCAGCATAAAAGAACAATAAAGGGACATGATGAAGAAGAGGCCAGATTTCCTTTGTTTCAAGTTTGGGAGTGTCTCCTGAGAACTGACAGTGAAAAGAGTTCTGGGATGGTCGACACCAGGCACAGCTGACCGACCTGAGGGTCAAAGACCCAGAGGGGAACGAGGCGCCGTATCACTGTATCAGGTGCCTGCGTCTGTTGGCTTGAGGGGAAGGTTCATTGCTGACCACAGAATGACTGCCCTGGACTCCCCTGAAAATACAACCGGGTCAAGAGAGCCCCACATAGAACACAAGGTAAACAACAACAAAAAATGATTCACATTTCCACTCATCAGCTTTTCATGTATCTTAGCCTTTTGCTAACTTTAGAGCAAAATTTGACATCAGGATGGCTGTTTGAGGACGTTTTCTGTGCCATGGTTCAACATTTTGTGCCTTCTTGTATGAGAAATTATGTTTTTTTTTTCAAATTTGATTTCTTGCATGTTAATGTTAATGATGATAGAAATAATGTGTAATCTGGTAACTCTGAATATTTCCACAAATCAATGAAACCAACAATCAATATTTACCAAACTCCTATTATAGACAAAGTACATGTACTACAAAAATTTAAGACATGTAGTTCTCACTTTGAAGACATTGAAATTTCACTGGGAGAGTAATAAGCACTATTATAATGAGGGGCCACCTATCCTGTTTTGCCTAGAATAGTTCTGGTTTACACCTGTGTCCTGGAAAATTTATTAAAGCTGTTTCATCTCACTCTCAAGTGCCCGGTTTGGGTGATAAATTATATGACCATGCTTACTGTAAAGCTTTTTATTTGGAATTACACAGACTTTTATATAGAGGTTCGGAGAAAAGAGCCAAACTAGTGGATCAAAAGGTTAGGCTAGGCTCCACAGAGGGAGGGCTTAAGGTAAACCTCAAATGAGGGGTGGGATGTTAAAATCAAAGAGAAAAAAAGGAAAAGAGCGTGGGGGTTCCTCAAAAAATTAAAAATAGAACTATCATACAATCTAGCAATTCTACTTCTGGATATATATACAAAGGAAACAAAATCACTGTGTCAAAAAGATATTTGCACCCCCATATTCATTGCAGCATTATTTATAGTAGCTAAGTTTGGAAACAACTTAAGTGTCCATCTACAGATAAATGGAAGAAAATGTGCTGTAAGTGCACGCACACGCGCGCACGCACACACACACACACATGAATACTATGCAGCCATAAAAAAAGGAAATCCTGGGGCGCCTGGGTGGCTCAGTGGGTTAAAGCCTCTGCCTTTGGCTCAGGTCATGATCTCAGGGTCCTGGGATTGAGCCCTGGGATCGAGCCCCGCATCGGGCTCTCTGCTCAGTAGGGAGCCTGCTTCCCCCCCCCCCCCCGCCTGCCTCTCTGCCTACTTGTGATCTCTTTCTCTGTCAAATAAATAAATAAATAAAAGGAAATCCTTCCATTGCAACAAGATGGATGGACCTTCAGGACATTATGTTAAGTGAAATAAGTCACACAGAAAAAGACAAGTACTGTATGATCTCAAATATGGAATTAAAAAAACTCATAGAAAAGGAGATGAGATTTGTAGTTATCAGAGTCAGGGGTAGGGATTGAGAGAATTGGATGAAGAGGGTCAAAAGTACAAACTGCCAGTTATAAGATAAATAAGTACTGGGGATGTAATAATGTACAACATGATAACTAGAGTTAACTCTGATATATGGTATATTTAAAAGTTGCCAAGGGAGTAAATCCTAAAAGTTCTCATCACAAGAAAAACTATACTTTTTCTTTTTTTCCTTTCTTTTTTTTTGTTTCTATATAAGATGATGAAAGTTAACTAAACTTGTGACAATAATTTTGCAAGGTATGTGAGTCAAGTCTATGCTACACATCTTAAACTTATGCAGTTTAGTGCTGTGTGTCAATTATGTCTCAATAAAACGGAAAGAAAAAATGAATTCCAAAGAGAGAGAGAAAGGAAGTACAGGTGGTCATAAGGGTGTGAGTAACTTTTGATAATGAAAGATTGCTTTGGGTGGAACAGTTATAACGATGTTGTAGAGACAGGATAGAAATAGTAGTTTTGGCTACATTAGTCTTGAATACAGATTAAGTGATTAGAACTTTATCCTTGAGATAATAGAGATACTAAAATTTTTCAGGTAAAAGAGTAAGAAGACACTGGCCCTTTTTTCAGGCACTTAGACCTTTCTCCAGAAGTCTGTTGGTGCAGGCTGCCCTTGGAATAATCAGTGGTACCGATACAAGTCATTCCTAAAATTTCTCCCAGAAAGTCTTCCATAGTGACCCCACTTTTATCCTTCTTTATGAAGGCTTCATGAGTCCTCTTTCCTGTAGACATGGTCCTTATGGTCTGGAGGTAATGTAAATAAAGACAGAGACAGTCATGAGGGGAGTATTCAGAGATGGTATGAACCTCGTGGTGCATCTTATGCCATGGAGATAAATCTAGAATTAATTTCTTCTTATGTTTTAGATAAAAAATGAATACAAGTGTATGGTCTAATATTTCTTCCCGCATTGCAG
This sequence comes from Potos flavus, assembly GCA_028534135.1. NCBI lineage: Eukaryota > Metazoa > Chordata > Mammalia > Carnivora > Procyonidae > Potos > Potos flavus. Next base: position 10,999,845 of record CM052893.1, on the reverse strand, counting down.
TTTGGTGTCCTCTATCCCCACTTTGGAGATCATGATCTTTGAGAATGGGAAGGTATGAAAGATTTTAATCAAGGAAGAGATGAGATGAAATTGGAGTGCTATGAAAACGGTTATGTGCTGGTATGGGCTGAATGGGTTAGCACTGGTTGAATTTGCATTGGGTGAATTGGGGAATCCTTGATTAGAGAGAGAGAAACAAAGGAAACAATTAACTAAATAATGGCAGTGGCAACACTAGGAATATTTGTTTTAGTCAAATATGAGAAGAAAAAGGAAGCAGGAATCAAGAGCAGTTTTAAATAAGATGACTGTCACAGATTCATAGGAAACTTTAATATACAATATTACATTTAAAACTCATAACTCAGTGGTGATAAACAGAACAAATATCCAGATTTGACTGAAGAGGAAAGTATAAGAGAGACCTGGTCATTTGATGAAGGGCATGCTCACTGAGTGCGTGACTCAGGTCTAGGACTCAGGTCTGTCTGACTCCTATTCCAGTGGCTTTTCCAGCACATCACACTCCCTGCTGCTTTTTTGGATGCTTATCTTTGCTCTGTGCTGCTGGGTCTGAGATGTGTTTAGTGATTAAGAAACAATAGAATGTCACAACACCCTACACCGCTAGTGAAGATGTCAGTAAGATTTCTATTGCTTTCCCTGAGAATTTTATAGATACACCAACCTCTCAGTCAAGCAGACTAAAATAAGAATGCAGCCTGAGCCTGCTTCACTTGCAATGCAACACAGTGAGCTCCCTACAAGAAACAAACACACTTCGCAGATTGATCACTACATGTGGTAAGTGAAATCCAAGGGTTTATGCTTAGAGATCTGTATTGGCTTAACAGATAAGAAGGATGGCGTTTTCCTTGAATCTTGGGTGTGGCTTTTTAAATGACTGAACTCACTCTTTAAAAAACTTCATTCTCAGTCCTACAATTTAAAACTAAAATACTAGACTGTGTGCGATTATTTTAAAAGAATGCCCTTTTTTTAAAAAAAAAAAGGTGCCTGTAGAACACATAATTTAGATTGGTAAGATGAAGTTTCAAAGAAATTTAATTGGTGGCAAATTTTAACAGGAAAAATATTGACTTTAGAAGCTTTTCTCGTTCCCTGAGCCAGCCTCACATCTGACGGGTCATGCAGCTCTGCTTCTAAGGGCACCATCCAGAGTCCAGCAGCATCGGCATCACCTCAGGCTCATTAGAAATGCAGACTTGCCTCCTGCCGCAGCACCTAGAAATGTGCTTGGCAGATAGGAAGTTCTCTGCTCTTCCAACCCCACTCTTCTATCAACCTGAAGAAAATCCACTTATGTCTGAGTCTGAGGTCAAGTGTTATCTCTTATAAGAAGTCTTCCTTCACTGGCCCAAAGGAATTTCTCCCCTCTGCTAGCACTGTCTCAACATTGACTACCATTATTGCATCCCCCTATTGCATGTGAATCATTTGCTTGCATATGTATGTAAGGGAACTAGTAATTTCCCTTAATAAAACAAAATTCCTGGCCTTCAGGATTGGCAATTGGGGGAAGACTCTAACTAGACAGAGAAGGGGAGGGTCCCCTTAACATTCCCCTCATGAGATGTAGGTTACTAATCTTCAGCCTATGGTACCCCATAGCCTGCCTCCATTTGGCAGAGGTCATCTGTCCCTTCAGGACGGATTCAGTTCTTGAACTTCAGAGTCAAAAGAAGAAAGGTGAAATTTTCTAGCTCTTTGATTGATTGTCCAACTTCTGTTGCCATTTGAAGACCTACCAAGTTACCACCAGATATTGAAATAACCACCCATCCTCTTCTCCTTCAATTTTCTCCCTTGTACATCCCATTACAGGCATACAGTCTTCCTCTACAGCTCAAAGGACAGCCCTGTCAGGAGCCTACCTAGCAAGTATAACATCTACACAGAGGCTCACTAATCGTGCCACTATTTCCCCCTTAGATTGGAAAGCTCTGTAAAAGCATGGAACGTATCATTTTCTCTCTACATCCCATTTTCAAGCTCAGTGCCTCACACAGGACTGGAAAAAGATATTTAGTGAGTGATTTTTTTTTTTCAATTGTGACTTATTCCACACAATTGTAAAGTTAAGGATAGTGCTGCAGGATTGATATAAATAGTCTCACCGTATAAATTATCATCCAAAGTGTACTGGAAGAGAGTGCCAGAATTTTAAACCAGATGGGACAACAGGCATAACCCAGGACTGCCTCAGAGATACTGGAATGTATGGTCATTCTAGGTATAAATCTGAGCAGTGTCATCCCATAAACCAAAACTGACTAGGATGAAATGCTACGGTCATCGTAAGGTCATTTGGGCCGGCCTTCAATGGTTCTCATTGGCTTCTTATCTTAGTCACACAACGCTGTCCCTTGATTGGCTCCTCTACCATGAGTCACAAGCAATTTCTCCTCTAGTCCTTTGTTTAAAAGTTCAACTGTCGTGCAAATTCCAGGCAACTCTTGACTGCCTGGTTGTCTGGTCTTTTTCCTTGGGTTCCGCCATCTTACCTTTCCCAGAACTCTTTCTGCTACTCAAAATTTTAATTAATATAACTCCTTGTTTGTCTCACCATCATTCTTCATTTCTCTCCTCTCCTTCCTACCGTCCCTGGCTTTGTTGGTTTATTTGCTTGCTTGCTCTCATTCATCTCTCTTCTTCTGAGGCTCAGGTCCAAAGCTATCAGTTACCTATTGTTCTGTTTCCTGTTAGTTAATCTCTGAGTCTTCATAAATTAAATTTGATAAAGTACCTTGGTTAACAAAGGAAATGCACAAGGGGTACGCAAATGTTAAACATATTTGAGGATCCGTCTATTCATCACATCACTTCTATAAAAATCCGGGAGAAATGGGATGTAACTACAAGTGCATTCAGTTACTACACTACACAACAATAAACTTTCTTACAAGTATTATATTTCTTTAACAGAAATTTTTAAAGACACAAATTGCCTTCTTGATACAAAGTAAGTACTTCGTGGATACTTGTTGGAATGAGAACACACTTGGGCTTTACAGTAGGGCAGAATTCTACGTGATTTGCAAGTGTTGGAGAAAATTCAACCTGAAGGGGCTAGCACCTGGGAAGGTCTCAATTCTCCCTATTACTAAAATATTTCCAAGAGATAAAAATCTTTGAGTGCATGTTTTATGTCACCAAATGGTGAGCCTCTCCAGGATGTCTCTTTAGACCAATTATGGGTAAATAATTTATATTTATTTAATGTTATATTATTAAATTATAATTATATTATTACAATAATACTTATAATGATTATATATTATTATATTATATAATTTATAATATAATAATTATTATGATATAAATTAATAATTTATATTCAGGCTCTGACATTTGGCTTTGTCACTTATTTTTAAGCAATTGAGTAAAATGCCTATATGGTAATAATGGATGATAGAAAACTAAAATTACTAGAGACACAAAAATCTCTAATGATTTTTCCTCTAACTAAGGTTATCTCTCTTTATGCTAAACTAACAGGACTATAAGAGACAGGGAAGAAGAGTTTCTGAAGTATTTTGTGGGGAGGTCACAGAATAAGATCTTTTCCCACTGTGGAAAAATGAAAAACAGTCACAAAGGGAAGAGCATGGTGGCTTAATGTTTAAAACACAAGTTTGAACACATTTCCTGTTAAAGGATCTAAAATTGAGAGCATTAGAAACATCTGTGCCATTCTTCCTAGAAAACGTTTCTCTGAGGTAGTTTCCTTAGAACAGGCAATCAGTTCTGGTTCTTATTGTAAAAATCCTGGAGAAGCTTGAAAACAGCAATGGAAAACAGGAAACAGAGTTCAATTTGTGGAAAGCTCTGGAAAGAAAAGCCAATCACTGAAAATGCAGCTCCCTCTGAAGATTCTTAAAACACAGAGGCTGGATAATAGAAAAGCTGGCATAGAGATGGGTTAATGAGAATGTGGTGTGCCACTGACCAACGGGGTGTGTTTTGAGTTTGTAGGCTTTCTTCTATCTTTTCACACAAATTCTCTCCCCCAAAATGCCCCCCAAACAGTCTTTTCATGTTATTTAAGACAAGTTTCAGAATCAAGTTCATAGAAATCCACCAGAAGTTATTTAGCCTCGACTAGCAGAGACCTAGAAGAATTTTGAATTCTAGGACATTTTAGACACCAGTAAAGAATTTAAATGAGCCTAGACCTTTCCCGCCTTAGATTTCCATGAAGAGAGCAAGGATAATATATATTTTTTCTCTATATCTCTTTGATGAAATAGATTTCTTAGAGCGGGTGAGTTTATTGTCAGTTCCTGAGGCATATTGACTTGTCCTTTGTAGCTTCAGATGGGGAGACGGTTGAATGATGCACATCTGTCATACTGGGCGCAGGAGTTGGACCTTGCTGATGAGGGAGGGCCATTAGAGATGACAGGGTGAGCTGAGGAAATTGCTAGAGCTACACACATCCTATACGGCTAGCTGGATATGCTAAGAGGTTTTCAGAATTCTGCTGCTGCTGCTGCTGCTAGGCAGCCAGGACAGCCCAAGAACCTCGGAGACTCCTGGCAGACAATAGGAACAGGCTTCAGTGTCCCCTTGATCACCGACACCAGTGTCCAGTGTCCAGGGGGCGGTCAAATGGAAACACTTGCCTCTGTAGCTCTAACCCCCAGTTCGAACGTTTCCCTCAGGTTCACATGCTGCGTGATAAGATGACGAAGACGTACTCCATCTCACCTTGCAAGTTGGCCCCCAGCTGAGGGGCTGCAAGCCACCATCTCTTACAGCGCCCACTCTCTGCATCTGGTGGGTGTCACATCGGTCTCTTCATGCTCCTCAGCTTATTGCCCCTTTTCCTATATCTCATCAGTTGGAAAGTTGTGGAAGTTTGCAGGACTAAGCCACTGGGCTAGTAAGAGGAGCTAACGAGGCAAACGGACCTGAAAACAGCCCTGTTCCACTTGCCCCATCATGCTCCCTAGCGTGAGGCTGAATCTGCCTGGAGGACAGAACTTCTTTTTCTTTGCACAAAGGCACCACGCAGTCCAGCAGCAGCGTGGCTGAGGCATTTGGGGTTCCTTGAGACTGAGTACCTCTGATTGTACTGCAAAGGCCTAAGATGTATATTCCCCAAGGCAAGCCTTCCCGTCTTTTTCCATTCCTTCAGTGAACACCACGGAGAAGGAGAGCTACGGCATCCTCTTCATCACCTTTCTTGGAAACCATAACTTTATTAACCACTTATCCTGTTCTGGGGGGGGTAGGTAAAATACCCTACTGTCTTTAGTAATAGTTGGGTTACCAAGCTGTTTGTTATTATTGTAGTTTTTACGTAGTTTCTTTCAAATAGAGTATTAATCCTTCTGAAAAAGCACAACCTTTGACAGCCTCCTCTATAGATGATGGGCCTACCTTTGTTTTTCTTAAGATTTATTCATCCAATCGAGAGAGAGAGAGAGAGAGAGAGAGAGTGAGTGGGAGGTGGGGTGAGGAGAGGCAGAGAGAGAGGGAGAGAGAAAGCCAACTAGACTCCTCACCAAGGGTAGATCCCTGGGCAGGGCCAAGGTGGGGTTCACACAGTCCAACGCAGGGCTGACCCCACGACCCTGAGATCTCGACCCCAGTGGAAACCAAGAGTCCCGTGCCCAACCAACTGAGCCACCCATGCACCCCAACGATCGACCTATGTTATCTGAGTTCCCTTCGAGTTCCTTAAGAAGACAGAAATCAGAATTGTGGGAGGACACCTCGTAGTGATAAATGCATGGTGGCTTCCTCCAACCATCCTGGTGGGCTAGGAGCTCCAGCCCTGGGCCCTAGTAGAGGATTCTTTTGTGACACGGCACCTTTTCCGCTGCATCCAAGTTATGATGATGATGATGTTAAATGTGCATTTTTCCCCAAAGAAAAGCTTTAACATCGGCAAGCAGGTTGCCACCACATGACAGTATGAGAAGTTCTGGAAATTCTGGCTGAGGTGGAGGCAAAGAATGAAGTCCATGGGGGCACAGGGTTTCCTCACGATCCCTCTTTTTCAAATAGCTGTTTATTAAGCTCCTGAGTGAAACCTCATGGAGGGTAGTTTCTCCTCTCAGAAAGTGTGTTCTCTAGCTGAAGAGCCGATCCCCTCCCCTGAAATCACTACAGCACGTGCATCGTTGGACACAGGGAAGTGTGTCCGCTCCCGGTCAGCGTGGCGGCATTTCCCATCCCTCTCAGATCCGTAGCATCGAGCTGAAAGACGCCTGTGCAGCCGTGGAACTGGACCTAATCATCCAGGCACATCTGAGAAACGGGCAAGTTAAAGGAAGACAGAATATCCGGAACTGAGTTTTTAGAAACAACTTTACAAGATACATATTTCTTCATCCTTAAAGATCTGCAACGCCAAAGCATCCAAAAGAGCAACTTAGAAACTGTGAGGTGAAGTGGGGATGGGGGGTGGGAATGGAGGTTGGAGCTGGGTCAAGGTGTGGAATTCACTTGTTTCTCCAAGTTCTGAATCGGGATTTGTAGCCTGGAAAGGCACACACCCAGTTTTTAACAAAAAAGAGCAAGGCCTCCTACTTGAGCAAACAGGATGACTAAATATTATGAGAATTCTTGGAAATCCTAATTTCCATTTATACAGGGGAACTATCTGGAAGGAACCATTATAAGTGCTCAGTATTAACTGTTGTTCCTTAAAAGAAATCTGGTAGGGAGATACTTTTATAAACCCTGTTTTACAGGTGGGGAAACTGAATTTTTTTTTTTTCCCC
>CM052893.1:10940922-10992590 GCA_028534135.1 Potos flavus | reverse complement strand
CTCTCGAATTCTTCATATCAGAGAGATCATATGAAATCTTGCCATTTGCAACGACGTGAATGGAACTGGAGGGTATTATGCTAAGCGAAGTAAGTCAATCAGGGAATCTAACTTTTTTAAGTAATTTTTTTTATCCTCAGTATATATATTTCTACAGTGAATATTTATACATATTCATTGTAGAAAATTTGAAACATGCAGAAAATCAGAAAAGATAAACATCCATTAACCTGAAATGGTTAAGATTTTGGTATAGAACATTTTCTTTTTTTTCTTTTTTTTAAGATTTTGTTTATTTATTTGACAGAGAGAGAGAAAGAGATCACAAGTAGGCAGAGAGGCAGGCAGAGAGAGAGGGGGAAGCAGGCTCCCCGCCAATGCAGGGCCTGATCCCAGGACCCTGAGATTATGACCCGAGCTGAAGGCAGAGGCTTTAACCCACTGAGCCACCCAGGCACCCCGGTATAGAACATTTTCATCTCGATTCTATACATTCTTGCCAGGCTATTATTCTTTGTATATACACGTTTATATTGAGATTGGGATTATACTATTTTGGAAGCTTAATCATTTAACCTTAAAGTATTGTGAATATTTTTTCATGGTTTTAAGTGATCTTTAATTGTGATTTTCATGATAGCAAATCCTATTCAGTAGATGTACCCACATCCTTCAAGTGGTCCTCAAAGGCTGGACATACAGATTTTTTTTGTTTTTGTTTTCTTGTTATTATTTCAGATACTTAATAGTTTCTCTACATAGGGGTCCCTGGATGGCTCAGTCGGTTAAGTGTTTGCCTTTGGCTCAGGTCATAATCTCAGGGTCCTGGGATCGAGTCCTATGTCGGGCTCCTTGCTCAATGAGGAGTCTGCTGCTTTTTCTTCCTCTACCTCTCCTCCTCCCCCTACCCTGCTCATGTGTGTGTGTGTGTGTGTGTGTGTGTGTGTGTGTGTGTGTGAAATAAATAAATTTTTTAAAAAGATTATTTATTTGTCAGAGAGAGAGAGAGAGAGCACACAAGCAGGGGGAGTGGCAGGCAGAGGGAGAGGCAGGCTCCCCGCTGAGCAGGGAGCCTGATGCTGGGCTCCATCCCAGGGTCCCAGGATCATGACCTGATCTGAAGGCAGACGCTTAATGGACTGAGCCACCCAGGCATTCCAATAAAATCTTTGAATAAACGTAGTTTTTCTACATAGAAAATGGCATTTTTGAAACTGTACAAAGCTTCAGATTGGTAGTACTTATATATTCTTGCATTTGGGGAAAGGGCAGTGATCTTTGTTGGCTGACATGACTTAATATTCTTACAAAATATGTTACTATTTTGCTTTATAGAAATTCTGAAAATTATTGTGGAAATGTTTTTACCTCATATGAACCACCTGACACTGGAAGAGACTTTCTTCTCACAAGCACTGCCAAAGGTATAGTACTATTATCATGTTAATCAGTCTACATGTTATAAAGGCTGTTTAAATCTATTCTCAGTTTTAGATCATTTATTCTTAACTGTGGCTCCTTTTTTTCTAACGTATCAACCATATTTGAAATACAAATAATTTAGTAAGAAATAGATCTCATGTGAGAACATAATGGTGTTACTGTGCTCATTAGGTGATTAAAAACTATTGTAATTTTAAGTAGTATAGATCCTTTAATTGAATTTATATTATTTGTAGCTAATTTTAAGTGCTTCTGTCTATTAAAGCAATTCAATGAATATTTGGGATGAGTGATGAAGTTAGCTAAGATTGTCTCTGTAGAGTTTATTAATAATTGTTAAATTTCATTGTCTAGAAAAATGGAGCCAATTTTTTTAAAAAGATTTGTATATTTATTTTATAGGGCGCCTGGGTGGCTCAGTTGGTTAAGTGGCTGCCTTTGTCTAAGGTCATGATCCGAGCTTCCTGGGATTGGGCCCTGCATCGGGTTCCCTGCTCAGCTGGGAGCCTGCTTCTCCCTCTCCCACTCCCCCTGTTTGTATTCCCTCTATCGCTGTCTCTCTCGCAAATAAATAAATAAAATCTTAAAAAAAAAAAGATATATTTATTTTAGAGAGCGCAGGAGAGAGCATGGGGGAGGGGCACAGGGAGAGGGAGAGAGAGAATCCCAAGCAGGTTCCCCGGGGAGTGCGGAGACCTACGCAGGGCTCTATCTCACAACCCTGAGACCATGACCTGAGCTGAAACCAAGAGTTTGACACTCAACTGACTGGGCCAGCTAAGCTCCCCTGCAGCCAAATTTTATTAGAGAAGTCTTAGAATAAAAAAAAGCCTGGAATGTTGGTAAAATCAAATAACCAAGAGAAAACATTAAGTTCACCAACTACGTTACTACCTTTTACTCTTTCCTATTACCTTTTAGATATATATGGTATACTTTATCTCTGAAAAGCACAGGCAGTTTTTTAATTGAAGGAATTAAAGGTATTTTGGTTCCAAAAGTAAAACATTTTTTAATGATTTCTAAGTTTAGCTTTGAAGCAGATAGTCATCAAAATTCCTGTTACTCATAGTCATTTGACTGTTCTCTATCTAAAAGTTTCTTAGAATCTGTTCTTGACTATCAGAAAAAGATCCAGCTGTTATATAGATTAAAATAAGGATGTTGAGTGTTAGCTTGCCTTTGGGAAACAGTATCCTCTTTAATCACATTGTGTTGTTATTCTTGCAATGTTTAGGCCATTTAGATTGTTTAGAAAAATCTGAGTATTAAGATCTTAGGGTAGCTAACTTCACAGACAAAAAAAAACTTAGTTCTCATGAGAGACTGTGGACTCTGAGAAACAAACTGAGGGTTTTAGAGGGGAGGGGGTGGGCGGATGGGCTGGCCTGGTGATGGGTATTAAGGAGGGCATGTATTGCATGGAGCACTGGGCGTTATACTCAAACAATGAATCTTGGAAACACTACATCAAAAGCTAATGACGTACTGTGTGGTGACATAACATAAAAACAAAAAACTTAGTTCTAAAGTCACATATAGTACCTCTAACCCAGGAATGGTATTTTGAGTTGATCAAAAAAGGGAACTGGTTAGAGTGCAAGTGAATAGGTAATTCAACACAAATTCATCATTGCCCCCAGAAAATACCCTTATAAATACCCATATGAATGTTGATTGGCTAAGACCATCAACTTTTATTGTTTAGAGTAGCACTCACCTTTGTTATGGCACCAAAAAATGAACTTTGAGTGATTTTTTTTTTTTTACATGGATGTTATTAAGTAGATTCAAACCACAGAAATGGAAAACAAATCAATTTCTGCCTGAAGATTTTAAAAGATTGTGTTATATGACTATTTTATATATATTTAAAAACATATGTATTGTTTACTTTATTAAGTGCAGTTGTTAAGCTAGATAATATCCTGTGGCTATTACTAATAAAAAGTTGTCTGATTTTTTCCTTTAAAGATATGTCTTCCCTTTCTAGTGTTTTCTGTTACTCCTCTTTTAACATGCTTGCTTTTCACAGACTGTGAAATTATTTGATGACATGATGTACGAGTTAACCAGTCAAGCCAGAGGACTATCAAGCCATAATTTAGAAATCCAGACCACTCTAAGGAATATTTTACAAGTATGTCAAATTTATTAGAAAAAGTTTAGGGGAAGAGCTTAAACAGTGAGAATTTTTATAGTGATATTAATTAGCTACATATCCTTTATGTAGTGGCCCAATGCTGGAATTAAATTTATAGAATTAAAGATATGAATGCAAAAAAGTAAATTTTGTATTTTTTTATACAGTTTCATGCTGAGTAAACACCAAACTTCTATAAGACAACAAGTGATGAAGATAGCTTGCCCTACCTATCATTTTAAAACTTATATATAGATAAGTTTTGATTTGTGGGGTAGGATTCTGACTTTTTTTTAATACCAAATGGCTGGCCAGTTGTTCCAATATTTGTAGTTCTGTTAGACTAAAGTTCAATGAAGGAGGAATAGAGTATCCATTTTGTTCACTGCTGTATCCCTAGTACCCAGCACGTCTGATACCTTTTTATGTTTGTGAACAAAAACATACTATGAATGAAACTTCTCTCCTTATTTCCAGACAATGGTGCAGCTCTTAGCAGCTCTTACAGGATGTGTTCAGCATGTCTGTGCCACACAGGAATCCATCATTCTAGAAAACATTCATAGTCTTCCCTCCTCAGTCCTACATGTAATCAAAAGTACATTTGTACACTGTAAGGTGAGTAATGAGTCTAAGTACACTTTAAATGGCCTGAAATCCACAGGCAAAAGGGCTGAGGAAAATAGTGTTTGCACATAAGATTTTACATATTATCCTGTATTACTGGAGTAAACTTTTCCATAGAACAAAGAACCACGTACAAGCATACCTGGTTTTATTGCACTTCGCAGATACCGTGTTTTTTTACAAATCGTAGGCTTGTGGCAACCCTGTGTCCAGCAAGTCTGTGGGTGCCATTTTTCCAACAACATTTGCTTGTTTCGTGTCTCTTTGTCCCATTCTGGTAATTTTGGCAATATTTCAAACATTTTGATTATTTGTTATGGTGATCTGTGATCAGTGATTATGACTTGCTGAAAACTCAGATGCTGGTTAGCATTTTTTAGCAATAAATATTTTTTAGTTAAGGTATATACTTTTTTTTTCAACATAATGCTATTGCACACTTAACAGACTACAGTGTAATATAAACATAACTTTTATATGCACTGGGAAAACAAAACCTTTATTTAACTCATTTTATTGCAGTAGTCTGGAATTGAACCTGAGATATTTCTGAGGTGTGCCTGTATGTAAATATTTGTTTCAAAATGAGTGGTTAGAAGAAAGTGATTAAAAATTGGGCTTTTGTGGTTTTGTTTTTGTTGTTTTATTGTTTTTCCTTTCTATAAAGAAAGAAGAAACATGGATTTGTGTTGAGTCAGAGGAATCCTGAAATTGTTCTGTCATGGTATTGGTGGATCAGATGAATTCTTTAATGATTAGGTGCCTAGAAAGCACACCAGCCCTTTTGTAGTCCATCTCTACATTCCTTAGGCAGCTTTAAAGCATAAAAGCTGGCATAAGATTTGTGGGTCACAGGCAGTTTTGATACTGGTATTCATTGGGTGAATCAAATCACTGGTTTAAGTAATGCTTCTGTTTGGTGATAGGGTGCTAAAAGTCATGTACCTGACCGAACGTTATGTATCTCCCTTTTAGTTCTATATTTGCAAGGTCTGGGAAGTCAGAGATCATGCTTTATACATGCCTGTGTCTCTTAAATTACACGATATATAACGGATGGTCACTAAACATTTGTTTAATGAGTAAATATGTAATTCAGTAGAAAGCACTAAAGTTATGAGCTGTGATGGAATGAGTTAAAGTAAATTTGGCTCTTGAGCTTTTTTATGATTTGCTATTTCTCTCATTTTTATTTGTGATCAGGATAGTGAATCTGTCTATTCTGGGCATTTACACCTAGTTTCAGACCTTCTCCAGGCTCTTTTCAAGGAGGCCTATTCTCTTCAAAAGCAGCTAATGGAACTCCTGGATATGGTTTGCATGGACCCTTTAATAGATGAAAATGATGATATTTTGAATATGGTAATAGGTAAGTGAGAAAACTGCCTACTTAGTATGTGACATATGTTGACTAAACTGTATATCCATTAAATTATTGAACCCAACATTGTTTCTGATGCTTCATGGTATATTACTTATTATGTATTAAAAAATTTAAGTCCTACCTGATAAATTTTTAATCTTTTAAATTTTAGAATTTATAAAATTGATATGTGACGCCTTAACGTGGATTTGTATATTCAGTTCATGTTCACCATATGTGATTTTTCCGCAGTGATTAACAAAAAAAGTCATGCACTTTATACCTTCTAAAGTAGTCCAGATTCTGAGGCAGGAGCTTTCAGAGTTTTTAAACCATAATTCAGTAAGAAACGAAGTTTGCATTTCTTTCCAGAGCACGTATAGTTGCATATGTATGTGTATGTTCGTGAATGTGTATGTATACGCCACATTTATTTATTATATGTAAAATAATACCCGTTTTACTTGTACTCTGTTATATTCGGTTTCATTTTTAAAGAATTGCTGATTGCTACTTCATAATTTTATCACTCACCAATGCATTATAACCCAGAGTTTGAAGAACAGTAACATATAAGGACAAAGATTTCATTTATAGCTTCTGTATAAAGAGTTAAGTTGGCTTTGCGCACTATATCAGGTACCTCTTGCTCTGTAAAACACCACCCCAAAATCTATTAGGTTATAACAACTACTGCTTTATTTATCCATGATTCTGTGAGTCGGCAGTTTAGGCTGGGCTCAGCTGGGACAGCTTTCTCTGTTCCACGTGGTACAGCTGGCTCACTTGCTCGCGTTTTTGCAGTCAGTGACCTCATTCATATCTGGCTGTTGGCAGAGGCAGAAGCACTGAGCTGGCCACATGTGGCACATCATCTTGGAGGCTAGCCTGGGTTCGGTCACCTAATTAGGGCCTCAGGGTCATCATCAGGAGAGGACAAGCCCCAGTGTGCAGGCACTTTTTAACTCTTTGCTGACCTTATAGTTATTATCCTGTTGACCAAAGCAAGTCATATGGCTAAGCCCCAGATCAATGTGGAGAGGAACTGTGGATACAGAAAGGGAAGTCACTGGCCACTTTTACAAATAAAATGGAAGAGTAAAAGCCTTTCATAAATACTATGTAAATTTGCTTTAAGTCTTCCTTGTTTGGTGGTCTTTCCTTTGCAGCTTATTTTGTCATTTTGGATTAGAATATTTACAGTATATTTCAATTATAATAGGGTACAACTTTTATTCTGAACATTTTAGTTTATTTAGGTCATTTAGTTTTATTTAGGTAGGTGTGGATGTCAAAAATTAATTTTCTGTAATTTGTAAAAACCATAAATCAAAAGTATGACACTGATTTTTAAAAATTATTTTGAAAGTCTTTTTTCTAACTGCATTACCTATTTTAACAAATGTCAAAATTGATCAGTAGATAGTTGTAAATATAGGAGAAACTCACCCCATACGACATTTGAATGTCCTAAGAGTTCTGTTATTTTTTTTTGTAGTTATTCATTCATTGTTGGATATCTGCTCTGTTATTTCCAGTATGGACCATGCGTTTCATGCCAATACTTGGAAATTTATAATTAAGTAAGTTTTTTTCCTTTACTTTTTATAATATATTTTCCGTATCCAAAATGTTAATTATTCATAATGTTTTTAGATTGCATTTAAAACATTTCGTACAGGCGTGTATAAGTAATGTTTACTGACACTGCTCTCTGATTAATCCAGACGCTGTACATGTAGCTCCCGAACCAAATTGGACCTCTTTACGCTGCTGCTTCTAAAATTTTTAAAAAAAGTTCTACTTTGTTATTAATACTTTTTTTTCTTTTTCAAGATATTGTATAAATTCAAGTCAGTTAACATATAGTGTATTATTCATTTCAGGGGTAGAATTGAGTGATTCATCACTTGCATGATGCCCAGTTTTCATAACAAGTGCCCTCCTTAATGCCCATCACCTATTTAGCCCACCCCCCCCCCACCTCCCCTTAGCAACCTTCAGTTTATTCCCTAGAGTTAAAAGTCTCTTATGGTTTGCCTCCCACTAGTACTTCTGAAATAATGGGCCATGGGCCTTACCCACTTGCCTACTGCTACTGTTATTTAACCCACCAGGTGTTTTATTTCCAGGCTCAGATAAATTAATAGTTATAATTAGAGCTGAATATAATCCCTCTATTATATGCCTTTGAGTTGTTCAAGTTTAATTCCATTTATAAAGTAATTAAGTAGAGCGTTATGAAAGGTTGCCAGAGAGAGTGCCCATGGTGTTCATCAGATTCCTGAGGGTAGGAGGGGGTAGATTTGAGATGTAAAAATGGCTAAGAACCTCTACTTCATACACATGCATAAAAAGTAAAGGTCAGTATTTTTAGGTGTTAGGTGCTTTTCTTGCACCACCAGGAGATCATTAACTTGCCAATAAGTAATAGTGCAGTGGTTAAAAGTGTCAACCTAGAGCCATTCTGCATGTGCTTGAATCCATTCTGAAATCACTCTTCCTGAACACTTGGGCAATTTGGTTATCTTCTCTGAACCTTAATTTGCTCATCCGAAAATGGGAGTAATTAAAATAGCACTTTCTTGGTGGGTTTATTTTATTTATTTATTTTTTATTTAATTTATTTTTTTAAAGATTTTATTTATTTATTTGACAGAGAGAGAGAGATCACAAGTAGGCAGAGAGGCAGGCAGAGAGAGAGGGGGAAGCAGGCTTCCAGCTGAGCAGAGAGCCCGATGCGGGGCTTGATCCCAGGACCCTGAGATCATGACCTGAGCCGAAGGCAGAGGCTTTAACCCACAGAGACCCAGGCGCCCCACATTTTATTTATTTATTTTTTAAAAAAGATTTTATTTGACAGGAGAGAGCACAAACAGGGGGAAGGGGCAGAGGGAGAGGGAGAAGCAGATTCCCTGCTGAGCAGGGGGCCTGATGTGGGACTCGTTCCCAGGACCCTGAGATCACAACCTAAGTCGAAGACAGACTCTTAACCAGCTGAGCCACCCACACTCCCTCTTGGTGGGTTTATAGTGAGAATTAATTGAGTTTATCAATACTAAATGCTAAGAACTCTGCATGGCACATAGCCCAGCGAATTGCCACATCACCGTCTTTACCATTGAATGTCTTCTATTCTTGTCCTCTTCCAATTCTTTTGCTAGCCAGTGTTCAGTCCGATCTTTTGAAAATGTCAATTAGATCATGTCACTCTACTGCTTAAAATTCATCCCATTTTACTAAGAGTTACAACCTAATCCTCTCTGGCCTCTGCCTTCTTCACCAGGCCATCTCTGCTGCTCTCTCCCTGCTCCTAGTTCCTCAAACATACCAAACTCTCCCTATACCGGGGCCTTCTCACCACTCTTTCCCTCTGCCTGGGATGCTCCTCTCCATACTCTACACCTTGCTGACTCCTGCTTATCTTTCAATTCTCAACTTTAGTGTTACATCCTCATGATAGCGTTCTTTGATATTCTTACCCTGAGAATGAGTTATTTTAGATCTCTCTACTGTAGCATCCTGCACTTTTTCTACCTTAGCATTTATCACGACTGTAATTAATTATTCTTAAAATTATTTAATGTTCTCTCTTGTGCTAGACCAGAAGTTCCATGCAGACAGAGCAGAGATTGTGTCTTCATTTACTTCTCCATCCCCAGGGCCTAGCAGCATACCTGGAACTTTAGTAAGAGTTCAACTAATATTTTATAAGGAGAAGTAAAAAATTAGCTACTTAATAAGCTGACAGCTTCAGAGGTAACATCAGCATGTCTTAATTATGCCATGTCTAATATGTATGACACATTGTGATTTTTACATGTTACTTCAAGTCATATTTATATGGTCCTGTGTTACTTGATGTGTTCTTGTGATTATATTTTCTTTTTATTCATTTAGGCAGAGCCTTAAGCACCAGTCGGTTATAAAGAGTCAGCTGAAACACAGAGATATAATTACCAGCTTGTGTGAAGACATTCTTTTCTCCTTCCATTCTTGTTTACAGTTAGCTGAGCAGATGACACAATCAGATGCACAGGTAAAATATGGTCTAACAGCACATTGAATAGTTGCTCTTTATTTATTTGACAGTTACTAAATCTCATTTGAATCTATAGATCAGTTTACCTAAAAGGGTTTTAATTTTTCGTTGTTGTTGTTTCAATTTAGGATTATTTATAGCCTATAATTATTTTTCACCCCAAACATTGCATTAGACTCCTACCTACTCTTATTCCCTCTAGAAACTAGCTATCTCCTGCCCATCCACTCTTTTTATGTAATTAACTGTTTGGTCAAGGCATTCTCAGAATCCTTTCATTCTTTTCTACCCTAGGTCAAAAATCTAACCCCTTAGTTCTGCATTTATCTAAGGTTGTCTGATGTAGCCACAGTTGGCTTGTTCTTCACCAATCCGTTGCAACCTGTAGTGATGTGATATGTAACTGTGTGTATGTATCAGTGTTCTCAAATTGATACGCACCTACTTACATTTATTTTGATTTCAAAAAGTTATAGTGTTGAATCGGCATCCCATTTATGAAAGATATTGTATTATAAAAATTTATAACAAGTTTATTGGGAATTAATAGTTCATTTTCTTATAACAATTTTATGCATAGTACTTTTTGTTCTCAAAGACTAGCCCTTTAAATTTTATTTAACTCATAATGGCCCTAAATTATAGCATGAATAGTACTCAGGACCTAAGAGTTGTATATAATAATTTCAATGGGAAAATGAGTTAAATATTTCTTCCCTAAAGTAGTAGTAACCTCCCCTCCCATTGTAGACTTGCTAGCACATACAGGCAATTCCTTTGTACCTGTGTTCTACCCTAACCAGCTGCCGTGGGGGTGGATGTGTAAGGATTCCTCCCTTTCCTAAACACTGGTTGCAACTCTTAGGGCAAATGGGATATGGAAGGACTGACCCAAGGGGAAGATGGAAGTTTGAAAAGGAGTTCTGAAGTAGGTAAAAAGGAACTGAGGAGTACCTTTAGGAAGGGGCTAACCTTTTCCTTCTTGCTTCTCTTCTTTTTCTCTTATCTGATCTTCCCTTACATCCTTTCTTTTCCACTCCCACGTCCTTCTATTGAGTCCCCTCACCTTTCTATAAGGAGGAGGCATTTGGCTGAGTATCTTGTGCCATGGCAGGAAGGTTGTTCCTTCTCCACTTTAATCCTATACGTCTGTATCCTCAATCCTGACTTTCTTTTTTCCCACTTTCCTTCTTGCTTAACTTGACCCCACAGACTCTCCAGCTTGTGCTGGGAGAGTAAGATTAGAAGAGATTTGGGACGGGAGACACATGGAGAGAGCCCAAACAACAGTATGGTGGAAGAGAAAAGAGAAGTCCTGGGGGTGCCTAACCAGGGTGGCTATTTGTACACAAAGTATTCAGCTTATAGAATCACTTGTATGTAGAAATCAAAGAATTTAAATTATAAACTTTCCTAACTGTCCAAGCAAATTTTCATGTTTTTCCTTGTGAAAATTGGGGACTGGTAGAGTGACTAGCACTACTCACTGTCCATTGCCTGAAATGGAGCTTTGAGATGGTCTGTTTGGTTTCTCCATTCTGAACTCTAAATTCTGAGCCACAACGCCCTCTGCTGTTTGCTATTGATATTTATTGAGGAATCAAACCATTATCTTAAAAGTCTTCCAAGCAGTTTTCTCACTGTGTTTTCAAAAAATCAAAATAAAACCACCAAATTTAATAGGTAATATGCTAATTATGAAAGCATACAGATGTATCAGTCCCTGTATTGGGTTCCTTGGGCTGCCATAAGAAATTACCACAAACGGGGTGCCTTAAAACAACAGAATTTATTCTCCCACAGTTTAGAGGAGAGAAATCTGAAATGTCTCTGGAGGACCGTATTCTTTTAAAGCTCTAGGGTAGAGTCTGCTCCATGCCATTCTGTTAGTTTCTGGTGTGCTTGGCATCCCTTGGCTTACAGCTGGAGAACTCCATTCTCTGCCTTCATCATTACGTGCTGGTCTCTCCGTGAGTCTTCACACCATCTTCTTACAAGGACACCAGTCGTACTGAATTGAGGGTATACCCTACTCCAGTGTAGCTTCAGCCTAGCTAATTATATCTGTGATGACCCTGTTTCCAAATAAAGTTCATATTCTGAGGTACTGGGGATTAAGACTACAACATATCTTTTTGGGAGATACAGTTCAACCTCTAACAGCTCTTAAGTCTTGAACATGGTTTCAAAAAGGGAATATTGTATTAGATTGTTTAACATACAGTTTTTTATCCACCAATGATTTAGTTTTTCTATAAAGAGGGAAATTTATTTGTAAGGCGATTAATATAAATTTAACTTCTGTAATTGCTGCCTTTGTTCATATAATGCTTATAGAAATTGCTATTTAGAAAGTAAGCATACACTTTTCTACATAAATATATAGCTTATTATAACTATAAATACATAAATATAATTTTTTAAAGATTTATTTATTTGTTTATTTGAGAGAGAGAGAGCACATGCACAGGGAGGGAGAGGGAGAAGCAGGCTCCCTGCTCGACATGGGGCTTGATCCCAGGACCCGGAGATCATTACCCTAACTGAAGGCAGATGCTTAATCGACTGAGCTACCCAGGCACCCCTACATACTTCCTGTTTTAAATTAATCAGTATATCAAGATGGGATTATAAATTATACACTTGCTTTTTGAAAATGTCAAAATAAAAGCTCTAGACTTAATCAGTATGCTTAGTAGTGAAGTAAAACTAGATCCTTCCACCAAACCTTGCACAATTTTCCCTTGAATGAGAAAGAAAAATTGAAAGTAGGCCAATATGATAAGTTGTGTGTCACTGGCCATTCATTTAATAAGCATTTCCAGAGTTCTTTTTTTTTTTTTTTTAAAGATTTTATTTATTTATTTGACAGAGAGAGAGAGATCACAAGTAGGCAGAGAGGCAGGCAGAGAGAAGGGGAAGCAGGCTCCCCACTGAGCAGAAAGCCCAATGCGGGGCTCCATCCCAGGACCCTGAGATCATGACCTGAGCTGAAGGCAGAGGCTTTAACCCACTGAGCCACCCAGGCGCCCCGCATTTCCAGAGTTCTTATTCTGTGTAAGTCACATTTTCTGCCCTCAACAATTTACTATCTAGGCTGGGAGAAAAATAAACAGAGAATGGTGTGATCTTTGGAGAACTTGATGTTGGCTAATGGGAGTAAAAGTAGGAACCCAGTCATGAAGTCAGGGAAGATTTCTTGTGCTATAACATCTAAGCCTAAGATCGCTTATTGAATATACTACAAGGTCAGTGTAGATTCATCTTTAATCTCTGTACTTTTAAGCTTCTATAACACTTGATAAGAAAATTCATGTTTATTATTATCAGAGAAGGTGAATTTTCACCTAACCTATTTCTGGGAAGGACATTAACTGTTTCCAAATATTGTTAATAAAAATAAAAAAGAAGGATCATATTTAATTAATGGATCATCTAGTTTTGTTCTGATTGGTTTATTTAAGGTTTTACTATGTTGGAAAGAAATCAGACAGTTAACATTAAAGTTAAGATATCTTATTTCATATGAAATTATTCTCAGAATTAAAGTTATCTATTTGACTTAATTTTATGGTACTAACTTGAGCTTTTTGGATTATAGTGTGTATTAACATTTTAGAGTGACAAAACAACCCACATTTATTGAGTTAAGTTGCCTAAGTGTCAGACACATTAAACCTCACAATGAACTTTAGTGTAAGCCACACATTGCGATCTTATAGAGAGGTTTAATAACTTTCCCAAGGTGTGTAGTAGTTGTAGTAGGGCCGGGATTTCAATCCAGGCAGGATGACTCCGTAGTCTCTACCTCCCCTGCATACACACAGCCACTGTTGTATCAGTTTACAAATGTAATATATATTCACAAAACCCTCACACATTACAGAAATATTTAACATGGGAAGTGAGATCCTACTTTTATCTTCTAGAGAGAGCCACAGGTAAAGTTTTGACTTATTTTTGTGGGGTTAGGGAGCAAATATTAATACAACACATAATTTTAAATAATAATAGGATTATATACATATTGTTTTACAGCTTGATTTTTTACTGAATTGTCTTAGGGCTTTCTGTGTCTGTGAAGATAAATCTACCCAATTCTTTTTAATAGCTCTATGCAATTACAGTTTATGAAAATACCTTGAATTTTTTGACGGATACTTCATTCCAGTTTTCACTGTATAAAAATGTTGCATTGCATTTCTGTGCTAGCTAGTATTTCTATTGGATATATTTCCAGAAGTGGAACTGCTGTTGGATCAAGGGGATTCAACACTTTAGCTTTTAATAATAATGCAAGGAGTATATTATCTTATGCTCCCAGGAATGGTAAAACAAAGTGCCTGTTAACTTCTTCAGCAACTTTGGGATATTATCAGTTTTTTTCATATTTGCTAATCAAATAGCCCACCCCCTTTTTCCTCAAAAGATATATAATTAGGTTGTAATTTGAATTTTTTCAATATTAGTTTATTGACAGTTTGTATTTTCTGTGAACTGCCTTCTCATCTTTTTCCTGTTTTCTTTCATATCTCATTCTTGTATTGATTTGAGACTTTTTTCTTTTGACCATCTGTTGATCTCCATATAGCAAAGAGCAATAAGGTATTTAAATTTCTTTCACTTTCACTTTCAGATCAACCAGGAATGATCACCTCCCTCTTCTGCTTTATAACTTAAGATTTCTTTTCAGTAGAGTTTAATTTTTTGAAATATCTCTGTCATTTGGTATTTGTGTTGCTTCTGACAACACTTCCGAGGAGAATTATGTTTGCTTGGAAAATGTTTATACTCTGTTTATTAAGAGATCTTTTTTAGAAAATATTGTCTCATAAGTTTAGCTGATTTCATATTCTTATTCGCTATGCTTTCTTTTTTCCTTTTTTGGAACAGGATAATGCTGACTATAGATTATTTCAGAAAACACTCAAATTGTGTCGTTTCTTTGCCAACTCTCTTTTGCATTATACTAAGGTAAGGCTTATTTTTTGTAATGTGTAAATGTGAAATCCACAATAAATTATAAATTGTCGTGCTTTCGTCATTACCACCAAAAAAAATACTTTGAAGTTATTTTGTCAAGAATGTATTTTATAGGTTTCTTTTTTAAATATTAAATGTTGAGCATCTGTTATATCATTTAAATGTAAATATAAATAAAATTACTTCTATAAGCACAAGTCAATTTTCAGAAGATAATTCAATTTGGCTTTGAATACTGTATAAATTCTACCATATTTAAAAATTTTTTAATTGTTATAGTTGAACTATTCAAAGATTTAAAACTGTACTAATTTTAAGAAGACTTGCATATTGGGGAGTCATCAGGATAGCAGTGATAGTTGAAGATACGTGAATAGAGTAGATAAGTTATCAAGGCAGATTATTTGGAGACAAGAGCAGAGAATGTTTATAGCAGCCAAAGAAATATCATTAGTAATACACATTGGTGATTAAGAAAAAATACTCTATCCCTGTTGAATTTGTCTTTGACCTTGTCTTCCTCACTTTGGAGGAAAAGATAAGGATCTCCAGTGACTTTATTATAATCAGAGTTCCATGGCAGGCACACTGACTTCTTACACGTTGCCAGCCTATTCAGTGTGCTCCCGAACTGGTCCTGCTGGGCAGCCGCCACTTTTGTAGTTGGCTACTCTCACCCTGGCTCCTTGCACTTGCAGGATGGGTACATCAGTGGCAGAGGCCCATTGGTTGGGAGGGTCCTGGCACCAATGGCATTTGATGGGTACTTACCCATCTGATATTTGTTTGGTATGTAGGAGGCAAGATTATGCCATTTTAAATCAATCCTTTTCTATCAAAGGAATCTTTAATTTTTAAAAATTAATCATCAGCTTTTTTCTATATCTATAATATAATAAGAACTATTTATTTTACTTCTTAAGAGATAGCCTAGTCATAATGGAGCAGTCACAGCTGTACTCGAATCCTAGCCTTGCTGGTTTTTTCTGTGTGACTTGATCAAGTTACTTGATGCTTTAGCTTTCTATTCTGTGAAATGGAGATAATAATATGTCCTAAGATTTTTGAGAGGGCTAAAATAAAAGTGATATACCTAAAGTCATTCGCTACATGTCTACTGAGCACTTAGTAGTTATTCAGTATGTGACAGCTGCTAATTGTGGTTATGGTGATAGTTTTAGTGGTAAATTAGGTGCTTAGCCTTATCCTCCATTTCTTTTATCCTCCATTTTTTTTTTTCCCTTATCCTCCTTTTTATTATCATGCAAGAACCTTTTTTTTTTTTTTAACACATCCAGAAATTTATTTTGCATGTGTTTGTGAGAGGATATGTGTTAGAAAAGCATAGTGCATACAAAGAATGAATAGAGTTGTTTTATTTTAGGAATTTCTTCCTTTACTTTCTGATTCTTGCTGTACATTGCACCAGCTTTATCTTCAGATACACAGGTAAGAAGAATGCCATGTGATTATTAAAATGTAGCAGTGCCATTTGAACCATGCAAAGGTTAAGTGTATGCCATTTAAAACACGAGAGTAATTTTTTACTGTTTTAGTAAATTTTTATCTGCTTGCTTAAAATAATTGGAGATGGAAGCTTTTAAAGAGTAGATTCCATGTGAGTTTTACGTATCTTTGTAGTCTTAACTAATGCCTTAATACCTGAGTGATGAATAACTGGTATGGTGATAAATACCAAAGGCCGAAGAAAAAAAAAAGTTATATATACATAGATATATTGTTTTTTTATCTTTGTAACTTTTTATTTTACTTCTATGAGATTTAAGTCTAGTAGTAGTTAACTCCATCTCCGAAAAAAAAAAAGTGAATTACAGAAAAGTATCATAATTTAGATAGGAGCTAGTATATGTGAAATTGACAATTACCTCCAAGGAGCCCTCAATTGACACTAAAATACTCTGTCATCTCATTTGTCCAGCAGTCCTCTCTAGTCTCCTA
Source organism: Potos flavus (assembly GCA_028534135.1). Classification (NCBI taxonomy): domain Eukaryota; kingdom Metazoa; phylum Chordata; class Mammalia; order Carnivora; family Procyonidae; genus Potos; species Potos flavus. The sequence continues at coordinate 10,976,030 of CM052893.1, read as the reverse complement.
GACAACTTTTTCCATACCTCTCCCTCCTTAAACTTCCCACATCTCTAACACCTCCTTCCTATCCCCTATTGTTAATTCATGTCTTCACTGTGTATGTCACTAAGATGGAAGCATGACTTCCTCCACACGTTGACTGTTCTGTGTCTCAGTCCATGTGTTCCCTGTTCTGTGGATGGGCTCTCTGTGAGCCTGCCTTAGGCCGGCCTCTCTGAGGGTGCATTGGTTCATCTGCACTCACGTGCTCAGCGACCTCACTCTAGCAATCATTCCCTTTCCCTCTTGCATCACCAATCTTCCCTCCCAACTGGATCTTTCTTGTCAGTATACCAGCATGCTGTTATCTTTTCCATCATAAGAATACAAAACAAAATCTCTCAATTCCATATCCGCCTCCAAATACCTTCCCACTTCTTTGCCTCTGTTTACAACAAAACTCCCAGGAGTTGTCTGTCTGTACCACTGTCTATACTTTTTTTTCTTGAGACCATTCTAGTCAGGCTTTCCATTCCACCACTTGACCAAAGCACCTCTTGTCAAGGTCATCAGTGACATCCACATTGCTGCATCGAGTGGTTGGTTTTCAGCCTCATGTTATGTAACCTGTCTGCAGCACTTGACTCTTCCTCTTGAACTCTTTCTTCCATTGGCTTCTAGGATACCTTTCCTTCTTATTTTCTTCTAAACTCACTGGCTGCTTCTCCTTAGCAGGTTCCTCGTCTCCCTAGCTGAAGTTGGGTGTGCCTCAGTGACTAGTTCTCAGGCCTCATTGATCTCTTTCTGGTCATTTTGTCTCACGATGTTAAATTCATCTCCCCCTTTAATGTCTAACTCTGCTAGTCAGGGTGTCTGAACTCACATTCACCCAGACTGAACTCTTGATTCCCACCCATTCCATCTCCACCCCCAACAAAATCTGCTTCCCTGGTAGCATCCTCATTTCAGTTTAAATGGCAACTCCGAGGGTGCCTGGGTGGCTCAGTTGGTTAAGCATCTGACTCTTGGTTTAGGCTTAGGTCATGATCTCAGAATTGTGAGATCGAGCCCCCCCACTCAGTGGGGAGTCTGCTTGAGATTCTCTCTCCCTCTCCCCCCCTCCCCAATAAATAAATGGCAGCTCTATTCTTCAAATTGATCAGGCCAAAAAAACCTTGCTGTCTTCTCCGACATTTTTTCCTTGTTCTCATATCCACTTGTCATCCATTAGCATATCATTGGTATCACACACCTTCAGTGTGTGTTCGGTGTATACGCATACCCAACGCAGCCAGTTCTCACCACCAGAACTGCTTGCATCTGATGCTGCCCACTACTGTGTTCTTGCCTGGGTTTCCAGAGATCCTGCCCACTCTCTGCCTCCTCCCTTGCGTTCCTCTATTCTTTTGGCCATAGGGTAGTCAAAGTGAGTGATAAGACACCAGTGGGATCATAGAACTTCTCTGTACAAACCCACAAATGATTCAGTATTCAAACAGAATTCAGTAGGATTTCATGTCCACCTTAACCTTGTTTTATTTTTTTCTCCATGGCACTTATTAACATCTGTTATATTATGGACTTACTTGCTTATTTATTTGCTAACTGCCCCTCTTCATTAGCACGTGAACTTTATAAAGGCAGTGACCTTGTACATTCTGTTTACGACTTTGTTACCTGCTCCTGGAACAGTGCATGGCATGTAGACACAGGCATTTAATAAACACTTGTCACATAAATTAGAAATACACCATTTGATTGAAAAACTAGTACTTGCTTTGATGCTTAGTAGCTGTAGTTCACGTTATGGAGTTTGATTACCTGTATTTTATTTATATATATCTTTCACCTTACTTGTAACGTAATCCTCACCCAACTGTGAATCAACATCACAAATGAAGAATCAAGGAGGTCAAATGAATGAATCAAAGTTATGCAATAATTAACTGAAAGATTGTTGCTTTTTCCATCACCCTACAAAGGCCTCAAGTGTTTCTCTTAGGTGCATCCCTTTAAATGCTGCTATCCCTGCTATACAGGGTTTTCTTAGATATCCTCAAGTTAAAAGACAAGTTAAATATCCTCAATTAAAATAACATGGCAAAAAGTACCAAATACACACATCTTACTTCACACAGGTTTGACTAAAATTTCATTTCAAGTCTATTGACTGAGACATCATCCATGAAAAAGTCTTTGCATCTTCCTTCAGGACTAGTATACAGTTTAATTCTTGCAAAACCCTTATTTCTGAGCATTGATTCATAGTAAATTCAGCATTCTGCTTTATTTTGAAACAACTTTTAACAGAAGCGACTGAGCCAAAATTTATCAGAAATATCTTTCTATATATAATATTTTTATTGATTATTTGATATTCATATTTTCATGGTCTTTTTTTTTTTTTTAAAGATTTGTTCATTTTTATTGTAGAGAGAGAGAAAGCAGGTAAAGAGGCAGAGGGAGAGAGAAAAAGTCTCCAGCAGACTCTGCTGAGTGTCCAGCCCAACACGGGGCTTGATTCCAGGACCCTGAGATCATGACCTGAGCCCAAATCAAGAGCTGGACACTTAACCGACTGAACCACCCAGGCGCCCCTTCATGGTCCTTTTGTAAGGACACTACTGTCAAAATGGTGTTAAAATGCATCAAAACAATACCAAAGATTTCTCTAAGATTATAAACTTTTAATTTTTTGGAATTACAGTCATGTATTTAGTTTGGAGGTCTTCATACAATTGCGGTATCAATTTAGTACTTAGAATTTTGTTTTATAAAATACATGCCGTGTATTCTTTATATATTTTCACTGCTGGAAGAACATCAGTTTATAGTACTTACGTCTACCTAAATTAGAAGATACCTGTTAATGGATGAATTTTTTCCCTCCCTTTCCAGCAAATTTCCTCCAAGCCTATATGCTGCCGGGATCTCTAAAGCACAACAGGAGGAAATAGCGGGCACTTTCCTAGTTACACTGGATCCACTCATCAGTCAACTTCTCACATTCCAACCTTTCATGCAAGTGGTTTTAGACAGTAAATTAGGTAAGCTTCAAAACAGTTTTAATTTTAAATCATCAAATAATTGACTTGTTAGAGACAAGGTTATTTCCCTTACATAATCATCCTTTTTAAAGATTTTATTAAAAATTCCTTCTACTTTTCTTTAAATGAAAAAACATTCCAAAAAAACAGTTATGCCTCTTACTTTTTTACCCATCACGATCAGATTTCTGTTGAAAATATGGAGAGTATATTTTTACCAATTTGTTGTAACTTAATAAGTTTTTGTTACCTGCCAGAGCTGCCATGCGAACTACAGTTCCCACAGTGTCTTCTGCTGGTCGTCATCATGGACAAGCTGCCGTCTCAGCCTGAGGATGTGCAGGCCCGGTGGTGTACAGAGAGCCAGCTCTCAGAAGCTACAACCAGGTAGCAGATGTGGTGGGGTTTCTACCCAGTCGTCTTACAGATGGTTTAGAGTGCCCTGTCATTTGGAATGATCTTGAAATTTAAGTTTTTGGTTACATCAGATATTCTAGTTAATAATTCCTGTTAATATTTCTTCATATATATTGCTACTTTATAAATATAAATAAAACATAGATAAATCTATAACAGAACCTAAAATTATTTTAATTTCGTTCAGTGTTTTAGAAGCTTTTGCGTAAGACTTAGTGTTTTAAACATTGAGTATGATAGATGTATTTACTAACATTTCAAGATGAGCTCTGATAAATAGAATTCTGGATTCCACAAGTTCTCTCCCGGGAAATATCACTCCTCGTATTCATCCTTCTCGCCACTGCCAGGCTGTAGCATCTTACTGCACGCGTGATTGCTGGGCCGTAGCATTCACTCTTTCCTTGCGCGCCTTCTGTGTGCGGTAGCAGGTCATCTCCCAGAGCCCGGCTGTGAGCTCCTGCCCCTCCCTGTACAAACGTGCAAGCCCGATGCCGGCTGGTCCAGCTCTGCACTCCACATCTGTCCCTCTGCCACCGCAGTCCAGCATTGCTCCTTGTCCTGTCACTCGTATACTCGTTTTCTGCACACATGCCTCGTTTTGGTCAGACTGGCTGGTCACACCTACCTTCTCCTCATGCTTTATTATCTTTGCCTGTTTATCTTTTGCCTATTTCTAATTTGTTATTTAAATCCACTATGAAATTTTTTAAACTATTTTATTATTATTTTTTAAAGATTTTATTTATTTATTTGACAGAGAGAGAGAGCACAAGTAGGCAGAGGCAGAGAGAGAAGCAGGCTCCCCACTGAGCAAGGAGCCTGATGTGGGACTCGATCTCAGGATCCTGGGATCATGACCTGAGCTGAAGGCAGACGCTTAACCGACTGAGCCACCCAGGCATCCCTCTTAAACTATTTTAATCTTAAAGTGGCCCCTCTCTGTCTGACTTACACCTGTTTTCTATTTTCTATGTAATAGCTAATATATATTTAAATTTTAGGCTCCTTGATGAATTTTGTCTTTGTGTAGTTCAGTACTATGATAAACATTTGGTAAATGATAAAAAAAAAAATACAGGAAAATTCCTCTCCTTTAAGGAATTTCTCTAACAGTGACTATATTTTATTTTTATGGTTAGATATTCACACATATTGGAAACTGTCATTGATATATCTCTCTTGAGACATTTTGCTTTGGGAAAATAACCCTCCATATGCCATATTATTATTGTACCTGCTAAATGTTAAATGTGAAGAATGTTGGGTTCAGTGTTCTCCATTTCTCTACAGGATGTCTCTATTCAAAGCTGTTTTCTGCAGTTTTGAGCAGTGTGCTGCTGAACTCTCTCTGCCTGTTCATTTACAAGGAGTAAAGAGTAAAGGGCAAGTGGAAGTTGCTGTCACCTTGTATCACCATGTTTGTGTTCATCTGTGTACATTTATCACTTCCTTTCATCCCTCATTGTTCCCTGAACTGGTAAGTTTGTTACCTGCTGGGCTAAACTGAAGTTATTACCCCTCTGCTTTCTTTTCATTGAAATTTTTGATTTATATACAAAAGAAAGGAATAGTTAATGTGTATTCTTTTTGAATGTCATTCTCTTAGTTTGTACCTCTTACCCTTTAATTCAGTTATGTCTTAGGAAATGGTAATCCTAGAGTCCTGTAGTACTCAGATATAATGGCTAGCTAAAACATTTGAGAAAGCATTTTGGGTGGCAAGATATGGAAAGATAGAGTGAAAAGAGGAAAAGTGTTAGGATTTTACCTGATTCAATTTCATAAGGAGAATGAGAAGTAAATAGTAGATTGTAGCACCAAGTCTCCTATAGATCTTAGGCATGATGTTGATTTTCTTTAATGAAATTAAAGTAGAAAAGATGTGGAGAAAATTGTAGGAAAAAATTCTTAAAATTTACATAAGGATCAATATCCTTTGAGATACATTTTACAGTGGTTAAGATCTAGCACTAGAATCTTTGTGGATCCTAATGATTGAGTTACCACATTTAAAATCACTTTTGAATCTCCATAGCCCAGCACAATGCCTAATATGTAGTAGGTGCTCAGTAAATGTGGAAGGAATGGTGTTACAGGCTCTTTCAGATACTAGAAATTTGAGCCTTCTCACTGAGGTTCTGTTGTTATTTGGATCGTGATGGTGTTTTGTTGTTTTATTTTGAGAAATGTAATATGAATAATAATGTATCATGAACTTTCTGTTTTTCATTAGGATGTTGCTCTGTTGAATGCTGTGCTTAGTGCTAATATGATCACCTCTCTGTTAGCTATGGACGCATGGTGCTTCCTTTCCCGGTACAATGTACTTTTTTTGTTTTTTTGATTGATTTATAGTAGTGATTGATAGTAAATGATGTTTTATACTTGTAAGTTTATAGAAAAATTCTGTCTCGATAATCCTTTAGTAGCTCCCCAAAATGGTTTGATTTCATATCATAGCATTAAATCAGGAACCAGGCTCCCTCTTTCCTTCTATGGTTCCAGTCAATAGATAACTAACTCTTGCTTAGGTAGTTTTGTATGTTGTGGTATTCCTTGGCCATGGAGAAATTGCAGCTTAGAATATTTAGTGCTTTTTGGAAGTTCATCTCCTTGCTTTTCTGAATACTTGTAAAAATATTTTGGAAAGATAATCTTCTCTTAAATCACAGATATGGGACTGCTGAACTCTGTGCACACCATGTCACCATAGTGGCTCAGCTGGTGAGTAGAATTACAAGGTCTAAAACACTCACTTTACATGCAGTTCCTTTAGGGATATGATAATCTTGAAGAATGTGAATATCAAAAGGACAGATAGTACAGTAGCTAAATTCTTTTGACAGGTTCTTTGCTGTCCCTTAACGCTGATGGTGTTGAGAAAGATGTGCCAGATACTGTCAAACTAGGGAAATTGTTTCATATTGTCAAAATCTTACAGAGTTCTATTAATTGTTTTGGAAAAGAAAGACTAGGTTAATGAAGAGTAAATTTAAAATTGAATGCAAAGTAGAAAATAAAAGAGTTAGTTGTAATGTGGATTACTGAGAGTTGTTTTTTTTTTTCTTTCTTTAAAGTGACTTAGACAAGCTGCCTCTTGATTTTGTCTCAGGATGATTTGAGAGGGACCAAATGTGACAGTAATTGATGCCTTTGGGGAAAGAAGTCATGCTTTGTGAATGGCTACAAAGAATGATTTAGTGATGATTAATCTTTTCAATGTTGACTTTTAAATTCTGAGATGTTTGATATATTCCATATGATATGGTCATGTTGTTTTTGGGTTTTTTGTCCCTGGCCTTTTATAAAGATCTCATCTGGGTCCTTGTGTATTTCGTTTCTTAGTAGCTATTATGTCATACATTTCTTAGTTTGCTGTTTAAAGATGCTATAGACTAAATCCAGGGAAGTGTGTAATAACCTAACAGCTGGCATGTACGTCTCCATGGCTAATCGTCTGGAGCACGTACCCACTTCTGAATCCTTAACGTGTCTTGTACAAGACAGATCCAAGTAATTTTTATGTTAGATTATCTTCTTCAAATAAAAACATTTGTTTAATTAAGTAAAAGCTCTCCTAGTGTATTATGATAGGAATTGATCTCCAGAAAATTGAGCTTATAAAATCTTTTAATGGAGCTAATATTTAGAGTTACATCCACTTCTGCACTACTGTGCTTAGAGCTTAAAAAGATTGCATGAATTGTCTTTGAGTAAGATTAACATATCAAGTTATCATCCAAATAATCATCCAAGTAATCAGAAATAGAAGTTCCAGAGGGTTGTTTATAAATACAATGTCAAAATTGCTTTCTCATCATAAAAGTAATCTAGTTTAATGGAAGAAAAACAAAAGCTCTAAATTAAAAATCTAAATTACTTATAATCTTATGTCCCAGAAAGAGCTGCTGTTTATTTTAGCATATAAAAGCTTGTAAAAGCCATAATTTTAAATCAGTCTCTCTTCTTATGTCTTTTCCCAGATAAAATCTTGCCCTGGAGAATGTTATCAGCTCACCAACCTATCAATACTATTGAGGCGACTCTTCTTCTTCATGGCCCTGCCCCAACAGGCAAGGATATCATCTTAGTCACTGTCTTTGAGCATCTGCTGAGAAAAGGATTCAGACTCTTTGAAGGCTTCCCACTGCCCCATTTATTCTACATTTAAATGTTGATACGATCCGAGCATCAATTTTTGACATATTGATTGCTTTGCTTATTGCTTTTAGATTTTAGATTTTGATGTTGTTAAAGAAAAACCAGAGTAGTAGTTAAAGTGATATAAGCGGGTTTTATCCTGGGATTCTTGCTGTAGGGGAAAGAGGCCTCAGTGTAAAACTGGGCTCAAGTCTGAATATAGCATAGCCTAGTGGGGACTACAATGAAGGAGCAAGGTGTAGGTCGATAGGTGAAAATTACTAAAAGGAAAATGTCAGGGCTAAGGAGGTGGTTCTTGCTAAACTGACAAGTAAGATTCTTGTTGAACACAGACCAAGGTGATCAAATACTAAGGCTGAGGGGTGCTTTCTAGATTGACTTAGCAGTATTCTTGCTAAAACTGGATGATGCAGGCCCAAGGTTGGACAATCCCATGGAGGAAGACTAGTTGAGAAGAGGCCTTGGAAGAAGAGCCTGACTAAAGTTTGGTCAGGGGAGAGTCTTTGTCACTGTCTTTGCTGCAAGTTACAGTCATTGTCTTCCTGAACTCTCTCTCTCCCTTGTTTCTCATACATTTAAGATACTTGACACGAGAAGTTTCTATATGCCCTGCCTCTTTTAACTTATTTTGAAGAGCCTGAATGTTATTTATGTATATCCTTAATGATGTCTCTTATTTTTTACAGTAAGTAAGTTGAACTTTTTGGGGAAGATTGAAAGTGTGATGAGCCTTAGTTGTTTGCTATTGTGAGGAAAACAAGCTCTGCCCTGATAAAGGAGATTCTCCAGTTAGAGAAACCTCTGTAGCCCAGTGCAGCCCTTGGGTTGGTCACTCCACAGCTGCTTTAGGAGCTTTTTAAAAAATACAGATTCTTGGACCTTAACCTGTGAGTAGAGTGGCTATGGTGTGGTGGCTGGCAGTGGGGCCCAGTCATTTTCTTTTGGTATGATTGTCGTTAAATTCCTATATGATTCTGACATGGACACAAGCTTGGGAACCACTAGGTTAGTGAAGGGGGGGTTGAATCTTCTGGTTTGAATCCTGTCTTACTATGACCTTGGTCACCTTACTGTGACCTCAGAGAAGTTTCTGAACCTGTTTCCCTGTCTAGAGTGACAGATAAGTGTTAACTATTTTGAAAACTTTCGTAGGGACTTAGAGGTCATATATGCAAAATACATAGCACAGTGCCATGCTTATTAGAAGGGTGCTCAGTAAATATTGGGAGTTCTTTCTTTTATTTTTATTTATTTGTTTATTTGAGGGCAAGTGTGCAGAGGGGGAGGAAGGGCAGAGAGAGAGAAAGAATCTCAAGCAGGCTGCATGCTCAGTGCAGAGCCTGACACAGAGCTTAATCTCACAACCCTGAGATCATGGCCTGAGCTGAAATCAAGAGTCAGTCGACTAACTGAGCCACCCAGGTGCCCCGGGAGTTATTTCTGAATAGGGAATTTGCCTCAAGTCCATGTCTGCTTTTCTGCCCGAGAGAGGTTGGTCAGGCACCAAGAGAAGCCTTGCCAACCTCCTAGCCCTCCTCCTTGCAGGTTGTTCCGAGGCTGAAAGCACACTAGACCCACCTACTAGCCCTCTAGAAAATATGTAAGGGGTGCTGTTCTCCCCTCCAAAACTCTAGAAGAGTTGTCTGTTCCATATCCCTTTGAATTCTATTTTATTTTATTTATTTATTTATTTATTTATTTTTATTTTTTATTTATTTTTTTAAAGATTTTATTTATTTATTTGACAGAGAGATCACAAGTAGGCAGAGAGGCAGGCAGAGAGGGGGAAGCAGGCTTTCCGCTGAGCAGAGAGCCCGATGCGGGGCTCGATCCCAGGACCCTGAGACCATGACCTGAGCCGAAGGCAGAGGCTTTAACCCACTGAGCCACCCAGGCGCCCTATTTTATTTTTTTTTTTAAAGATTTTGTTTGTTTATTTGTCAGAGAAGAGAGAGCGCGCAAGCAGTGGGAGTGGCAGGCAGAGCAGGCAGAGGGAGAAGCGGGTTCCCCACCGAGCAAGGAGCCGACGCGGGACTCCATCCCAGGACCCTGGGATCATGACCTGAGCCAAAGGCAGAGGCTTAACTGACTGAGCCACCCAGGCGTCCCTTCCCTTTGAATTTTAATACCTTTTATTATCCTCTCAAAGCTCTTGACCCTGGTTCCTGGTACACTGTCCTTCATAGAGGCCCTGTTAACTTAGAGGCCCTTCCTAAAGAAGTGGGATTGGGAGGGAAAGTGTCTTTTTAACCTGTTTTCTTTTTAAATGAGAATAAAATTACTCTTTTCCCAGGGTTGTGAAATTTTAACGTTTAGAATAATACAACTCAGAATGAATGACCTCTAAGTGAGATCTAGAAACTTTGTTATAAATAAACTCTAGTTTATGTTTAGAGATCTCTTAGATACTCCTCACTTTCCTAAGTTTTTCCAAATAATTGAGGCTATCAGATATGCGTTATAGATATTCGAGGGGTTACTTTTAATTTTTTCCTTCAGTTATCAAATACTGATTTCCTGGTCAAGTTACAGTGTTAAAATTTAAAGGGACATACCTAAATTTGAATTCTTGTCTGAGTCCTTAGGTATTAGTTTATCTTAAAACTGAGATACTAGATGGCAGTGCTGAGACTTGGGGAGACCTGGAATGTAAGCTGCTCGAAGGGAGCACTGCACAAGTGTTCATTCTTCTGCCAGGTTCTGCTCTTTCTCCTTTTCCCTGAAGGGAGGGAATCGACCTTTGTTGAGACAACAGTATGAACTGGGCTGTGTTCTAGACACTTCAGTTCTTGGAGTTCCTGTGTCATCCTTGTGGGATATGTGGATTATATTCATCTACAGATGAAGAAACAGTAGCTTAGGGCAGTAAAAGAATGTCTCCAAACTCACCGTGATAATGGCTGAGGTGGGATCTAAGCCAGATCTCTCTTACTCCAGAAGGGGCACTTCCCACTGCCCCAGCGTCGTCGCCTTCAGCTCTTTATCCTGCAGTTGCTTCGGGGCCTTCTCTGTTTGTGGGTTGTTGGCTCTGCCTCCTTATCCCTTTGAACCGTATGAAATCTGCTTTTTTTCTTTAGGCGTATAAAGCTTGCTCATTCATTTTTAATAGTGTTTTGTTGTTTAAAGTAAAAACTTGGAAACCACTGTACTATATCATGATACCAGAAAGAACATATATTCTAATAGAAATTATAAATTTATAAACGTGCTCATAGTGAAAGGTGGTACGTAATGAGCACCCAGACTGGCACAAATCAGGTTGTGTTGGGTGTTCATAGCTTAGAAGACTGTTTCTGGGGAGGTGCAGGGTGGGAACAGGTAGGAACAGGGGAAGCTGTTGGAGAGGGAGGCATTTTTGATGCAGGCTCTAGGTTGGGGAAGGTGGAGGGGAGGCTGGGGCAGGAGTGCGGGGAGAGAGCAGGGGCTGGGGCAGAGAGGCAAGTAGCGAAGCTGGAAATAATTTTTCCTTTGCACACAAGATGGTATCTTTTTAAAAAGTGAAATAAAAACCCAGACTTTTGTATCAGTGATGCAGCATTAACATAAATGAAAACAATTAATCCCAGTATAGTGATGTTTTACTTTACAAAAAAGAGTGGTAATAATTTGAGGGAAATGCCAGTAAAAATAGGGAGATTAAAATGTGTTTCTGTTTCAATATGGAAAGTAGTTATTGATATTCTGTTATTTCTTTAGTGTGTAATATTTCTGTTTTATAGAAACAAGCAAAAGTACAGGGCTACCTAAGAAGAAAGGATTTAATATACCTGGTTTAAGTACACTAACAGTTGTGCTACCATTTTTATGTAAAAAGTACGATAATTATTTGCATTTTAAGCCCACTGTTGTATTTTTCCTCTCTTAATTTAAAGGAGGGAAGTTCTCTTTTTTTTTTTTTTTTTTAACAAGACACATTTATTATCTCAGTTTCTGGAGGCCAGGAAGCTAGGCACGACAGAGCTGGGTCTTCTGCTTCAGGATCACTCAAGAGGCTGTGGTCAAGGTATCCACTGAGCCTGGGGTCTTGTCTGAAAGGACTGGTTGTGAGACCAAATTTGGGGTCCTTGCTGGTTGTTGGCTGGAAGCTGCCCTCAGTTCCCTGCCAATGGGGCTGCTCCACGGGATAGCTCACAGCCCAGCAGCTGCTGCATCAAACCAGCAAGACAGAGTCTTTCAGCACAATGGAACCCAGAATCTTCCAGAATGTATTCACAGCAGTGACATCCCTTCACCTTTACCATACTCCATTGGTTAGACGCACTCACAGGTCTCACCCACTCACGTGGAAGGAATTACACATGGGCATGTGTGCCAGGAGGTGGGAATTATTACAGCTGCCCTAGAGCCTGCCCACCAATGCCTAAAGGAGAGAAGTTCTAATTCTCTGCACATTATTCACTTATACTTCACTCCTTATGAACTGTTATTAGCACTGGCGGTTTTAAATATTTAAAATTGAGTTGAGACCAGGGTTTTCAAACTCAGAATAGTAAATAGATCACTCTTTCTACATAACAAATTTTGTCAATGCCTACCCTTCTATGTTGTCCAGGGCATAATTATTTATAATTTCTATTTTGGGGAAGGAACTAGTTCATTCACTCTCATTGGATTTTATTACAAAGAAAGGTCGTGTTCAACTGATATTTATCAATTGGTGCAGCTCTCTTGGCTTTCCTGATACAGTTTGGTTTCATGAATAAAGCTGCTTATTATAATAGACACATAGCTCATCAAGGGATCCATTCTTCTGGCTCTAACAGCTATTCCAGTAGATAGCCACACAATTTCTCCTTTGTTTTGACAGCTAAATATTTTCTGCTAACAAAATTCAAATATAAATATAGTATATAAAATATAGGAAGGTTTCTTTGTCAAATTTAATACAGTGGGTTTTTTCTTAACATAGGAATTTGTCGTTCATCAGGCAGATTTGGGATACTATAAATTGAATTCTTCTACTAAAGAAAATTACATTAATATACTTCCTAGATTATACTTAATTCAGAAATTAAGTATAAGTATTAAGTATTATTTTTGCTGGTTTTCTACTGGAAACTAACATTTTAACTGTTTTTTGTTTTTTGTTTTTGTTTTTAACTTTTGTGTTCTGTTTTTAGTTCATCTGCTGATCCCTCATTTTAACAAAACAGTGCTGTTTTTCTGTTAACTTGGCAAAGGCTTTGAATTATTTCAGTGGTAGAATGGTTTTGCCAGCCACACTGTTCTGGGCTGATTTGTGAAACTAATTCTGTGTTGTCTGAGAGCAGAGCCAGCTAGCCCAGTGGAAAATCGAACCGAGACCTTTGCTTCTTTCTTTAGGTCCTGTGTTCTAGTCAGCTGAGATAACAGCCGCCAGGGTTACCGAATCAGTCTTTTGGCATATTTTGGAATATTACTTTGGACTTAACTGAACAAGGTCACAAGCACACAAGTTCTTAGGAAAATAATAGGAGCAGGATAAAATAGGTGATTGACTAATAATGAAATGCATTATTTTTTTTTTGAAATGCATTATTTTTAACATTTCTCAGTGTCTTCATATCATATTCCATTTAAACTGTGTTTTTCATTTTGCAAACAAATGCAACAACAGCAAAAATGATACATGCTCCTCTAAGTTACCTTGGTCTTGTACTTGTGATATTATTATTCAGTTAAAAACTTTTTAAAAATATAAAACATGGAAGCGAATAGCTTTTGTGCATCCATTCATCAGATTGTCTTATGTCACACTTACTTCAATTTATTTCAGGTGGAGTTTATCCAGAAATTTTCCCCAAAAGCAGCAGAAAATCTGCCTCTCTGGCAGTATATTTCCCTCCAGGCATTACCCGCTGAGCTCAGGAAACAAGCTGTACATGAGGTCACCAGACTTGGGATTGCACGGTGTCAGGAATGGCTAAGCAGTAGTCGGACTTTGGGAGAACTTGAATCTCTGGTAAAACAAGAATTTTAATGGATTTGGTTCATTTAGCAGCTATTTACTGAGCACTGCTCAAGGTACTAGTGATGGGCTATTAATAAGATGGATATGGTCTCTGCCCTCAGGTTAGAAACTAGCAGGATTTTCAGATTTCTACGTTGTAAAGGGGTCTGGGACAAACTTACTATTATCTTGACTGATGTAAATTATATTGGGGGCAGGGAGACTGTAGTTCAAGACACACTGGACCAAGATGAAACCTATTATGAAATATTTTATTCGTTGTATTTTTGCTGACGCATCATTAGATTAGGCAGACATGATTTTTTTTTAAAGATTTTATTAAAAAAAAAGATTTTATTTATCTGACAGAGAAGGAGAGAGCAAGCGCAAGCAGGAGGAATGGCAGTCAGGGGAGAAGCAGGCTTCCCCCTGAGCATGGAGCCCTATGTGGGGCTCGATCCCAGCACCCTGGGATCATGACCTGAGCTGAAGGTAGATGCTTAACCAACTGAACCACCAAGGTGCCCCAGACATGATTCTTCTATTTGATAAAACACAACCCCCAATTTATACACATCTATTCTGAGACTTTATGTAACTTTCCATTTAGAATACTCCCTCTTAAAATAATGAAATATAAAAGAAATACTGTGAGAAGTAAAAAATACATGGTTTTTTAAAATTTACTGAAAAAATTGGCTATAGTACTTGTGGTTCAATTTTCCAGTTTAGTTTCATTTCCTTCTTTGTTGGTTCATTCATTCATCCAACAAACATATTTTGAGTGCTCTTATGTGCCAAGCGCTGTTCCAGGCATCAGGGAACAAAACAAAAATTCCTGTTCTCATGAGCTTGCATTGTAACTCAGATGTGGACAGTAAAATAAGTAATAAATATATGTGTAAGTATGTTATATCAGCTTGTGGTACGTAGAGAAAAACAGGGATGGGGACAGGGCATTCAAGAGCTTGGGGGCCTATTCGCAATTTTAAATTAGGAGGTCAGGGTTTTCTAAAGGCTTTTATCTCCACACTGAGTGTAAGTGTTCTGATACTCTGTTATATAATGGCACCTGATGATAATTATCAAGATAATTTAAAACATATACCCAAAGGAAATACACGTTTTTAAGTGCATTTATTTTGAGAAAACTGTTAAACACCTAGTTAGGAGTAGGTTAAATTGTTCAGGTTTTACATTTATTGTGTACTGATTTTTGTAGTTGAAGATAAAAAAAATCATTTGTATTAGGTAAAATAATGCACCTATTTTTTTTTTTTTAAAGATTTTATTTTTTTGACAGAGAGAGAGATCACAAATAGGCAGAGAGGCAGGCAGAGAGAGAGGGGGAAGCAGGCTCTGTGCTGAGCAGAGAGCCTGACGTGGGGCTCGATCCCAGGACCCTGAGATCATGACCTGAGCCGAAGGCAGAGGCTTTAACCCACTGAGCCACCCAGGCCCCCACTGCACCTATTTTCTAAAATTGAATATATCTTTGCCCTGACTAAAACTTTAAATCTTAAATAAAAAGCTGTATGGGAATCATTGAAACTTAAGTGTTGTTGTTGAAGTATAATGGATTAAAGGCATTGTTACTAATCATTACATTCCCACATGGCCTTCACTTTACTCCCACTGTCCCCCAACAGCCCCCACTCCTGGCCAGTCAGAGAAAGATTCGATATATAAAGGAGAGTGAATCTAGAAAAGGTGATTTTTAGTTTTAAATTCTAGATAAGTGTGCTTCTCAAGTTTTGTATTTGCTTATTGAATGCAGTGTTGCTGAGGAATTTTAAAGACTGATTATAAAACAACAGCAACAATAAAAATCTAGTAATGTTAAAAGATTGCTTAGCTGCATAAAATGAAAAACAGAATTTTTAGTTGACAAACATTATAAACTAGCTTGAGCATACTGACAGTTTGATCAAGGCTATTTATTAAAATACAATGCTGTTTCCATTTTAATACTAAATTTTAACCTAAAAGGAAAAAATGTTTATTTAGAAAATGAAGCAGATGTTTCTGTGTATAAGGAAAATTAGCTCTAATAAAATAATTTGTATTAAAGAAGTAGCTGAAAAGATGGCTTTGGGTCTTAGAATATAAATTTGACATGGGTTTTCAGGAAGAGTTATAAGTAATTCATAACCTCCGTGGCATCAGCTCCTTTAGATTGGGATCTAAACTCGGACTCTTCCCTCTCTCTCCCCCTTTAGAACACACTGCTGTCTGCTTTGCTTGCTGTATGTAATTCTGCCAGTGAAGCTCTGGATATTGCACAGCAAACTGCGATTATGGAAATTGGGTGTCAGCTTTGGGCTTTTTTAAACACTAAACTGGTAAGGAAAGCAACTGATTATTTCCCTGAAGAACAAATAAAATACTGAAAAAAGAGAATAGTACCGAAATTTCCCTGTAGAGTAAAACGTATATAATTCCTTTAGGGGCTTGGTAGAACTTGTGATTAGAATTTAAAATACCTATTTGTATTCTTCCAGTCAGTTATTTCTGAGTGTGATAGAATTACACTAGTAAAACCAGAACCTAATAGAGTGACAGTGACAGTTCAGCTAACTATTTTCAATGATCATTTGGACCCTATTTAAAAAAACCAAACTTCTTCCCCTGTTGTTTCTCTCCTCTTTTGGGCTAGTGTGCCCTGTTTCTGTGATTCCACGGTCTTCCATACAATCCTTTGGGCAGTGGGGAGAGACTCTGCTTAAAGGTGGCAGGGGCAAGTGAGTGGCTCCGGCTGGTTCATGTTCCTCTTCCCCAGCAGTGGCAGAAGGCTGGGTGATGACCGGGCTAGAATTAGAATGATATGTGTCCCACAGATTATTGTAGTTTACAAATGGCATTTAGTTTAAAAATGTAAATATGACATTTGTTTTCTTTGACTAAGTAGTAGCAGCCACTGGAAGCTGAAGGCAACATTCACGCTTTTGGTAAATCATAGAAATGGTTTTGCAGATAATGTTTTATCATTAAAGTTTATGTAGAGTTAAATTTCCCTTCTGCAGTATTTTGTCTTCAATTTTCCCTCAGTCCTCACAAGTCATTCACTAAGTGTTCATTGAGGATTCTCTGCTGGTGATGTAGCTTATAATGATAGAAATAACAGTTATAGGGAAGAGAAATAGAATTTTAAGAACACTAAGGCATATACAGGTTTTTCAGTGGCAAACAAAAGTAATTAGATCTCCATCTGGAAAATCTAATTTTCCTTGTCATGTGATCTTGAGCAAATTATTTAACCTCTTTGCCCCTTTTTCTTAATTATGGGTAAAGTGAGTAAAGATCTACTTCATAAAGTTATAAGGTGTATGTGAGGTAATATAAAGCACTTAGCATATTGCCTGGTATATAATAAATGCTTACTAAAAGGTTGCTATTTTCATGTAATTGAAAATTTTCACCAAAACTATTTTGTGTTTCTTATTTAAGGTAACAGGTCAACCTTATGTTCAGCAGACACTTAGTCTTTTACTTCCACTATTGGGATTTTTCGTTCAAACTCTAGATCCTCATCTGATAAGTCAGGTAAGAATAAGCAAGTTGATACTTTGTTTGCTGAGGAAATTATTGAAATAACATGACTTAAAATAGCGTTCTACAAACAGTCCTTTTTAAAAGTGATTTCTTGCTCAATTTGCTTGTTACCCTTTCCTGTTGAACTGAACTGAAATGTCGCAGATTTACTTGTCTTAGGGAGGTCTCCTCATCTCTTTCGCTCTTCCAGTAGAGTATGGTTAGTATGTGGGGTCGTTGATTCAGCCTGTATCTGTTCTTCCTTATTTCCCTGATACTGAAGAGTCAAAATTTTTTTTAACTGCTCCAGAACATCCCTGAGGTTAGGAGTTATAGTTCATGTGTGAAACTTGCATTCAAAACAACTTCAAAGGCATTCCAGCAGCTGTGGGAGTAGGGAATATACCCGATGTGGACTTAAGGATAATCCTCATTGTTTCTTTGAAGAAATAAAATGATTTCGAAGTTAAGAGGACTACTGAGTTTTCTGACTGGCCCCCAGCTTGCATGGCCGGGACAGGCAGAACAGAGGTCACTGTTGGGGGGATGTTTTGATGTTGCTTAGGTATGGCCTGCTTTTGGAGGTTCTAAGCCGACAGAGGAAAAGGCAAAAGGAAAAGGCACTTCCCTGAAGTGATTTAGAGGCTTTGGAATTAGTCCATACTGGGCAGAATGATCCCCCAAATCAGGAGCTGCCTAAGCTTACAGGCACATTTAGAAATAAACAGAAGGTAAAACTAATTCTTATTTAGGAAGATGATGGAAGAAATAACATCCTATCATAGGACCTATATGCTGGGAACTGAAACTATTAATGCTTTGTTTTAGTTGCTTTGTTAGTGGTTGTATACATTAAGAACTTAGCATTAACAAATACTAATTAGGTATATTTTTAAATTACTATATGTGTAACATAAATTACTGAATTATAGAGAATGAGAATGCAGTAAAATGATGATTGATTCAAACTGTGGATTCTGACAGTTCTAGTAATCTTTTTTGAGAAATTAAATATGGATAATTTTGATAGAATTGTGCCTACCTTTAAAAAACCCAAATAACTAAAGTTCTAAAATTTCAACGTAAAGAAATTGTTCACTTAGGCATTGCTGCTTTTATAGACGACTTTCTGTGTTCCTTTGAGTCAGGGGTTGGCAAACTCTGGCTTCCTGGCTAGATTCTGCCCTCCTGTTTACAGGACAAGAGCCAAGGAGGATTTTTACATCTTCAAAGGTTTGTAAAATAAAAAATAGAAAAATAAAAAAACAGTGTGCAGCAGGGAACATATTACCTACAAAACCTAAAATATTGACTGGCCCTTCATAGAAAGTTTGCCAATCTCTGCTTTAAATAATGAACTTCCCTCACTAGAATTTAAAATACAAAACAATTTTTAAGGATTTGGAAGAAGAGCACTGGTATATAGTTTCTCAGGAACACGTTTTTTCTTTACAGCAGTTGTTAGGATGAACACTGTAATAACTGAGTCATTTGATCATTTTATTCAAATTCCACATATGAAGTTAGGCTTTGTAGTGTTCGACTGTTCTGGGTTTTGTTGTGTTTCCCCTCCCCACATACCCATCAGAATCTTATTATGTCTCTACGAAACATTTGTTTTCATTTATAACTGTTCTTTGATCTTTACCACTTTAGGTACTAACTTTGCAGACCTCACTGCTTAAATTAGAGCCTCCTGACCATGTTTGTTTGGCAGTGCTTGATTTTGTATCTTCTCTAGGAAAACTTTTTATACCTCAAGCTTTCCAGGTAATACTCTTAATTCTTTTGTTCCTGTGTTAACAAAATCCTTGTAAGAATTACTGACTAAAATTTTCAGGCTTTTAATTTCTGGAATTCTGTGGATTGTGACAATGAAAGGTGGGGAAAAAATGTATTTTGTGAAGATGGTGACTTTGTCAAAATAGAACTCATTTTGTTTTTGTTTTTTTTTAAGAAAAATTTATTTTGACATACAAGTAATTTAGAGTTGGCTGTAGTCCGAGAGTCTCCTTTCAGTTAGGCTTTACCACGCAAAGTCCCTGAGGAAGAAAGACATGTATGTCTTTTAGGGAAGAGTAGATAATGAGGAAATTTATCAAAGTTGTTCTCTTGGTTTTATATCCATGAAAGGGAGCCTGTTTGTTTTTAAGACAGTATTTTTGAAAGTGTTGGAAAGTATATATAGTTGACAAATGGATCTTTACTTATAAAACTGTACAGGCCTGGCAATATACTTCTGAATTTTTAGACATACCTCACAGTGAAAGATCCTCCTCCTAAATTGAATTTTGCCTTCCTTATTACCGTGGTCAAATCCAGCAATTCTAGATAGTTGACTGTTTTCTTTTTGACCTCCATGGAAGAGACTATAAAAAGCTCACTGAGGGGCGCCTGAATGGCACAGCTGTTTTAAGTGTCTGACTCTTCGTTTCAGCTCCAGATGTGATCTCAGGATCGTGAGATTGAGCCCAAGTCGGGTCTGTGCTCTGCGAGGAGACTGCTTAAGACTTTCTCTGTCCCTCTCAAAGAAATAAATAAATACATCTTTAAAAAAAAAAAAAACACCTCACTGATGAGAACCTTTTCACATAACTGGAGCAAAAATATGATGGATGTTATCTCAATAGATACTATAATCTTTGAAATAAAAAACAACTGGCTAGTTTCTAAAGGGCTCTTATTTATTTACAGGTAAATGATATCATCCTGTTTGTTTCATGTAAGAAATGGAGAGGTTGACAGTTTTTCAACTCTGGACTAAAGTATCTAAAATACTTGCATTTGAGCTGTCTTCTTTTTAGCATTAAATAAATTCCAGACTACTGTTTCACTCATGCATAACTGTGGACCCTGATGGGTCTAGAATCTGTGGAACAAATGGTTTATTAGCAGAAATTACATATTCCCAGGAGTAAAGTTAAGGCCTGAAAAGTTTGATGGATTCATCATATAAGAGGCCTTTAAAGACAGAAGATAGATTTATTTATTCAAGAAAAAATTGCTGAGTTTTTGCTATGTGTAGGTGCTGTTACAATTACTGGGGATTCATTAATGAACCAAACTAGTCAATCTTCACCCTCAGCCTCTGGAAGGCAATGAATAAAGACATGATGTAGCATGTTAGTGCTGTGGAGAGATAGGGGGAGTGTGTGTTTGTAGGGATACAGTTTTAAATGGGATATGGGCAGTGGTGTCCTTACCAAGGTGACCTATGGGTAAAATCCCGAAGCTGAGGGAGCCAGCCAAGCAGGTATCCCGCACGCCGGGGAAGTAGTGAGATGAGAACGCATCTGATCCACTGAGCGGGCCAGCAGAGGCCACTCTCAGACAGTGGGGCTTTGCAGGCCATCTTAAGGACTTTGAGTTTTACTCTGAATGAAGTAAGAAGCTAGGAAGCATTTATGCAAAGGAGTGACATGCCCTAACATGTTTTAATACGTGCTCACTGGGACAGAATTAGGGAAACTTGACAACATTAAGAACGGAATACTGAGGTTTTCCTCTATTTAATAAGGTTTGGTTCTCTTTTTTAGGACAAAATTCTGCCCAGCCTGTCTTCGATTTTTGCCTTACTGCTAGCTGACAGGAATTGGATGGTAGAACAACATTCCCTGGAGGCGTTTACTCAGTTCGCCGAGGTAATCATAAGACCAACCTATCACAGTGATCGCCAAAATGTATTATTTCAGATTTTCTAAACCATTCCATAAACATTTATTGAGCTACTTTTGATCTTAGTCATTTAAATTTTCCCCTGGAGGAGATATTACCAATGACCTCTTTTGCAGCATCTCACAACGGAGCACAGAGAAATGGAGGTAGTTTCCTAAGGCCCTAGGAGAGTAGGACCCATCAGAACTAGGCATTCAGACCAGGTCTATTAACTTGGACACTGTCTTCCAGACAGTATTTTTGAGTGTGAAGTGAATAATGCATGTCATCTCTATCATTTAGGAGTTAGGTTGATGAACACAGGGACCTGTGAGCTCGGGGCCACAGAAGGCGAGCCTCCTGTGGAATGCTCCATTTCTCTCTCCTGGAGCTGTGCAGTCCCGCCTTTGGCCATAAAGGGCCACGACATTAGGATGACGGGGCAGAAGTAACTACAGCTCCCAGCTCTGTGCTCGCGCACAACGCTGCACAGTCCTGAGGCTCCCTGAACGAACTAGGAGCCTGATGGTCTTTTGAGTATCCTCTGCCACTGTTTTCTTTTAAAATGCATTTCTGATTAAGGTAGCTCTTAAAACTTGTGGAGTTGTCTTTGCAAGTTGTTGAGATACATTAAAATTGGTCTCACTTATCTATCTTTTAATAGGGAACAAATCATGAAGAGATGGTTCCACAGTGTCTCGGTTCCGAAGACACTAAGGACAAAGTTGTATCCTTTCTGGAGAAGGTATTTATTTCTATAGATCAAAATAGCAGCATCACAGATTTTGTCATTGTTTTTTTAAGTTGTAGGATTGTAACCAAGTTAAGTATCTTATTAGCTTAAATTTTTCGTAGTGCTCAGCACCCCGGTGACACATTAAATAGCTGAGCCCGTATGACGAGTCACAGC
The DNA here is from genome assembly GCA_028534135.1 of Potos flavus. NCBI lineage: Eukaryota > Metazoa > Chordata > Mammalia > Carnivora > Procyonidae > Potos > Potos flavus. Next base: position 10,954,405 of record CM052893.1, on the reverse strand, counting down.
AGCGGAGCATTTGGAGCCCCTCTGCCCAGTGTGCACTATGCTAGTGCTGCTCGTTTGGGCGCTGAGAGGACCGAGGAGAACCCTCAACAGCTCCTGATCAGACTGGACGCACACACACAGCAGCAGGCCCGAGAGGCCCGTGTTTACCGCCCGAATTTAGACACACTGTATACGTGGCTTTGCTGCACTGGCACACACGAAGACCTAGTTTTCCAAACAGTGACATTTTTGAAGCTGTTTTTATATTTAGAACCAAACTGTTCCATCATTTGGCTCCCATGTTTGTGTATACCTTGCAACTTATATGGGGTTAGTTTTAGGATATGAGAGCTAATTACAGCACTAGTAGAACAGTTAAACCACTAATTTAGAAGGCCGAGAGAAAGTAATTATGCTTAACTACTTATCTTTTTTATACTACACCCGTTATTAAACTGGGCTCTGTATATACACGTGTATATTACACAGAAGCTGGATTAAGTATGTGCGTGCACATGTTTTTGGCAGTTTCTTACCCTGCACATTGCAGACTATCATTTTTCCCCTGGAAAAATGACAGTTCAGCTTTTCTGTAGGGAAGGAGAACACTGTAATTTTATCCAAATTCCACGAAGATAATGCATTTACGGATGAGTCCAACTTCCAAAATTTGTCTAGCTCACAGGCTAGGCCAGAGTAATTTAACACCAGGAGCTTAAACACACGCACGCACATTCACGGTCTTCTCTTTTTTCTTTTTTAGTGGGGGTCAGGGAGGGGCAGAGGGAGAGAGAATCTTAAGTGGAGTCCATGCCCCATGCAGAGCCCAAAGCAGGGCCCAACCTCATGATCCTGAGATCTGACCTGAGCCGAAATCAAGAGTCGGACCTAGGAGCCCCCAGCCTTCTCATTTTCTGAATATTACATCATTTGCTTGGTGTTTACTTGGTTACTTGATTTTTCATGATCCATGGCAGACTGGGTTTGTAGACGAAACTGCAGTTGCCAGAGTGGAACGTGTGAAACAGGAAAAAGGCATTTTCCAGGAACACTTTGCTAAAGTTGCTGTAGAAGCAGCAAAGCGGTCAACTTTACAGGTATGGACTGCATTTCAGATGGGTCAAGCTTTTAGAAGTTCTCCCCTTTTAACTGATAAAAGGAAAAAAACTAGTATGGTTTCCGGCCTCATATTGCCTGTCAAAATATAATCAAATAGATCCACACATGTAAAATTCTCCTGTTTTACAGTAGCTGCTCTTTTAAAAAATCGTATTTCTTCCTGAAAGGTTATCAACACATAGAACAGAGGTGGGACTACAAAAATACAAGTTTTCTCTTTCCATATGACTTTCAACTGTTTATAGTAACCTTTGGGAAAGTTATGTATCTGTATCAGTGAAGCTATAAATGTGGTTTCTGAACCACTGAAGAAAACCAATGAACTCACCTTCCAAAATGTTTTGGTTGATCCCTTGCCTCATTCATCAGATCAGCCTAAATAATTTCTGGCTGTATCTAGAAATCACATCTACATATTAAAGGTAGAAATCTTGATATCACTAAGGATATTCAAAATATTGTTTTGAGCACTCACTGTGTATTTAGAATAGCAATCCGTAAGAGGAACAATATTTTGGTGGGTTTTAGTTACAATTCTTATGTAAAGAAAGTTTATGTTAATAACTTGTTTTCAAGACATATTGAACTTTATAGATTTCAGGCCCAAAAGTCACATAGCTTTGCTGTAAATAAGCCCTCAAGAATTTATGACCTTCCTTAGGAAGATTGTGATTACAAAAGATACCTCGGTCCTGATCCCCACCGTGGTGCAGTGATGTTAGAAAGCCTGACAACTTACTGAATTGGGTTGAAAAGGATCTGAAAGACCACAGCACTTAGCATTAAAAAGTAAACTGGAACCATTTAGAAAATGTGTACCTAGGGATTTTTTTGTCAGGACAAGATCTTTCCAAAGAATACTCTCTGGAAATTACTGAACAAGGCAGCATTCCTCTTAGTTTCCTTGGACCGTAATGGTCGTAGCACCCTGAATTACTGTGACAAACCAGAAATGCCTTCACATATTTTTCTAGGTGATACAGGGGTGGTGGGCCCTCCTCCCCTTGCGCCAATGACAAAGTAAAATTTGCACATAAAACTTAGTTTTAGAAATCCCAGAAAGAAAGTTCTTGATTGTCTTGGGAGTGGGTATCATGGCATTACTTACCCCGTGTTTTTCTCATTTGCCAGCCTTACGCAAAAAGAGCCCGTCGGGAGTTCCCCTTGGAGGAAGAGTACAGGTCAGCACTGCAGGCAGCATCAGGGGCCTTGGAGGCAGTGGAGTCCTTACTCCAAAAGTCTCCTGCTCCAGACTGGCTCCTCCCGGAAATGGAGATGCTCCAAGAAAGGCTTGATGAGCTGAAACGACGTGTCCTCTCGGGTGGCTCTTGAGTGCACTGGACCGTGTTACCACCAGACAGAACTGGGTATGATTTTCACCGTCCTACACTGTACTTTGTAAATGAATATACTGATGTCACTAGGTCTGCATTTTCTAACACATATAAAACAACTTTTGTGAAGTTGAATCTAGTGAAAATAGTCTTTATTGGACGTTTAGAGAACAGGAGGTGGGGGAGATTTCTCATGAAGAACTTTGGTACAATGTAATACATGTGAACAGTCAGGGACTGCCCAGGTCCCCACAGGGCCGCAGATAGTACAACCGTAAACAAATAAATAAGCTGCCGAAGGAAACCTTAGCAATTTAAAATCATTTATATACTTTACAGCTAAAACTTTTTCAGTAAGTTGTATTTCATAATAAAGCTTACTCTTCTGTTAAAGAAATGGCACAAAATTGAGCTAATCAGCTTGAATTTTTGTATTTATTTTCTTCTGGAATTGTCCTGGAAAAAAGCAGTAACTTCAGCCTTTCCACAGCTACTTGCTCTTCACAAAACCTGGCCTCAGTCAGACGCACACGGGCTCCTCCGCAAAACCAGCGCTGGGCCTCTTCGCCGCCGGGGCGCCAGCCAGCACAGACGGGAAAAACGGATGCTTCTGGGTTTCCTTGTCTGCAGAGCCCACTTTGAGGTATTAGTTTGATTTTTTGTTTTTTTAAGGAGATCCTTTTCCCTAAAGTTACACCCGTTGTCACCAGTTGTTATCTTCCCAGTTCAGCTCCCCTTCGTCTCCCCAGCCTTCAGACTCTCCCTGCAGCAAGATAAAGCAAACCAAGGGCAGGCTGCTGAGACAAATCATTTCTGAATTTAAAGGGGCCTAACACTTCCCTTTTAATTCCAGAAGAGATCTCCTCATGCTAGGTAAAGTAACTTACTGCAATGGGAAGCTGAAAAGGAGGAGGATTACTTTGTTCCAGATTTAGAAAACCAGAGCACTGGAAAATATCTTTCCAAGGACCATATAAATACACTCTGATGACACCCTATTCTTGGTTTAACCTCTTTTTAAATAAAAAGGTTGTAATAGTAACCAGTGGCCCCCTAAACAGTCTAAGCATTGCTACTTCTTTTTGGGGAAGGAAAGATATCATTTATAGGAACTGATTGTATTCATTTAGTGCTTTACCCATCACTGTAAGCAACTGTGTGCGTTAGTCTCTTCCCTCACCAGGAAAACAGCAAGTCTGTTATTGAGCCCGTGCAACTGGTACGCACAAGGGCACCCCTTAAACTAGCAGCACGATTTACTAAGCCTCACCTCAGTCATCTCTGCTGCAGCAAATTTTGAGGAAAACTGCATCACTGGTGAGACGTCATCCTTGTCGGAAACCATCATTTCTGTCCTCAGTTCAGGCAAAATAAGAATAGCAGCTGAAGGCTTAATTTCTGGAATCATATCAGCAAACCAGTCCAACTCTGGATCTGGTACTGGCTTCTTTTTTACTTGAATAGTAAACTCCTCTCCTAAACCAAGTTCTGATGAAGCCATAAGGCGCCTTTCTTGTGATGACACTTTTGGTGGCTTGGTTTGGTCTGGGTCATCCCCGCTTTGTGCAAGACTGGTCTTTTGGGGTAGACTCAATTTCAAAGACTTGGACTCCTCAGTGAGTGAAAGTAAAGTAGGAAGAGCCTCCTGTTCCCCCGAGGTAGCTGTCCGGACAGCGGGGCCTCCACCTCCTGTGCTCATTTCAGTATCTAAGCTGCTGGGCTCAAGGTCATCCCACGCCGCCTCTGCGTTCACGGTAGTGAGTGGGGATGTGGAGGCGTCGGAGGCTTCTGTGGGACAAATCTGGATGCTGACAGCTTGGTTTTCAGGCTCCTCAGGCTCACTCCAGTCGGGCCACTCCTCAGGCTTTTTAGAACTTGATGAGAAGTTCTCGCCATCTCCCGAGGTATTTTTCATATCTGAGAGTCCATTCATGGGAAATTTAATAGCTTGAGGAAATTGATCACCTGTGGGGATATGTACAAAAATTACTTTCATAAAGTGTTAAGAGCAAGCTATATTTAGGAAAAGGTTAACACTAAAAAAAAAAAAAAAATGCATGGCTCTAATTTCTTAGAAATAGCCAGGTTACTATATTGTATCTACAAAAGAGATATCCCAGCAGAACAGAACAAGGATGTGATATATGTTATTCAAATACTTAAACTAAACTAACTGGAGCATATAATCATTCACTAAATATTCAAGCATGTTGTTTATTGGCGTAATTGCCTATAAACATAGAAATGTTCTAAGACAGGCAGTGTTAGCCCCAAGAAGTGTTGTGTGCTCTAATAAGTTTGTCTTAACCCAATATACCCTCATTTTACTTTTTAAATTTTATTTATTCCGAGAGAGAGAATCTTAAGCAGGCTCTATGCCCAGCACAGAACCCGACGCAGGGCTTGATCTCCTGACCTGAGCCGAAATCAAGATTCAGATGCTTAACCAACTGAGCCACCCAGGCGCCCCAATATACCTTCTACTTTAAACAGATTTCCTTAAATGTAGTCAAGGCCCTGGAACCTTGTGCAATGTGTCAGGACTCTGCTACTAACATTTCCCCACACTTAGTTAACCAACCACACAACTCTTTTTCATGGCATACCTACTGCCATTTAACAGAACTATCGTTCTCTGGTACCATTTGGGAAATGCACTAAAGCATCAAAAGCACCAAAGTAATGCCAGCCAGCTCTCCTCACCAGTTACGAAGAAATGGGAGGGATGTGCCCTATAGTCCAGGAAAAGCAGAAGAGACCCTAGCTGACCACAGAGTTGTAAGTGATAATAGAAATCAGCCTCAATATTCCCAAAGTGCCCTTAATTTCCACAACTTAAAACTTGGTACTCAGGAAAACATTCATCTAAACAGTGGAAAAGCTGTATAAATGGAATATGTCTACCTGTCTGTAAAAGAGTATTGTAGCAATCTCGCTGTATGTGCTGCTTGCTGATGGGCATGCTGCCAGAAAAGAAACTTTTAGGGAATATGCCAGAGGAGGGGTTCTCCAACACTGGTGCCATCTGACTCTGCTGGCTACAGACGACGTGCGGGGGACAATCTGAAGATAAATAAAAACTCCCAAAAATAAAAGGGATAGTAAATTGCTTCTTGTTCTATCAGGGTAGGTGAGCAACAATTAAGGGAAATGGGTCCATTTAACACAGATAAAAAATAAGTTGTAGGGAGAGAGCATCTTCAAATATCGGAAGAAACACACCTGTTACACAGTGGACGGCCTGTCCTCAAACTGTCTCAGGGCAGGATGAGTGTCACGTGATGTTAAGGGACGCGAGAGGATTCAAACATTAGGTGAGGAGTTGATTAGATATAACCTTTAGGATATACCTAAGTACAAAACTTAACGGCCTGTGAACATTTTAGCTATTTAAAATCATAATTGATTCTAGTTCTAAAAATAAAAAGAGTACAAGCACACCAATGTGAATGTACTTAATGCCAAAAACTGTACAGTTAAAAATGGTTAAAATGGTAAATTTTATGTCATAGTAAACATTTAACTCACGGCGGGGGTGGGGAGGGGGGGGTGTTTAAAAAAAATTGTCTTTAACAGTTTACCAGAAAGTTCATACTCAACAGTGGGCAGTGGTCAAAAGAATTATAGCACAATTTTTGGCTTAATACTTCCTCTACCTGGGGTACATCATCACAGGGAGGCCTTGCCTGCCCCTCAAGGCCTGACCTCTGCAAGCCCGGCACCCTCTTGCTTGCTCCTGCCACCATCCTCCCTGCTGAGGGCCTACCCATGTTTCTTACCCAGGGTCCCCTTCTGCAACGGTCTTCCAAGCAGACATTTCCCTGAGGTACCCTTTTCATAAACCTCAGTATTATCCCATATTAAGTCTGATCACATAGGTAAACTGCGGAAGAACAGAAGGAGGAAAAAAAAAGTCCCAAGGGTACCCTCCTATATACATGCCCCTTCCCCAGCATTCTCCCACATCCCTCAGAAGAAGGGCCACTCTTAACTGGGGACTGGAAATGCAGGCTGCCGCCAGAGCTCAACAGCCACCTCGGATAAAGAGCTTAACTAACTGGGAAGTCAGTGGGATTCGACCTTGAGCTGTCTTATTAAGTCTTATTTTAATAAAAATTCACTTGTTACTCCTGCTTTGGTGCCCTTTTGGTTTCTTACAAAGATTACAGGTCAACAGTATATAAAATGTCCAGAACTAGGAAACCGTACCCAATAAATACAACAGGTATGAGGAGTGAGGACTCTTGCTAACTCCACATGCAAAGCTGCCCTCAGAGATGGGCTCCCCAGTCTTATCTCAAAACTGTACATACCACCCCCCACCCCGGCCCAAGTTCCTCTGGTATGAGATACAAATACATCTCTCATTGCTGTTTGGTGTACTCTGCTAAGAGAAAAACTGGTAACACACAGACTTCATTCACTCAATGCAGTATGAACATATCCTGGTCGGAGAGGAGGGAGCCACTGCTTCATCACCCTCTTCAAGCTCCTGACACTGACTTCATTAACACCAAGAAGAGTTGGACCCATCAAAACTTCAGGAAGCCAGTGTTGCTTTACAGATTCTCCTGCCATCAAAATTAAGGAAAATTCTGACAGTTCTTTTTTCTACAGTGACTTTCTGTGCACTCTCGAATTCACTATCCATGAGAACTGACTCTGAGATCTCCCGTTTCCTAACAAGGTCACCATCCTGGTCAGAGTTAAACCAAGGACCAAAGAAGCAATGACGCCGATATAAAATTCTTATTCTTGACTTTTATAGCCTACAAAGACCAGAAATTACTGCTCCGTATCATGTAACATCCAATGGGAACAAACCAGAAATAAGGATTTCTTGAAGTACCTAAAAATCAACAGCTTTTTACCTAAAAGGCCATCAACATCAGAAGAACTTAAACATCTAGTGTACAAGCTGCTACAACCTTCTTAGAAGGTGACAGTATCTTAAAATTTTATATATCCTTTGACCCAGTAGGTCTACTTCTGGGACTTTATCCTCTAGCAATAAAAGCCAAACTACGTAAAGATACAGGACATAGACACCTATTGCACCAATGTAATATCCAGAAATGAAAGCAATATCCATCAATAGGGAAATCACTGAATGAATTATATTCAATGAAATGTCAGGCAGCTGTCAAAAAGGTGCCATTTCTATGTGCTGACTTGGAGACCAGTTCCTGATAAGCCATTACACAAAAAAATTAAGTCGTAGAATTGCATTAGTCTTTCCTCATTGTTTTGTTAAAAAATCCTATATATGGGCATGTGTGTATAAACATACATCCGTGTGTGCGTAACAAAAGGGAAGAAAAGATTCCTACTAAACTATTAAAACTGGTTACCTTACACACCCAGAAGGAATTGGGAGAGGGACATTATGGTTTCTTTACCATTCTCTATCATTTGAAGACAACCCACCTGCATTATTTGTATAATGTTAAAAATCTAATTAAACATTTCAAATAAAAAGCTATACTTTTTAATCATTCTTACCTTCTGGGGAAAGGTCGACCATTTTAGTAAAACTTGGGGCAGTGCGTTTGAAGATCTTGGTTCTTTCTCCTCCCACAACCACCTCTGGTCCAAGTAAAGACACCAGCACTGCTAGGCTGTGAAGAGTAATTGCCACAATGGAATCGCTGGTATCACGCAAGCCCAGTAATACCTAGGAGCAAATCAGGTAATAAGTGTACACACAACCACGCTGCCTGTCTTTTCTCCCCATAAACAAGCAGCTGGACTGCAATCAGACTACTTGCTCAGACGACTTTGTTTCTCACATAAGTGTCCGAGGTCAGTAGGTCTCAAACTGTCTGTGTTCAAGAACCAGTATTTTCCCCTCCTAATCAATCACGGACTAATACATTGCTCAAAATACAACAACAAAAATAAATACATCGGAAATAACAAAATTACTGTTAAACTACTGTAGAAGGTTCTAGACTTCTCTAGGATGCTGGTCAGCTCCTGCCCCAGGACCAAAGGCAACCGGGCACTCTGGAGATCTCAGCTCTTTTAAGCCAGCAGCTTCCAGTATTCTGAGGAGACCTTCCAGCAACTACTAATCAGGACTGACCCTGCTTAGTGTCAGATCAGCCGAGAAAGGGTGGTTCAGGGTGGTGTGGCTGTAGAGGACTCTCCAAATTCTTGGAGAATCTAAATACTCCAATCAAAAGAGTGACAAGAGCCTATACCTGTGGCAAACGGGCTAACCGCAGACATACAGTCTGACCACTGGCCCTACCTACCTATGAGCCCACAGCAGCTCCGGGCCTCTCAACAGCGCAGGGACCAAACACTGCCCAGCGTGCCCACAGCAGGCAAAGCGTGTCATTGGAGCAGACTGCGCTGAAGGCAAACGTGGCTCAGCCATAACAGTAGGGTACACAAAGCACACAGAGAGGACACCCCTGGAGCGTGTGCTCCTGATGACCTGGCAGGGAATGCACTTCAGGGCACCTCAGGACCTCTCCCACACAAGGCCCCTACCTTCAAGATGTAGCTGACTTCCCTAATACATAGAAACAAACAGAGACAAAATGAAGAGACAAAGGATTATGTCCCAAATGAAAGAACAAAATAACAACAAAAGAGCTAAATGAAATGGAGATAAGCAAAATGCCTTATTTGAAGTAACTGTCATAAAGATACTAGACTTGAGAAAAGAATAGATGAACTCAGAATTTCAACAGAGGTAGAAAATATAAAAAAGACTCCATCAGAGATGAAGAATCCAATAACTGAAATAAAAAATACACTAGCAGAAATATCAGTCGATTAGTAGATGCAGAAGAATGGATCAGTGACCTGGAAGACAGGGTAATGGAAAGCACCCCAACTGAGAAGCAAAAAGGAAAAAAAAAAATGAGAAAAGGTTAAAGAACTCAGTGACATCATCAACCACAGTAACACGGGCATTACAGGAATCCCAGGAGGGGAGAAAAGGAAGCAGAAGACATATGTGAAGAAATAATAGCTTAAGACATCCCTCATTTAGAGAAGGAAACAGACATCCAGATGCAAGAAGCAAAGAAGGCCCTTAACAAGATTAACCTAAGAAGGTCCATGCCAAGACACATTATAATTAAAATGACAAAAAGTAATGATCAAGAGAGAATTTTAAAAGCTGCAAGAAAAAAGCAAACAGTCACAGACAAGAAAATCCTGTAAGTCTATGAGCTGATTTTTCAGCAGAAACTCTGCAGGCCAGGGAGAGTGGCATGATATCCGAAATACTGAAAGGAAAAAACCTGTAACCAAGAATACTCTATCCAGCAAGGTTATCTTTCAGAATATGAGGGAGTTTCCCAGACAAAAGTTAAAAGGAGTTCATTCCTACTAAACTGAACTTACAAGAGATGTTAAAAGGAATTATTTGAGGGGTGCCTGGGTGGCTCAGTCAGTTGGGCATCTGCCTTTGGCTCGGGTCATGATCTCTGGGTCCTGTGATCGAGCCCCACATCAGGCTCCCTGCTCAGTGGGGAGTCTGCTTCTCTCCCTCTGTGTGTATGCCCTCTCTTCTCTCTCTCTCAAATAAATAAAATCTTTAAAAAAAAAAAAAAAAGGAGGTACTTTTTTGCAAGATAGCAAAAAAGTAGGAGACCCTGTTTCAACTGGTCCCCTAAAGTGAGCTAAATATCTACCAGAACACTCTGAACACCCATGAAATCAGCCTGAGATTTAAGATTATACACTTCTGGATCTCTACGGGGGCAGAAGACAGCCGTGGAGAGGTAAAACGGAGTGTAAAATGCTCGGACTGATATTGGAGGATAAACAGAAGGGGGAGGGAGCCACCAGAAGCGACCCATTGGAAAGTAATACCCCAGTATGAAAGTGCCCTGTGATTGGGGATGAGCATTAACTTAACTTGGAGTCTGGTTAAAAACACTCAAAAAGAGCAAAAGATTTTACGGGGCAACTGGTGAAATAGGGAGGTCATGGGCATGGGCCTAAGCCAACGTTCCCAGGATGGTCATCATGGGCAACCACCCGTGTCAGAGCGAGACCGGTGGGGGGTCCAGTCCGTGGTCCATGAGCCTGTGGCTTTCTGCTGCTTGCACCACCACTCATGCTAGGCACACTCCCGAAAGCGTGTAAGAGAGCCTGGTGTGGGCGCCAGCCGGCCTGCCGCGGGATCTGAGCGCTCCCAGCACCTGAGATAACACGGCATGACCTCAGGTCGGAATCCCTTCGCAGCCTGCGTGACCCGAAGTGTCTGAGTGCACCCAGCGTGGGCCTGGATCCCGGAGAGCAGTCCTGGCAACGGCAGGCACTGGAAGTGGGTTTCCCAGACCAATATCGCTTGCGGCTCTAGTGGCACGGGGGCGCAGAGATGAGCGGGGGCCTTGGGTGACCACTGGGACAGTGGCTGAGGGTGTGCACTGCCTGTGGGAGGTTGCGGTGTGCACCGGAGTTTGCAGAGGGGGAGTCTGTGCGTTCTGGACCACCCAGAGGGGAGCAGACTGAGGCTTCTCTCTGAGGTGGAGGTCTGGGAGTGGGCAGATTCTTTGCTTGGGCCCTCCAAAAAGCTGCAAAAAGCTACCAAAAAACAAAAACCTCCAGAGAGCAAAAGCCTTAAAAACCGGTTTCCACAGAGCCCAGCCCCTTGGCAGCGCGACTCATCACAATCAACACCGACTGGAAAACAATGCAGCAGGCCCCTCCCCCAGAAGACGAGCCAAAAGCAAGAGGACAATAACCACAGGGTCCCCATAAAACTAAAACCCCAACATCAGGGGAAAACAACATATTAAGCTCCCGGTGTTGCCCTAAAACCTGTGTATTTCATGGATACAACTTTTTTTTAATTCATTCTCACAATTCTTGTTCTTTTAATTTTTTTAACCTACTTACCATTACAACTAAAGGTTTTAATACAACATATTCATAACTTTTTAACTTGAACTTTTTTCATACAAATACTTGTGTATTTTTTTTAAATATAGATATAAGCTTCAAGGTAATCCTTTTTCCCTATTCAATACTACCCCTATATATAAACCAGTTTTAATTTCCCTGTATCTCTGGAAAGTTGAGTCCTTTAACAAAGATAACAAGATACACCCAGGAAGATCCGACATAACCTTCCTCACCCACATCGAAGATTTATAACCACCCTCCCATCTTATTCTTCTGTCAGTGTTTCTGTGTATTTGTTTTTGTTCTGGTATTATATAAATCTTATTCTTGGGGTTCATTTTGGCCGTGTTCTTTTTTTTCTTGTCATTTACTTTTGCCGGTCTTTTTGTTTGTGTTTGTTTATATACCTTATAAATCTTACTTTGGGGGCTCATTTTGGCTGGGATTTCTCTTTCTCTTTTTCTTTCTTTTTGGTGGTGAATTCCAATTGCTCCAAAACTTTCCAGGGTGCACCTTGCCTGGATCGTGGTTGATATATTAAGCTATACATCCCCTCAACCACCTCTCATCGGAATGACTAGGAGGAGGAACACCCAATGAGGAAAAACTCGGAGACTGCGCCCTCTCCCTCAAAAGTATTGGATATGGACATAAACAGTATGTCGGAAAGGGAATTCAGGGTAACAATTATCCAGGCAACGGCTAGGTTGGAGAAAAACACTAGGGACGACAAAAAATCTCTAAGGGCAGAAGTGAGAGCCGATCTGGCAGAAGTTAAAAAAAAAAAAAATGCTATCAATGAGATCCAATCTAATTTAAATACTCTAAGAGCTAGGGTAACCCAAGCAGAAGACAGAATTAGGGATCTAGAGGACAAGCTGATAGAGAAGAAAGATCAGGAGGAGGCCTGGAACAAACAGCTTAGAAGCCATGAAAACAGAATTAGGGAAATAAATGATGCCATGAAATGTTCCAATGTCAGAATTATTGGAATCCCGAGGGGGTGGAGAGAAGACTAGAAGACTAGAAGATATAGCTGAACAAATTCTGGATGAAAATTTCCCCAATCTGGGGAATGGAACAAGTGTTCATGTCCTAGAGGCAGAAAGGACACCCCCCAAGATCAACGAGTCTAGAAAGACACTGAGACACTTGATTGTGAGATTCACGAATTATAATTTTAGACAAGAGGTCCTGAGGGCAGCTAGGGGGAAGAGATTCCTTACGTACAGAGGAAGGTCCATCAGAATAACGTCAGACCTGCCCACAGAAACCTGGCAAGCCAGAAAGGGCTGGCAAGACACATTCAGGGCACTAAATGAGAAGAACATGCAGCCAAGAATACTTTATCCAGCAAGGCTGACATTCAGAATGGATGGAGAGATAATGAGCTTCCAAGACCGGCAAAGTCTAAAAAGATTTAAGTGACCACCAAGCTGGCACTACAAGAAATATTAAGGGGAGGTTCCATAAAAGAAGACAGACCCCCAAGAGTGATATAGAACGGAAATTTACAGAGATACTCTATAGAAAAAGGACTTCACAGGCAACATGATGACAATAAAAACTTATCTTTCAATAGTCACTCTCAATGTGAATGGCATAAATGCTCCCATAAAACAGCACAGGGATGCAGACTGGATAAAAAGACAGGATCCATCCATAAGCTGTCTACAAGAGACACATTTTGGGGCGCCTGGGTGGCTCAGTGGGTTAAGCCTCTGCCTTCGGCTCAGGTCATGTTCTCAAGGTCCTGGGATCAAGCCCCGCATTGGGCTCTCTGCTCAGTGGGGAGCCTGCTTCCCCTCCCTCTCTCTGCCTGCCTCTCTGCCTACTTGTGATCTCTCTCTCTCTGTCAAATAAATAAAATCTTAAAAAAAAAAAATTAAAAAAAAAAAAAAGAGACACATTTTGAATCTAAAGATACATCTAGACTGAAGGTGAAGGGATGGAGAACCATCTTTCATGCCACGGGCCTCAAAAGAAAGCTGAGGTAGTGATTCTCATATCAGATAAATTAGATTTTAAGCTAAAGACTGTAGTCAGAGATACAGAAGGACACTACATCATTCTTAAAGGGTCAATCCACTAAGAAGATCTAATAATTGTAAGTATTTATGCCCCCAACATGGGAGCAGCCAACTACATAAGCCAACTGTTAATCAAAATAAAGAGTCATA
>CM052893.1:10914807-10940422 GCA_028534135.1 Potos flavus | reverse complement strand
TTACACCAGTTAGAATGGCCAAAATCAACAAGACAGTAAACAACTAGTGTTGGAGAGGATGTGGAGAAAGGGGAACCCTCTTCCACTGTTGGTGGGAATGCAAGTTGGTGCAGCCACTTTGGAAAACAGTGTGGAGATTCCTCAAGAAATTAAAAATAGAGCTACCCTGTAACCTTGCAATTGCACTACTGGGTATTTACCCCAAAGATACAGATGCAGTGAAAAGAAGGGCCATCTGTACCCCAATGTTCATAGCAGCAATGGCCACAATCGCCAAACTGTGGAAAGAACCAAGACACCCTTCAACAGACAAATGGATAAAGAAGATATGGTCCATATATACAATGGAATATTACACCTCCATCAGAAAAGATGAATACCCAACTTTGGTATCAACGTGGACGGGACTGGAAGAGATTATGCTGAGTGTAATAAATCAAGCAGAGAGTCAATTATCATATGGTTTCATTTATGTGTGGAGCATAAGGAAAAACATGGAGGACATTGGGAGAAGGAAAGGAAGGGCGAATTGGGGGAAATCGGAGGGGGAGATGAAGCATGAGAGACTGTGAACCCAGAGCAACAGATTGAGGGTTTTGGAGGGGAGGGGAGTGGGGGATTGGGTGAGCCTGGTGGTGGGTATTGAGGAGGGCACATATTGCATGGAGCACTGGGTGTGGTGCATGAACAATGAATCTTGGAACACTGAAAAAATAAAATTAAAAAAGGTTGGCAGGAGAGATCTTAAAATTTCCCATCACAGAGAAGAAGTTTGTAACTATACGACGTGATGGATGTCAACGAAACTTACTGTAGTAATCACTTCCCTGTACTATATATATATGTGTGTATATATATATATGTATGTATAGTATATATATACTATATATATGTATGTATTTTGAATCATTGTGTTGTGCACCTTAAACTATAATATATGTCAGTGATATTTCAATAAAACTGGAAAGAAATTTAAAAAAAAAGGAATTATTTGAGCGGAAAGAAAAGGACATAATCCCTAGTAAGAAAATAATGAAAGGCAAAAATTTCACAGGTAAAAGCAGACATGTAGTAAAGGCCGTAGACTAATCACTTTTAGAGCCAATGTAGAGGTTAAAACACAAAAGAAGTAAAATCAACTATAATCTACAAAAATCAGTCAAGGAACACACAAAAAAAGATGTAAAATATGACCTCGTATACATAAAAGGGGAGTAAAAATTAAGTTCAAACACGTTCTAAAGAAAGTTCGGAAGTGATCATCAACTTAATCTAGACTGCTATACACATAAGATTTTATATATGAGCCATGGTAACCACAAATCAAACACCTGTAATAGAGACAGAAAAAGTTAAGAGAAAGGAATCCAAGCACAACACTAGAAAACCATCAAACCACAAGAGAAGAGAGCAAGAGAAGAATGGAGCAGAGAAGAATTATAAGAACAACAAGAAAACAACTTTTTAAATGGCAGTGAGTACATATCTATCAACGATTACTTTAGATATGAATCGACTAAATGCTCTAATCAAAAGACACAGGGTGACTAAACAGATAAAAAACAAGACCCCCAAATATGCTGCCTACAAGAGACTCACACAAACTGAAAGAGAAGGGACTAAAAAGATATTCCATGCAAATGGAAGTGAAAAAAAGCTGAGGTAGCAATATTTTATATCAGACAAAATAAGACTTTAAAACAAAGACTGCAGCAGGAGACAAAGAGTGGGACTACATAATGACAAAGGGACCAATCCAACAAGAGGATATAACATTTATAAATATCTATACACCCACCATACAAGCACCTACATACACAGAGCAAGTATTAAAAGAGAAATAGATTAATAAATTATAATAATAATATATTAATAAATTAATAGAGAAACTGAGAGTAACAGTAATCATAGATGACTTCAACACCCCACTTATCCAGACATAAAATCAACATGAGAACTGTGGCTTTGAATGACACATTAGACCAGAGGGACCTAACAGATATATACAGAACATCCCAAAATAGCAAAATACACATTCTCTTCAGGTGCACACGGGATATTTTCCAGGACGGATCACATGTTAGGCTGCAAAACAAGTCTCAATAAATTTAGAAGACTGAAACCATATCAAGCATCTTCTCCAATCACAATGGTATAAAACTAAAAATCAATTACAAGAAGAAAACCAGGAAATTCACAAATACATAGATTAAACACGCTACTGAACAACCCATGGGTCAAAGAAGAAATCAAAGGAAAAAACAAAAATCTTATGTGATAAATGAAAATGGAAAACAACATACCAAAATTTATGGGATGCAGCAAAGGCACTTCTAGGAGGGGAATTTACTGTGATAAATGCCTACCTCATGAAACAAACAAAATCTCAGACATTAACTTTATACCTCAAAGAACTAGGAAAAGAATAAGTGAAAAAATAAATGAAATAAAAACCAAAAAGACAACAGAAAAATTTCAAAACTAAGAGCTGGTTCTTTGAAAGATAAACAAAATTGACAAACCTTAGCTAAGCACATCAAGAAAAAAGGAGGACACAAATAAAATCAGAAATGGAAGAGATGTTACAATTGATACCACAGAAATACAAAGGATCATAAGACACTACTTATGAATAATTACATGCCAACAAATTAAACAAACTAGAAGAAATGGATACGTTGCTAGAAACATACAACCTACTAAGACTGAATCATAAAGGAACAGAAAATCTGAACAGGCTGATTATTAGTAAGGAGACCGAATAATCCAAAAACTCCCAACAAACAAAAGTTCAGGACCAGATGGTTTCACTAGTGAATTATACCAAACATTCAAAGAAGAAATAATACCAAACACTAAAGTGAAAAGATGTATGCACACCCAGGCTTCCTGCAATGTTATTTATAATAGTCAAGACAGGGAAACAACCTAAGTGTCCATCAAGAGACAAACAGTAATATGCATTTATATGCAGTATATATAAATACTACTCAGCCATAACGAAAGAGGAGATCATGCCATTTGAGACAACATGGATGGACCTAGAGGGGATTATGCTAAGTGAAATAAGTCAGACTAAGAAAGCCAAATACCATACGATTTCACTCATGAGTGGAATGTGAAAAACAAAACAGGGGCGCCTGGGTGGCTCAGTAGGTTAAAGCCTCTGCCTTCAGCTCAGGTCATGATCCCGGGATCCTGGGATCGAGCCCCGCATCGGGCTCTCTGCTCAGCGGGGAGCCTGTTTCTCCCTCTCTCCTGCTCCCCCTGCTTGAACTCTGTCAAATAAATAAAATCTTTCAAAATAAATGAAATAAAATAAAAAAACAAACACACAAATGAATAAACAAACAAAAAGCAGAATCAGACCTGTACATACAGAGAACAAACTGATGGTTGCCAGAGGGGAGGGGGAACAAGGCTGAGCGCAGTGGATGAAGGGGCGCGGGAGACACGGGCTTCCAGTTACTGCACGAGTAAGTCACGGAGAGAACACGCACAGCAGGCGGGGCACAGTCAGCGATACTGTCGTCGTCATGGATCAGGACAAACGAGCTACCCCCTCATACCCATCAGAATGGCTTTCATCAAAAACACGAGAGCTAACAAGTACTGGGAGGATGTGGAGAAGAGGGAGCCCTGGAGCACTGTTGGTGGGAAGGGAAACTGGTGCGGCCACGGTGGAAACAACATGGAGGGTCCGCAGAGAGTTAAGAAAGAAAAGAAAAAGAAAAGAATTACCATAAGATCCAGCAATTCCACTTCTGGTAATTTATCCAAAGAAAACATAAACACTAACTTACACTTAAGTTACACTTAACACAGCCCCATGTTCACTGCAGCATTACTTACAACAGCGGAGATATGGACACGTAAGTGTCCATCAGTGGATGAAGGAATAAAGCAACTGTGATTTTATACACACACACACACACACACACACACACACAGAGGAATATCACTGAGCCATATAAAAAACGAAATCTTGCCATTTGTGACAACATGGATAGACTTTGAGAGCATCATGCTGAGTGACGTAAGCGAGAGACAAATACCGTATGATCTCACTTATACATGGAATCTAAAAAAAACAAAACAAAACAAAACAAAACAGGGGCACCTGGCTGGCTCAATCAGCGGAGCGTGCGACTCTTGATCTCAGGGTTGTGGGTTCAATCCCTATGTTGGGTGTGGAGATTACTTAATAAAAATTTTAAAATCTTTTTTAAAAAGAGATTTTATTTATACACTTGAAAGACAGCGAGCAGGAGCGGTGGGAGGAGGCAGAGGGAGAAGCAGACTCCCTGCTAAGCCGGGGAGCCCAACACAGGGCTCAATCCCGGGGGCCTGAAATGAGGACCTGAGCTGAAGGCAGACGCTCAATCATCTGAGCCACCCAGGTGCCCCCCCAAAATTAAAAACATCTTTAAAAATAAAAATAACAAAACAACAACCAAACAAGCTCATAGAGAGAACAGACTGCTGGTGCCAGAGATGGGAAAGAGGATGGTGAGGAGGGGCCAAATGGTACCAATTTCCAGTTATAAAATAAATAAGTCAGGGGTCTCTGGGTGGTACAGTCGGTTAAGTGTCTGACTCTTGGTTTTGGCTCAGGTCATGATCCCAGGGTCATGAGATCCAGGCCTGGGTCAGGCTCCACGCTCAGCATGGGGTCTGCTAAAGTTTCTCTCTCCCTCTACCCCTCCCTGCACTCACTCTCTCTCTCTCAAATAAATATATAAATTTTTTTTTTTTTAAAGATTTTATTTATTTATTTTGCAGAGAGAGAGAGATCACAAGTAGGCAAAGAGAGAGGGGGAAGCAGGCTCCCTGCTGAGCAGAGAGCCTGATGCGGGGCCCGATCCCAGGACCCTGAGATCATGACCTGAGCCGAAGGCAGAGGCTTAACCCACTGAGCCGCCCAGGTGCCCCTAAATAAATAAATCTTAAAAAAAATAAAGAGTCAGGGGGATGTAACAGACAGCACAGTGACTATCACTAATATTACTTTATTGCATAAAGTTGCCAAGAACATAAATCTCAAAAAGTTCTCATCAAAGAAAGAATTTAGTCAACTCTGTATGGTTACAGATGCTAACAAGTCTTACTGTGGTGATCATTTCACAATATGTACAAATACTGAATCATGTGGTGTACCTGAAACTAATAGGTTATATGTAAATTATATCTCAATTAAAAAACCGTTTTACATGTTCACTCTCCTTATCTGTACGCGCGTCACCGCAGGACCAAAAACACAGTTCGGAGACAGGCAGGGTTCTCTGAGCTTACTTAGGACCACTCATCTACGTCCCTCATGCTTGTGTTCCCAGCCCCTGCCCCTCTTCCCAGCTGTATACACGCAAAAGGGTAGGACTTGGAAAACTTGTCTTTACATCTGAGGCACATAACACTTGCCCCAAACTGAGCCAACTATGATCTCTTTCCAGCATTAACTGGAATGTGGAGAGACTGGTCACCTCTGTGGCTTGCTAATGAGGACAACAAACTTGGAAGCTACGGGGACAACCATGTTTGGCCACGTGTACATCAAACAATGAAAGCTGGTCTTCGGAAAAGTCAAAAGTGGTTCAGATAAAGATAGAAAAGAAAGAAATGGAGACCATATGGCTGAGTCCCAGCTGCACTTGATTTCCACATAAGGCAGTTCTGACATCCTTTTATTAAAGTCTCTTTTTTGGCTTTACCTCATTTAAGTGGGTTTCGGTTACTTGCAATCGAAAGAAACTCAACTGAGACAGTCACATGCAGGTCTCAGGAGAAGCTTTGCTCTGAACCGGCGAAGTCATGTGTGAGGGAGAGGGTGTGCAAAGCACCCGCGCCAGCCAGATACACGGCCAGGGTAACCGGCCTGCCCAGGGGCAGCAGCACGGCCTATGGGTGCCAGGAATCCTGGGTTCTGGTCCCAGCTCCTCTAGGAATTCTATGACTTGACCCATCATTTAATTTTTCTGGTCTAGTTTCCTCATTTATCTAAGATCAAGACTTCCAAAAGGACTCAATAAGATAATTAGCAGGTTCAATGCTAACAAATCAGGCACTTTCTCAAAACAAAGCTGTACAAATAAACTGTGTTTCTTTTGCAAATGATTAGAATTCCAACCACTAAGGTAATTGTAAAATAACAATCCACCCGTCACAAATCCAAGAGTCATCCTCAAACCTCGCCTCTCTCGTGAGAAGCTGAGTCCTACCCTTCCACCCTTTATATGTCCCTCTCCCATAACCACTGCCCCCACATCTCCCCCAGACTTTGCCTTTTCTTCGCTGCACTATTCTAATAGCTTCCCACCTGATCTCCTTTTCTATAATCCACCTTCACACTGCTACCAAAGTGAACCTTCTAGCACGTAAATATTGGCCAAGTGGGGTGCCTGGTGGCTCAGTCAGTTGAACATCTGACTCTTGGTTTTGGCTCAGGTCATGATCTTGCAGTTGTGGGATCGAGCCCCACGTCAGGTTCCGCGTGCTCAGTGGGGAGTTGGCTTCAGATTCTTTCTCCCCGCCCCTCCCCACTCGCGCCTGCGCACTCTAATATATTCTTTAAACAACTGGCCAAGTTATTCCCCTACAGGGAAGAGCCTTCATTGTCTTTCACACACTGATTACTGACTCAGTCTTTGAGCTCAGCTCAGTGCCAGTTCTGAGACCTATGAGAACTCCGTTTCAGAGGGAGAGGGCTCCGTCCCTCTTCGACATTTTCAGACACAATGACATCAGGGTAACAGTGACTGCTGCAGATGTAACACAACGTGCTATGTTGTGGTCGCCTGGCCCTGAAGCAGCCCTCCCGACGTGGTGCCCCCGTAGCCATGTGCTTGTGTCAGCAGCACCTAACGAACCCGGGCTGACTTGCACAACTCACTGGAACCAGGAGCATGGAACACAAGTGACACCGTCCATTCCTAACCTGTGCCTCAGGAAGGCTGCCCTGGTGCTTCCGGTAGCCCCCGGCGGCCACGTAGGAAGTCCACGTACACTGTGAGAGATGTGGCGAAGCGGAACAGAGGCCCTGCCACATCCCGAGACTACATGGCAGGAGAGGCCCCACTGAGCCCAGCCTTTCAGCCATCGCTTTCGAGGTGCCAGGGGACTGTTCGTCAGCGGACGCCACACGCAACAGAATCCCCACACTGAGCCCCGTCAATCCACAGAGTTGTGAGGCAAAAATGGCTGTTGATTTAAGGCACTAAGTTTTGGGGTGCCCCAGCCACAGGTGACAGACATCTCTGTCCCACCTCCTAGCTCCTTGAAAGCAAAGTGTTACATACCTCGACGGCCCCAGGACCCGAGACCTGGCATAAAAACAGTCCTTAGGGGGCGCCTGGGTGGCTCAGTTGATTAAGTGTCTGCCTTCAGCTCAGGTCATGGTCCCGGAGTCCTGGGATCGAGTCCTACATCAAGTCCCACATCGGGCTCCCAGCTCCACAGGGAGTCTGCTTCTCCCTCTGACTTTCTCCCCTCTCATGCTCTCTCTCACTCACTCTCTCTCTCAAATAAATAAATAAGATCTTTAATAAAAAAAAAAACAGTCCTTAGGAATAATGTGCAAATAAATTAATCTCATAGGAAAACAAATTTCTTGAAAGTTCCTACATGGCTGACAAAATCTTTTAAAACCTCGTACTGAGTTGAATATTGTCTCCTAAATATTCACGTCCACCCAAAACGTGACCTTAAAATGAGGTTGCACTGGGTTAGAGTGGGTCCTAAATCCAATGCCTTAGGTCTTTTAAAAAGGCTAAGTGAAGGGATGCCTGGGTGGCTCAGTCGGTTAAGTGTCTGCTTTTGGCTCAGGTCGGGATCCCAGGGTCCTGGGACCGAGTCCTGCATCAGGCTCCCTGCTTAGCGGGGAGCCTGCTTCTCCCTCTGCCTGCTCTGCTTGCTGCTCCCCCTGCTTGTGCTCTGTGACAAATAAATAAAATCTAAAAAAAAAAAGAAAAAAAAAGGCCAAGTGAAGACACAGAGGGGAAAGGCCACACGACAACAGAAGCAGACCGGCACGACACAGTTACAAGCCAAGACACATCTAGGACTGCCGGGAGCTGCCAGGAAGCGACGAAGAGGGCAAGGAAGGCTTCTCCCCTAGAGCTCTCAGAGGCAGCATGGGCCCGCGGACACCGTGATTTCAGACTTCTGGCCTCCACAACCAGAAGAGGAGAGATTTCTATTGCTTGAAGCCAGGCAGTTTGTGGTACTTTGTTCTCTGAGCCCCTGCAAACCAGCACAGACCTGAGCCCCCGGGCGGGGGAATCATGACCAGGCTCCCCAGCGCCTGAGAAACAGGCTGGAGACCACGGGTCGGAGTCATCTCACGCTCCTCAGCTATAACTTAATTATCTTATGGTATTTAATTACAGACACTTACAGTTTCTGTCACAAAGCATCCACAAAGGATTCCTGTTCCTTTTCCCCAAACAATTAGCAAACAGAATTAGTTTTCCCAAGCTAAGACCAAATACGTTAGTTTAGTCGATCTACCTGTGTGAGTGGAACGGAAATGCAATTTCAATTTCAGCCCTTGGTATTCCGGGAGCTTTCAGACCCAACCGCTGCCTCGGAGCCTCCGAAGCGAGGATCTTCGTGCCCCAGACCCTCCGCTTCCTTCCGGCGCCCACACACAGCCGCGCCCGCTCTCCGCGCCCCTCTGCACCGACCGCCCCTGACCTGCGGCAGGATGACTTTCTTCAGCTGCTCCTTCGTGAAGTGCTCCACGTAGGCCTCCAGGTGGGACAGCAGCACCATCCGCACGTGCTCCTCGTGCACCTCGAACAGCTGCAGCAGCACGGGGATCACCCGCGACTGGAACAGGGCCGGCGACAGCAGACAAGGGGGCTCTCCCCGCGCACTGTCTACCCCCCAGATCAGAGGCAGTTACAGATGAAAAGGCAAACTGTCGTTTCCGCGAAAGGAGCACAAACGAGAATTTATAAACCGAGCCCAGACCCTGACACACATTCTAAGTACTCTTCTGAATTCTTAGGCCCTAAACCAAAGAAAACCTTTTTGGTTGCCCCAAATTACTCAAGGCTCGGTTTTCTTAAATGCACTCTACCTTGCAGAAATATTTTTGAAATACTCTATCGGACTTAATCAGCAACAAAGAAAGCTTGTATTCTAATCGACTCTTGAATCAGTAACTCTGTATATGTTTGTTTAATCAATGAGGAATTTCATATACTAGATTAGATCAATACGGCTGCTTCAATTTTACCTGCCAAACCAGGAGGTGGTAAATGTCCCACTGGGACTTGCTGCCGGGTGGTCCTCCCCCCCTGCTAGTTACGGCAGTGGTTACCCGAGACACCCTAGCATCATTTGGGGACCTTTACAAACACGTCTCAATACAGTCCTGCCCGGCTCTGTCCCACGACCAGTGGGTCAGGCACGCAGGCCCACTTGTAAAAAGCTCCCCAGGTGATTCAGAAGCACACCCCACTCCATGTTCCAGTGAGTAAGAGAATGACAGAACTACAAAGAAAACACTTAGGGAATGACACAGGATATAAGGAAATTCTATGTTGTAACAGAGTCACTTATAATGCTGCTTTGCTAGATCGAGATCTTTTAAGAAAATAGATTGTGAAAGCAGAATTCCACCTAACACGAAATTCTAGAGTACCGTGTTAATGCTATATTCTCTAAGCTGGTCTGTTACCATCTGTAGTGCTTCCAAAGTTACGGAGGATCAGAACAATAACCTCATTTCACATTCAGAAAAAATAGAAGTTCCAAGTAGGAAAGTTACCATCAGGCTTTTTAGTCTTTCCACTGAAAATACAAAAATAAATGGGTTGCTCTTGGGAAGTCAGAAGGCATAGGCCTAACTGCAAATGCAGAAGTCTTGTGAAGATGATGATGCCTTCTCCTAAAACTCCACGTGCTTCTCCTACTCTAGTCCTACATGCGTGTGGGGACTTGTTTTCCAGATGCTTCCCTCTGCAGTAAACCCGACTCTCCAGGAGAGGCTTCTTGTTTACCCAGCGGGCTCTGCCACCCACGTTTGAGTCGGAGCGATCACTCGGGGGCCAATAATTGTTTTCAGAGACATAGCTAACTACACCGGGCAGTAATCTCACTCGGCTCAAATAAGGACCAATCATGCCCAAACTCCTTAATGACCAATAATCCTTTGAAAAAAATTCACCTTTTTTGGGGCCGAGCAGGTGAGGAAGAAAACTCTTAACAGCTACCGGCTCTGCAAACACCAGCTGATTAAGCAGAAGAGGCACCAACCGCGAGGCTATTAACTCCTCTGACAAGCAGCTGACTCTGTCCAGCAGGAATCTGGGGGCAAAGAAGAAGAGCCTGGGAACCTGGAGGTGACCCTTCAGACACACAACCCTCTCCGACTTCTGTCCCGGGGCGGGGCACTGGGAAATGTGGCCAGGGAAGGTGAACGGTGGTACCAAGGTTTCTAGGAAAAATGCAGAGGGCGTGCGACAAGGCTGCCAGCACACAGACAAGCTCGGATCCGAGCTACGAAAGGTTTCAACAGATTGCCCCTTATTTACGGCACCAGGGTCCTCTCCCCCAATAAGCCAGAAGCTTGCTAGCCAATTAAAAGGACTTTCTTCAAATTTAAAAAATGTAGGATATTAGATTATCTCGAGT
This sequence comes from Potos flavus, assembly GCA_028534135.1. Lineage (NCBI taxonomy): Eukaryota > Metazoa > Chordata > Mammalia > Carnivora > Procyonidae > Potos > Potos flavus. The sequence goes on along the minus strand of CM052893.1, from coordinate 10,929,787 downwards.
TTCCACAGTAAATAAAAACATAGGCTCTTGTTATTAAACTTCCTAAAATAACACACGTGAAAGCACTCTGTTACGAAGACACAGACATCTGGGACCCCTGGGTGGCTCAGTCGGATCAGCAGCTGACTCCTGACTTTGGCTCAGGTCCCGATCTCGGGGTCGTGAGACTGATCCCCGGGTCAGCCTCCGTGCTCAGGGGGTCTGCTTGGGCTTCTCCCTCTCTCCCCCTGCCCCAAGCCCTGCTCTCTGTCTCTCTCTCAAATAAATAAGCAAATCTTTAAAAAAAGAAGGGAAAAAAAAGACACAGGTATTAGGAAGTCATGGTGGCAAGCTCCCCCTACACCGCCGCCATCAGCAGACGTGCTTCTCACCGCCCCCGCCGCTGTCACCCCGCAGCCCGACCTCCTCCCGGACCGCAGCCTCCACGGCGCCCCGCTCTCCTCCCCGAGCCCTGCTCCCGCAGCCTACACGCCTGCTCACATCTCTTCCGTCCTAAACACATCCTTCCCCTCTCCACTGCCTTCTCCGGCTACTCTGTGCTCTCTCCCCTCCAAGCTTCTCGGTTTTTACCCAGAGTTCACTTTCTCACCTTCTGTTCCCTTCTGAGCTCGCTGAGGCCTGGCTCCCTTCGCTCCAGCGGCTCCTCCTCGCCGGGGCTCCCCTGCCTCCTCAGGGAACCGGGATTCCCCCCATCTCTCCGCACAGGCCTCTGCTGGGAACACCGGCCTTGCGCCCGTTCTGACCTCCTGTCCCCATCGCCGCTTTGTCTCACGGGTCAGCCACACCCTCACAAGGTTGGGCGCTCGGTCTCCCACAGGCCTCCGCTCTCTCTGCAGGCTGCAGCCCTAGTCTTCACCGCTGGCTCCTCGGCGGCCGCTGTCTCTCTGGGGCCTCAGACCCATGTGGCTAAGTGCCCGTGCTCATCTGCACCCACAGCCCCCCACACTGCTCACGCGCCCGGCGCGCTGGGGCCTCTCTTCCGGGATTCTCTAATGCTCTTGGGATCATCACTAAGGGCTTGCCCATCTGATGGCGGAAGTCCCCCTTATCTGTGCCTTCACTGCACCCCCGAAGCCTGCCAGTCTACCAACCGATCCAAGCCCCGTGAGACACCAATCCGTGTCCTCCACAGACAGCGGAGCGATCCGCCCGGGAGATGTAACTGTCTCACAGCCGCTTCCACGGCTTCGATGCCTGAAGCCCGCTGCTTACCGACAGTGCCACTGGTCCTCACTGTCCCTCCCCCCGAGGGTGCCCGCCTCTCACCCATCCCTGCCTTGGGCTCTGCGCTCCAACAGGACCCAGCTGCTGGCGGCGCCACGCTCAGCTCGCCCCGCCTCTGCGTGTTCCCTCACACTGCCCCGGTGCCCAGACACCTCCTCTCTGACCACCGCCTCCCTCCCCTCTGGGGTCTCAGGACGCACCCCACCCCCGCCGTTTCGAACCATCCGTCCACCCCAGGGCAGAGAGCCAACACACAGGAAATGTCCAACAAGCCTGGTCCGAGAAAGTAAACGTCTGACTCATCTCTCTAGAACACCCAAGGTGATTACACGGACTTAATCCAAGTTACCGAATTTTAAGCCCTTCACTTTCTGAACTTACTTGAAAAATTCAGTTTTTTCCTCTTCACTCTTCAATGTTAAACTTTTCAAGAAATTCACAACTTCTAGAAAATCATTCCTGAATGCCAAAGAGAAAAAAAAAAATATGCAGGACAACAGATTAGAGAAGGCACGTCAAATACTGAAGCCATAACCACAGACCACACTAGGCTAACAGTCAAGGACACAGTCTCCTGGGCCACTTCGAGAACTCTACTATAACCAAGTGGCTCAAGAGACAAGTGCTATGAACCAGCCGCTGAGAATCCAGCGTTTCAAGAACAGCAAAGGGATCTGTGAAGAGGATACGCGCTTCAACGCACACGGTGTGCAAACACACACCCACAAACCCGGAGGTGTGAGCAATCAGTCATCTGAGCTTTTGCTGCAACAGGACGTGGTGCCACGGACTGTCCCGGGAGCACTGGCACTGGGTGCTCAAGCACCGCCAACGGTCGCCGGACCTCCAGTCTTCTCTGGTGAAGTAAGAACTCGGAGAGGCCTGGGCAAGGAGGCATCTCTCAGGCCAGTCACAGGAATCTTCCCGTTGCTCCTGCCCGAAGCCGTGAGGCCATTTTCTCGGCCAGGCAGGTAGGAGGGTGAGGGGTCGTGGCGGTTGGCGAGGCTGCACACTGTTCAGCCCCAGGGGAGTGCAGCCCCGCCAGCACGGACGGCCCCCCGCGTCTCCACATCTTACATCGACACCCCTTCCCGCTGGCTTAGCAGCAGAGAAAAAGCACAAATGTCCGTGTAATCCACTTGGCTCACATGTAAGCAGCAGGCTTCAGGAAGAGGGAGCTTGCGTGGGTTTTGGCTTTCTCTCCCATCTCTGCTTAAAATACAATTCTTACTAAAGAACTCTCACCACACAGTGATGAGATAATCTACTTGCTGTAAAGGACTGTTCTTTGTAGAGATCTTACATCAAGGTAAATTAAATATTGGTATGAATTATCCAAAAGGACACAGAAATGCCTCGGTTAAAAGACTCTTGTAATGGGAAAGGTTTCGAACAGTTTCTTTGAAATGTAAACAACAAATAAAATCCTAATAACTAGAGTGAAACTACCCCTCTACCCTGTTAAATAATATGGCCCCTAGTCCTACCCTAGAGGTAATTCACCCCCTCGGAGGATAACGTTAGCTTTCCCTCTGTTCTGGTTTTTCTTGGGCTCTCCAACCGCAAACAAGTAAGGGTCTTCAGCTTCAAAAGGGACCTAAGATCGATTTTGCTAATAAAAGTTGCAACTGTGAAATTAACCCTTGGGTCGTGGAAGTGAAAGGGAGGAGGACACATAATTAAAACTGACCTTGAAGAGAGGTTCAAAAACATCTCTGAATCCAGCGACAGTGTTACCGTTCTAGCGTGCCCTCCCTTAAAATCCACCTCTGCGCTCCTCTTCCACCGTGTATTACTAAACCGAGGAGACAATCTTCTGCCTGAAGAAAAATGAGCTCCTTTCCCCCCAACAAGAGAAAGCTTCAACAGTAACAAATTCTTATCAACAACACGATGGCAGCAGAGAGCGTCTCGATTCCCTGAGGACTGCAAACCGCTGGACACAGCCCGGCCTCTTCACCATCCCAAGTCCTACGGGGACCTGGCTGTAACTTCTAGACTCAAGCCCTCGCCACAGTTAAGGATTTCTCAAACTGCCTCTGACGAGAACCCGACAGGCCACACAATTTGCCCTCTATTTTCCCATGTGGACGTGATTTGGCCTCTCCTGACAATGAGCGGCAACCACCGAACAGACCGCGTGACCGGGGCCCCCCAACCCCGCGGCCGGAACGCCGGTCTGAGAGCAGGCCGGCAGCGGGGGGAACAGCCAGCCAAGCCCGCCAGACGCCCTCACCTGAAGAAGTCATGGGACAGTAAGGTGCAGAGCGCTGGCCGACATTTTGGAAGGGGATTCAGCAGGGTTGAGTGCAAGGTCTGTTGAAAGCTGGAGAGAACATCCGCTGAAACTGAAATCCAGAGCTACAGTTAGTTTCCAATGCCTTCTCCCTCTTTCCAGGACCTCTATAGCTGGAGACTGACGAGAGCAAAAACCAACCTGTAAAAGCCCAAACAAACAAAGCCCGGGCTGTTGCCAAACAGCGTCCTGCTCGCCTGACGCCAGACTCCGCGGCAGGTGCAGCAGACTCACCTGCCCGCGCGGCCAGCCCCACCCCCACAGGCCTCTCCGCGGGGCCCCTCACCTCCCACCTGTCTGGCTGTCTGGAGGAGAACTTAGCCGCGAGAAGGCTGAAGAGGTGACAGGTCCCTGGGCCTTTCCCACCAGGGTTCCTCATCCACGGAACACAAGTTATTGGGACGATTGTGTTTTCCAATCTCCCCAGGATGGCACATAAATCATCACCATTCCAGACACAGTGGGGTAATAAGTTCGCTCCCCACGAGGGAGGCCGTAGGGCCTTAAGGGTGTAATTCTCAAGTATTTTTAGGCTGAGACAATTCAGAGCCAGCAGCTGAATGAAGCCTGGAACTCCAGAACGCCGCGGAGCCTGGTGGAAGGAACCGCATTAGAGCCGCACGAAGCTCGGCCCCTGCGCCCCCGGCCAGTCAGCAGGCGGGCACCTGAAGGCCTGGGGCGGCTGGAGCAGATTAGGCAGACTCCCAGCGGCCCCTGGGGAGCTCAAAAGAGAAGAAAACAACGTGCTCAGGAGCCTGGGCTCTCTGGGGCAACAAAAGAAAAGGTAGTAAGTACATTATACCAAGAAGAAAAAAATCAAAAGGACTCGGAAAGAATAAAGAAATGTTAGGCTTGCTTTAGATTAATAAAAAATGTTGAATCTCCTCTTTCCTTCAGATCGCTCCACATCAGTCAGCACCAGCGTTCATTTACGTGGCTGACTAGGGAAGGAACGGAGGCTTTAGACCACAAGTACCAATCCCAGTAAGTATCACGGGAGTGACCGGGGATACTCAGAGTCAGAGCTAAAAGTGGCTCCTACTTAAGATGCTTTTAAGTCTGCAAAGTAAAGAAATCAGAGCTTCTTCCTCACTGCTGTTAAGATCTGCCCCAGACAAGTTATTCGGTAAGCAACAGGTTCCTTACTGTGACCAAAGACCGCAGTCCTTTGAATCCACACAGAACAGGCTGTGAATGACCTTCCTACTTATTCTTTTTTTTTTCCTTCCTACTTATTCTGTGGATGCAGCAGGACAACCCCGACTCACCCTGTCCGCTTAAGATTGTGAGCAAACTTTCCACCAATGTCCCAAACGCATAGGCGTCCCGGGCATGTCCGTGTGACTCGGGCAGGGATGTGAATTCTGGAGACTGAAAGCAGGAAAGATTGTTAAACTCAGAGAATCAGCCTTACAAACCAGATCTCAGTTTTCTCTGAAGCACTCTCCCATGTCTGCATTTATGACACTGCGAGCTGACCTCACAGTACCGGCCACGAGCTTGCAGGCTTCTACACTAGGAGGGAATGGGATTTGTCTAAGATTTAAAAATAACAAGGGCAAAAAGAAAACAAAAGGGCTAAATAGGATATATGCCTGTGGCTTTCAAAAATATTTCTGACTGCAACCCAGACTTTTAAAATTTTTATTATTATTATCGTTAGTGGCAGCAGTATACACACGTGTATAAATACACGCACGATGGAAACGAAAGTTTCATAAAACAATACTTAGCCTTACTACCTATAGTACTTAATGAGATTTTCTATTTTACTCCTTTTTCTCAAAGCTTGTCAGAACCTCTAACTTGATTTAAAACCCACAAATCAGTCTGGAAAACACTAGTACATACACACGGTACCGATTTGGATCAACGGGATTTATTCCAAGTCTTAGGTCTATATTCAAGTTTGTAGTTGGGTTTGTATTTCCTGTATAGCACGTTAAATATGTCTCTGGGGATCACCGTCTGTTTACAGTAGTTATGAAAACAAATTTAGAGGGAGCAACTTCCTTCACTTTTGCTGGTAAATACAATCTTTCTTCACCAGCAGCTGATGGTGAAGACGAGAAACAAAACAGAATAGAAAGGTTTACTGACCTAGCAGGGAAATTTGTAAAGGCAACCTTTGTCACACAAGATTATTAATGCCAATAATCACTCTCCTATGTCTCGTGGAGTCCTAACTAATAACCAACAGGCCGATGAGTGGCTGGGGGAAGCGCAGGAAGGGCTGGGGTGTTGCGTGCCCAGCTCTTCGGGCTTCCGGCAAAATACGAAGACCACGAAGTGGGTACGAAGCACCAACCCTCTATCTTTACACAGTATCACAGGTGTCCGTACCACCAAAAATGTAAGTGGACTGTCAAGAAAAAGGCTCCCTGCTGTGGTGATAAGATTAATCTGAGAAGCTGGCACGGCCAAGGGCATTATGAGGCATCCACAAACTTGGCCAAGAAAGAGGGGGCAGACGAAAGGTTAAGTTTCATACTCAGTTACACAAAGAAGCCTTCGTTACAGCTGAAGCGTATCATCTTACCATCTCTTCAGGAGGGATAGATGCTGGGTCTCTGACTGACTGAATACTCCTCAGAAACTAGAGAAATAAATTAAGGAAAATAATTCATACATAGGTTTGGTGAACCAATCTCTTACACCAAGTTACAGAAGTAACTAGCAGTGGAAACAGCAGCAATGAAGCCTTCACACCAATGCCACATGTTAAATACACACATTTGAAATCCTGCTCATTAAAAAATGTGAATACGGTACCTGGCACAACACGAGGCTCGGTAGAAAATACAGGTTAGTTCCCTCGCCTCTCCCCTTCAGCCGGGTAAGGCGCCCTCTGCTGTTCAGAGGCATCTCTGCGTCTCGCTTCCTTACACTAATAATTAGGAATAGGTCTTTCTCATCCTGCCTAGTTATTAACAAATAAAAGGCTTTTCTAGCATAGAACAAAACCCTCATTAATTTTCTGAGTCAAGTCAATCTTAAGGTTCACTGCCATGTGAGATGGAAAAGTTGAGGACCTTATAAGATACATAGATGACGTCCACAGAACAAGGACACTGATTCACTGATTCAAAGATTATTTTTCGAGAGCTTCTATGTCCCAAACACCACTTAAGGCAGAAGTACAGAAGGAATATGATAAATTCCCTGCCCCTAGCCAGGTGCTCACAACCTAGAACGTAAACTAAGAATTTCAGTGACACGCTGAGTGCCATGGAAGCACAGACGGAGGGACAAATTTCACTGGGTAGGAAACACCGGGGGCAGGGCTTCACGAAGAGACTTAGCTAGTTGGAGACTTCAGCTTCAGCTTCCGTTCTCCAGAGAGCCCAGGGGATTGAGGCATCCCAGCAACAGAACGGCACACAAGGGGAAGAGGGGGCGGGAGTACTGCCCCTGAGAGAACACGGGGTGACCAGAGAGCAGCTCCGTGACCGGAGGTGGTACGTGAGGCTGAAGGGAGGCTGGGGGAGAGCCTGCGGAGGGCCCTCCACGCCACGGTAAAGACTCTGGAACATTAGTCACAGGATGAATTACGTGCTGTTACACTAATTAGACGTAAGGTGAATTCTGAGAAGAAAGGCATTGACTGGGGCAGAAATATTATTAGAGGAGCATCTCTGTGGCGGAAGGAGCATTTGAACTGGGCCAGAGGCCATGAAGGAGCACATTTAACGTGGCTCATGTGTGGCAGCCCCACAAGAGAACAGGGGAAACCAGCCAGAGCCAGTAAGTCAGAGAGCCGCCATTTCCACAGGGCTGCCATGATGGGACTGGTTTGGTTTTGGTCTGTTTTTCAGAAAGAGTAAGTCTAGTGGCAACAGGCAAAACGGTGAAAACAAGAAACAAAACAGAAGAGAAGGTTCATCAACCTAGGAGGGAAATTTGTAGATCCTGGTTAGACAAAACCATGAAGAGGTACAGAGGCAGCAACAACACAGCCCACTGGGAGGATTAAGATGCATGGGTCTTAACTCCAGCGTTAGGACACAGTGTGTGACTGTGGACAACGTGGACGGTTGTTAATGAACATTTCCTCAGTACCTAATGCCAGGCACTACTACTCTAGGTAGAGAGTAAATGTAAGAGACTCTCACACCCTCAAGAAGCTCAAACACTGGTAAAGAAAACAGACACACAAAGGTCATTTCAATATTAAACATGAAGTGATGTGATTAAGTACAGAGTACTAGAGGAGCAGAAGGGAGGGACATTTAATAAAAATTTGACCGAGCCAGTTTACCTCTCAGTCTCAAGTTCCTCAGCTACCAAATTGGGAGAGAAGAAGAAAGGAAGGCTGGGGCCCCTCTGAAGAATAAACCCCTACCGTTCTGTGAATATGAGCCCCGACGAAGAAGTCAAGTCTCCAATTCTAAGCTCACCCTAACACTGAAGGAAAATCCCTAGGTAAGAACCACACACTAAAATGCTATCAAATTCTGAGTGACACAGAGGGCCCATCCCCTGGCTTACCTCGGGTGTGGCCTGAGGAACTTTGCAGACGGTTTCCATTCCTCCCAGCTTCCAGTGCCCATCTTCACTCACAAACACAGATGACAAGCAGACATTGTTGTGTGTTAGGTGTCCCTGGAAAAAAGAACAGGAGGAGGATGCCACCAGAATTTTTGAAGCAGGAGTTTTAAAAAACTAAATACTGAACACCAGAAAGAGATATGGTAAGTCATCCCACTCGCGGCATGATAAATGGAAGTACAACTTTAAGGAATGAAAGACAATAAGCCTGCGTAAGCATTGCGAGGTTGGAGAACAGGAAAAGTGCAATCGGAGGGCTCTTCCTTTGCTGCCCATCCCTGCTTCCACAGGCATCAGGAGAATCGAGGGTTCCTTAAACGTGAGGTTACAGTCTTTACAGCCTACATCGTTTGCTTCCATCCTTTAAAGTTTACCTTTGCTCCCATAGGTTTCTGTATTATTTTTCTCCTCTAAATTCTTTCTCACCTACATTCTGTCACGAACCCAGATCCACTGCACCTGAAATCTTGTCAGTAGGCATTTAAAAATGCTGCCCGAAGAGGAAAATGGAATAAGGACCCCAGAAATACCCCACAGACCACAGAAGTGCCAAAATTTAAAACTATAAAAGAAAAAAAATACAATCCAATAAATGAGAAGAAAGAAGAAAATGAGAACAGGATGGAAGTGTATTTTTTTTCCCAAACCAGAAATCATTTCAGTAGACAAATGCATTTTAAATAATCTATTCACTAGATCAAGTATGTACAAATTTTGATAGGAAACACTCCGAGATACATATATATATTCTCAAGGAAGGTTCAGAATAGTGTGTATGGTATTTTTACATTTGAGAAAAAACAAAGGCGAATAAGCACAGGGACATTTGGTTCATGCGCACACCGACCCTCTCTGGACTGAGTCGCTGATCGCCGTGGTTGCCTCTGGAGAGAGATGGGGTGCTGGATTCAGGGTTGGGGGGCTTACTCTTCCCTACATGCACTCTCACACTATTCAAACTTTCTACATGTGCATGTACTTTCTCCAACAAAGAAAATATTCCTTCATGGGAGGCACTAATAATTCTTCTTTATATGAATCTTAGACATACTTTTAAGAGACGATAAATCCAAAGTGGTATCTGGAATCTGTCTCCCCGTTAACAGAAAAAGTTTAAAAAAAAATACATACACTGAGATGAGTCAAATGCAAGTGTTTCTAACTTGTGACTGGTAATTTTTCATCTTGGAGGACTGCCAAAGGCCTTAGTACTTCAGAATGTAAATTCCATTAAGAAATAGCTCAATAATACTGTCAAGAAATAGACCAGAAGTAAACATAGGCACGATATGCTTATCCTCTTAAGAGCAAACCTGACCACAGTGTTAAGAGGCTGTCTCTTGGGGCGCCTGGGTGGCTTAGTCGGTTAAGCGTCTGCCTTCAGCTCAGGTCGCGATCCTGGGATTCTGGGATCGAGTCCCCACGGAGCTTTCTGCTCCTCCCTCTCTCACCACTCCTCCCCCCACTTGTGCTCGCTCTCTCTCCCTCAAATAAATAAATAAATAACCTTAAAAAAAAAAAAAAGAGGCTGTCTCTCAGTAGCACCACCGACTCAAATGAGAAGGGGTGTGTAAAGCTCTGCCCTTTTCTAAGAAATGGTCATTTCTTCCTTCAAAATCTAAAATGTAACAGAACTCCTGGGACCAAATAATAGAACTCTGGTTCACAGCAACACTAATGTTAAGGCTTTATCTTTATCTTAAGAACAGTAATACCAGCTGCAGGTATTTTTAGGTAAAGATTTCCCCCAAACTAGAGGGAGACGGTGGTAAACAGAAATAAAGTTCTATAAGAAACTGGCCATGGTCAGAGAAGCCCTTGCCCACTCCACACCCCACTGGAGTGTTGGAGCCCTTGTGCCTTCCAACGTGCTCGTTTCCCTCAGGAAGATTCAAGTAAGAATTTCTGTACCTCCCGTAACTTAAAAGCACGACCACACACATCAACTCTCGGTCTGTATCAAGGCCCGTGGGGCAGCCTGCGTCCGGGTTACTTACTCTGTCGTGCAGGAAGATGAGAGCCAGCAGGATGTCGTAGATGCCGGCACAGACTTCTGCAGAAGACAGCGTTTCCAAAGCCACTTCCAGAGGCTGCACTCGCTCAGTGACTAGATGAATCCCATCTGCCTCCACAGTGCAAGATAAAAACCTTAGCAGGCAAGGGTGACGGAGTGTCTTCAAGTGCTTTAAAGACACAAACACAAGGGTTGGCAGAGTTAATGACTCGGAACCACACCGACGGTAGTTTCTCATACATCGCGCTCAGAGTTGGAACTTGGATACTTGCATTCAAGGTCCCTCCCAGGTCCCTACTTTCCTCACCTACCCCCCTAAATTTCAAATAAAGCACAGGAAAATCTATGACCTGTTCTGACTTCCTTCACTTTACCAACATATAAATAATTTTACAGAGACTTCCGGTTCCCTTCCGACAGTGTAAGCCCCCTAGGAGCCCAGGCCTCTCAACAATACTGCCATACGCTCTGAACAAAGGACCAAAAACGACGACCCGAGAACTTGGCAAGGTAAACAAAAGCACGCAGACTACACAGGGGAGTCAAAATTAGGAGAAGAGACGCCCTTGGGAGTGTGTGTTCTGGTTCCGGGTTGGCCCTTCTCACAGCTGTGCATGGAAGGCGGGCCTCGCTTGGAGAGCAGTGTAGCAAAAGTGGCTCAAACTCTGACCGAGACCTTGCCATCCTTCCGGCCAGAAGGAGGACAGAAAGGAGCCACGACAAGCCTGAGTATGAGGCTATCCCAGAGGGGAAAGAGCTGGAGCAGGAGGTGCTCTAGTTATCTATTACACCCACACAGGTCTCAGACTAACTCCTGCATCGAGCATGGACAAAACAGACCCAAGCCGGCGTAGCGAACTTTTGAGAAATGAACTGAGGTTTGAACTACCACGCACAGGAAGGGTGGGAGGAGAGCAGTCAGAAGACCTGAAGCCTGAACCAAAGGGGATGGACCGCCTGCTGAATGAAAAACATCAGTAACCTCCAGAAGATTTTAACAGAACCAAGAGTCGATGCAGGACATTCAAAATGTCCAGGATGCAATCCAAAATGTTTTTACTCAACAAAGAACCGTAAAAAAGTGAAAAGACAATCAACAAATATCGACCTCAAGATGGACCAGATATTAGAATTATTAGAAAGAATTTAAGGCAGCTTAACCATTATATTATAACCATTCTTCCCTAGAGGTAAAGGAAAACAGGAAATAAACAGAAGTTCTCAGCAGAGAAAGAAATGTTATTTAAAAAAAGCGGAAGTTTTAGGAAGGAAAAATAAAGTATTAGAAACTAATCCAATGAATGGACTCAACAACAGAATGCAAATGGTAGAGGCAAGAGTCAGTGAACCTATGTTAACCAGTCTGAAGAACAAAGAGGAAAATTTCTTTATTTTTTTTTTTTTTTTTTTAAGATTTTATTTATTTGACAGAGAGAGAGAGATCACAAGTAGGCAGAGAGGCAGGCAGAGAGACAGGGGGAAGCAGGCTCCCCGCTGAGCAGAGAGCCCGATACGGGGCTTGATCCCAGGACCCTGAGATCATGACCTGAGCCGAAGGCAGAGGCTTTAACCCACTGAGCCACCCAGGTGCCCCTCTTTATTTTATTTTTTTTTTTTTTTAAATGATCATAGCATCAAGAAACTGTGACAATAATAAAAGGTCCAACATACATAACTGGAGTCCCAAAAAAAGAGAAGAAAAGAATTGGGGCATAAAAAATGTAATGCCTTGAGAGCTTTCCAAATTCAGCCAAATACTCAGTTTACAGATTTAAGAAGTTCAATAAACACCAAGCAGGATAAATCAAAGAAAACTACATCTATACACATTATCATCAAACTGGAGAAAATCAGATAAATAAAAAAATCTCAGAGGCAGCTAGAGAAAACCATTATCACGTGGAAGGGAATGACAATCTGAATGATGCAAATTTCTCACCAGAAAACACAGAGGCCAAAAGACAAAGGGGAACACTTACTTTAAAGCACGGAAAGAAAAAAAACAGTACCAACACTGAATTAGGTAGCAAAAATATCCTTCAGGAAAAAAAAAATGTAAAATAAAGGCATTTTCGATCATGGAAAACAGAAAAGTTATTGCCAGAAGACCTGCCCTATAAAAAAAAAAATGCTAAAGGAAGGTTTTTTTTTTTTTTTTAAAAGGAAGTTTTTCAAGCTGAAGAGGAAATGATACCGAAGGGAAACGTGGCTCTCCAGAAATGAAGGAAGAGCAGCAGAAATGGTAAATATCAGGACTGATTCCAAGGCTACAAGTTTACCTCTTAGTTAAAATACGTAGGACTATTTAGAGCAGACACGACACTGCTGGGTGAGGTTTTCGATGTGTGTGATATACAGGTAACCCCTGAACAACGCAGGTGTAAAATGTGTGTCCGCTTCTATGCAGACTTTTTCAACAAACACTGAACAGGGCTGTAAGTGGCTTTTCCTGATGACCTTCCTAGTAACACTTTCTTTACCCTACCTTACTGTAAACATACAGTATAGAATATGTATCACAGAAGATGTGCTAATCGACTGTTTATATTATCAGCAACTCTTCCAGTCAAGAGTACGTTACTAGGGAGTTAGGTTTTGAGGGAGTCAAAACTTGTACGCAAATTTCCGGTTGTGCAGGGAATCAGTACCTCTAACCCCAGTGTTGGCCAAGGGTTAACCATGGATCTGTGTGTGTACAGAGTTGGTATGTATGTAACAAAAGGACAGTAGGGCTGGGGCTGGAGACTTGTATCTGATTCCAAGGCTTCTACGTTTTAGGTGACTGGTACAATTCTAACCACAGATAGATGATTAAGAGCTAGTTGTTAAACTTAAATCCTTAGTGCAACCATTAAAAAAAATATAAAGAAATGTAGCTGAACAATCAAGATAAAATGAAATACTAAAAGCTATTTAAATAAACCAAAAAAAGAGAAGGGGAACAGAAGAACAAAATCCAAAAGGGGACAAATAGAAAACAAATAACAAATAATAAAATTCAACCACATTAATAATTACATGAAATGTTAATGATCTAAAACACTTCGATTAAGAGCAGATAAAAGAGGAAGACACAACAATATGCTGCCTATGAGATTTACTTTAAAAATAAAGACAGAGAGAGGTAAGTGGATAGAAACTGAACGGACAGAAAAGGATATACCATTAAGACAATAAGCAGAAGGTGGCTAGAGTGGATGTATTCTTATGAGAGAAAATATACTTCAAGACAGAGAGTATTGCAAGACATCAAATGGGACATTTCTTAAGGAATAAAAGGACAATTCATTAAAAAGACATCATGATTATGAATGTGTAAGCTCCTAATAGCAGAGCCGCAAAATATGCACAGAGCAAAAATGAAAGGGAGAAACAATTCCACGATTCCAGGATCATGGCTGGAGATTTTAAAACTCCTCTCTCAGCAATCAACTGAACTAGCAAAGTAAACAAACAAAAAATAAATGAAGGCACAGGAAACCTAATCTAACTGACATTTGGAAAACACCAGACCCAGCGACTGCAGAACACACACTCTTCCCAAGTCCAGGAGAAAGAGTCCAAGAAACACTCCACTCTGGGCCATAAAATCATTTTAAATGGATGAGTACCTTAGTCATCTTTTATTGGCCTTGTTTTCTTACTTTTTACCTCTTTATTTATCAAATCACTTAATGTCCTTAAAAATATTTCGCCATCTTAAAAATTGTTATCATTTTACTAATCTAGAAAAGTTAGCATTAAATATTTTTGTTCACACACTTCACACCGGTAGAAACATTAGATAAGAAGCTCATATATGTACCTACGATATACATTTTTCATTTACATATATAAATAAAATACAAATACCATATAAACTCCCCACAAAATAGAACATACCGAAAGAAAAGATTAAAAGTAAATTTAAACACTCTTGACTTTCTGCCCCAAACTGCAATGAATCATGTTGCACAATCCCGAGGTTAGGGATGTCCCACTTCAGAAATCCCTACCGTGGAGTATTTTCCGCACACACACCTCTTCTCATGGCCCTGCTCTCTCAGCAGACACGGAGTACACAGAGACGGGTGACAAACACGTGACAGTGTTGTGTGTGACTAGGAGAGGTGAAATCTGCGGGGTTCGGTAACAGCCCTATCAGATGCAGACTTCCCAATCTCCACTGACGCTGTGTATTGTGAAAAATCTGACCTGAGTAACTTAGACTGATAGTCCACAATTCCCAACCCGCAGTAATAACTGTATCATTTACTTACAACAAAATTTAAAATGCCGGAATGATGGTTTTCCTTACAAATCACCCAGTTTTTCTAAAAGAAACTCCATGGCCTCTAATCTCTGGGGTCTGCCCTGCGCAACCCACTGGACGCTGAGGAAGATCATCCAACTGGGAGACCGATGGAAGATTTCACTTGGAGGAAAACCTCAATATAACATCAGGTTTCATTTTCACAAATAAGCACTCCGTATGGAACATTCCAAAATGCCTTCTCGGAAGAATAGGAGATCAGAAAAAACCCCTAACACAGCACTAGTACAAGTTTTCTATCAGTCACTTCGAACTAGTCTATTCGAGAAAACCGTACAAGAATCTTCTGACAAGGATGGTCTAGTTTTTCTTTTCTTAAAATAATCTCAAACTTTGACAACTCTAGGAATAGCTCCAATAGGGTTTTTTGTTTGTTCTTAAGAAGAAAGCTGTTACCCTCCCCTGGGTTACTCTAATAAAAAATATTTAAGAAAATTCTTGTGCAATGTCCACAATAGCCAAACTATGGAAAGAACCTAGATGTCCATCAACAGATGAATGGATAAAGAAGATGTGGTATATATACACAATGGAATACTATGCAGCCATCAAGAGAAATGAAATCTTGCCATTTGCAACGACGTGG
>CM052893.1:10797186-10914307 GCA_028534135.1 Potos flavus | reverse complement strand
GGGTATGTGCTATGGTAAGTGCTGTGAAATGTGTAAGCCTGAGGATTCACAGACATGTACCCTGGGGCAAATAATACATTATGTGTTAATAAAAAAAAAAAAGATATATAGAGAATGTTTATAGTAAAATAAATAAATAAATAAATAAAAATAAAAAAAAGAAAATTCTTGCGCAATTGTGAATTATTAATCTGTACATATGCCTTTAAAATAATCCATACATATGCACATAAATACAGCCAAGACCCAGAGGAGCCATGAGTTGTGCTAGTGAGCTGGCTCAATGACTACGGTTAGGTGGAGAGAACTTCTTGCTGGTGTCTCTTAACCTGTGGTTTCTGAGTAAAATTATGCAACCTCCTTCATATTTTTGCATTTTAAGAATCATTTCAACTACTTTGCAAAACAAAAATTAAATACTTTTTAACTTTTCACTTTTGCCTGCTCAGGAAAATAAAAATATTCATTCAGCTTTTACTTCTCAGGGCTCTAATTATTTCCCTTGGGTTTTATATGCCTTCTTTTATTCCTCTAATACTCAGGGCAGACCAGTAAATCAGGAGAAACACTTCCTGGTTGAGTACTGGCATGGAAATACAGAGTCACTAAATTTCGCCCCATTAATAAATGAAATAATAAATTTCATTCTGCTTTTTTTTTAACCCTACATTCCCAGCAGAATTCTTGGTCCACAGTGACTTGCTTGTTTACTAAGAAGAAAGGAAGGAATAACTCATCGCATGATTCTGAACAAGGCACTTAACTTAGCAGCAATAACCTCATTCGTCACTCCTCTTCTGCACACACAATATTTTGCATAAATTATACATACAGATTCACAGGAAAGTTAGCAATTAATCCAACAGAAACCTTTCTTGACTCAAGCTTCTGCTGCTCCAAAGAACAGAGGGAGTGACAAGATGCACTTGCTAAGTGTAACGAGGAGATTTTCTCATCAACTAAAGAGATAAATGACTCTTGGAGTGGAGAAAGGGGACTTTGCAGAAGGAGCTCTCCTAGGGGCGCCTGGGGGGCTCAGTCAGTTAAGCTTCTGCCTTTGGCTCAGGTCATGATCCCGGGGGCCTGGGATGGAGCCCCGCATCGCATCGGGCTCCCTGCTCAGCGGGGAGTCTGCTCCTCCCTCTGCCCCTCACCCTGCTCTCCTGCTCGCTCTCTCTCTGTCTCTCTCAGATAAATAAAATCTTTAAAAAAAAAAAGTCTCTGTCCTAGAGTTCCAGATTCCCAGTTACACCCAGGCGCTGCTCTAACGCTGGCCTTTGAAAGAGGATTCTGAGTAAGGACCTTGATCATTAAAAAGGAGCAGCACTGGATACTCTGTTCATGTTTGTACTTATCCATGCCCACGCAGGTGTTAACCGTGAAAGTCAAGTCTTGAATATAAGCCCTTTCTACTTTTCAGGAATGGGTTATGAGCTGCAGCAAAGTGATTCAAGCCTTAGGGGCTTAGCTTTTCATTACCATTCTACCTCGGTTTGCTCTTTCACTCAGAACTACACAACGTAGTTGTTATTTAGCTCAAGTTCACTTGTAAGTTTCCAGACAGGAAGCAAGCCATAATATGACAAAATAACCAACATGCCTGAACTAAAGAGCGAGAATTTTCAGGGAGAAATATTCTTCCTTCTTCCCTTAAGATGCAAACCTGAGACAACGATGGAAGTACACGGTCTCTAAATGCCAACACCTAGAGGTTAGATGAGAAACGAGGAATAAATACAAAGCAGGAAGGGAAAGGCAGAAAGGATCCTATGTTGGAAAGCCCGCATCTGAGGTGCCAACCTCAGGTTGAGATTTCCACAGGCAAGGGAGAATGTGGATCTGGAGCTCAGACGAGAGGTCTGGGCAGATACCTCACTTGGGGCAGAAAGCCACAGGGCAGTAGGCACTGGGAGGAAAAGGAGGAGGACGTGAAGTCCCGGCGGCAGCGGGAAGGGGCCTGTGCCATCTAGAGGTGGCCCAACACACCTGACGGATGGGGGAGGGGGGACTTTTGAAGTTCTTCTGAGTGGCTAATGCTCAGTAGCCTTAGACGAGAACCAAATTTTGATTACATGGGGAAGGAAATATTTTTTTTAAAAAGCTGACAACGTAGGGAAGTTGATTTACTGGAATAAGGGTTGCAAATAGCACAGAAAAGGCCTAATGGGGAGAGGAACAAAGAGAGCACGTCCACAGAAGGACGAGCGGTAGAGCACTCCGCAGGTGAGCAACGCAAGCCGTCATCTCATCACCACACGATGTGCGTTCTCAAAAATGCTGACCACCCCTCCGGAGAGCAGCCCGAAGCCACCGCGAAGAAGACCGCTCTTCTCCCAAGGCACGTGCACGGCCGCCACATCCGTACTCCCGGGGTCAACATGGCTGCCTCGGTGGCATGAAGACAGTCAGGAATCATTCTAGGTGTCCGGCCTTCCCGTGAGGCCCTCACGAAGCACTCAGGTGACAGCAAACACAGTAACCAAATTCTGATTTAGGAGTTATCATTCCCTATTGGCTATCATTAGAAATGAGTCATAACCACCAGGGAGAAAATACTATTATAGCTAATAAAGTCAAGATAAAATGAGAAGACCTGATGGACTCGAAGAACTTCTAATACTGTTTTGTGGCCAAAGGTTATGGCTGCATTTCATCTTATTCCCGAGGTCACAGTGCATGGTGACTGCTATTTTTATTTATAACACTAGAGGAAGAGCACACTCACGACCTAACAGTATTTGCAAGGAAAACGCTGTATATGCTCTTGAAGTGGTCACTAAAACTATCAGAGGGAGGACTGGGAGCCTGAACTCTCCAGAAAGTGACGTGAGTTGACTATGTTGTTTTAATATTTCCGGCATCTAGGAAAATCGAGGTCCTAAAACCTGAGGAAGCGTGATACATTTTTTCAAGTCCTGTAATCTAAAACAAAACTCCTTATCATTTTGTTGCCATTTCACATTCCCCAGATTCGTGTGTGAGGTATTCAAAGCCACAAGATGGCCTGCAGACCAAGAGACAAGTAAAAACTACTGGAAAAGACTCAGCCGTGGTTTAGGAAGAGTATGTATGAAGGGGGAAAAATGTTCCCTCTCAAGTTCTGAAATTCCTCCAGCCCAGAAGTCCTCAAACATTGACAGTGGATCTTTTTCTCCTTTAAAAACTTTATGATCTGGGGGCACCTGGGTGGCTCAGTGGGTTAAGCATCTGACTCTTGATCACAGCTCAGGTCTTGATCTCAGGGTCGTGAGATCAAGCCTCGTGCTGGGCTCCATGCTGGGCGTGCAGCCTACTTAAAAAAACAAAACAAAACAAAATTTATGATCTGGGTTATTCAACTTTCTTGGTACATACACCATAAAGAGTAACATAATGTTCAAAAATCTTATAGTCCTATTAAAAAAAGAACGATGATAAATCTCTAGTATTTCAGTAGTAATAATCATCCTAATCACCCTAATTTTTTTTTTAAGATTTTATTTATTTATTTGAGAGAGAGAACACGAGACGGGGGAGGGTCAGAGGGAAGAGCAGACTCCCCACTGAGTAGGGAGCCTGATGCAGGACTTGATCCTGCGACTCCGGGATCATGACCTGAGCTGAAGACAGTCGCTTAAACAACTGAGCCACCTAGGCGCCCTCGCCCTAATTTTTTTACTTAAAAAATGTGCAATCTCATTAAATGAAAATAGCAGGAAGTATGTCAGATATGAATTACATATAAGAATACGACAGTGAAGCAAAGCATTTTATCTTTTTACAAAAATCACAATAAAAAGTACTAACAGTACCTGGATGGGATAGAAAGACAAAAAAATGGTCTTACCAAAAAGGGAAATTACTTAGCAACGAAACGGCCAGCTACGCTTTTTACCACAACTAACAGAAAATGCATCCCAAGGGGAATGTTTTCCTTAGGCACCTGTTAACTTCCTGCCTGATCGAGGACATGACATCAAATAATGAACTGATGTGACAAATAACATGCCGAAATTGTATTACTAATATTTATACTAAGACCCTTTACAATCACTAAAAAAGGTAACAGCCATTTAAAAGGACCTGTGCAATAGATATCCATGTCTCCTACTTACTGCTAACACGAAGGGCCTCACGGGACTACAGGTCGTAACTCTCACAAGACAAAGCTCTAAGTGCATCTGAAAACAGCGTGCCTGCCATTAACACTGAGCAGCCCCAACTCTGCCTCCCCTGCAGAACTTTCCCGAAGATAATCTGAATGGCTCAATATCCAAGGAAATACCAGCTAATACCTTTATTTTCTCTAGTACAAAACAACACTAAGGATTTTCTATTGAATTATAGTCTGAGGTACTATCACATTTTCTGATAAGAGGCTGAGATCTCCTGAAGGTGCCCTTCCAGAAGCAGTGCCGGAAGGTGCGAGCTGGGAGGATCTCCTCCCTGAAGAGGAAACCGGAGCCTCTAGAAGTGAGCCATCTGACTGAGGCCCCTCACCAAGAACTGGAGCCCAGGCCCAATGTTCTTTCTGGGATGTCCAGCCCAACACTCCAGCTCAACAATCTTTCTGGGGACCTCACAATGCCTCAGGAAAAGAAAAAAAAAAAAAAACAGTAGTCGCGGTTCCTAAAATACTTTATTTCTAGGTCCGTCATCAATATACTAATGGTGAGCACAGCCTGCCTTATAGAGAAGTCGAATCACTATGCTGTACACCCGAAACTAACGTAACGTTGTGTGTCAACTATACTCAAATCTAAAAACTAAAATACAAACACTAGAAAGTTACAAATTCAAATAAATAAGTAAAAATAAATTTTACAAATTAAAAAAATATACTTACCAAAATGTCGATACTTATGGACAACTATATTCTTAAAGATAGGAATAAAAACACTGTTCCTTATGATCTTCCTCCTGTGACTTTTAGTAATTTCAATTTCATATTTTTAAATAGAAAACGAGACGGGAGAAAGCACTAACTAAGAAGACGTCACCTATCACGGTACCTTGGCAGCTTTGTTAACTTTGTCTTCGTTTTCTCTCTTATACACGAAGACGGAAGCGCGTCTGCCATCCTGCAGGACAGCGGGGTAAACAGCAAGCCCGGAGGGTAAGGTGAAAGGGGGCTCCTTCAGCGTATAGCTCTTCAAAGCACTGCTCTCTGATCCCATCCCTTAGGCAGTGAGGCGGGGCTGAAAGAAAGAAAGCAAGAAAGCAGAAAACATCATCCAGTGTGAGTCTCTGCCTGCCCCATGCACTGGAGATCCCAGGGACCCAGACCCAGCCACTCAAACCCACTCATTTCTCCCATCCTCACCGACGAGGCCATGTGACAATAAAAATGGCAAATGCTCAGCCAGTTACCAGCCATGCTTGTCAAGTGCCCACCCATGGCTCTAGAGAAAATGCACTTAACCAGTCACAGGCAGTTACGGCCCTTCCCCAATGCCCCTTCCCCTCCCACGGAGACCCTTCCAGAGCGTGAGGGCCATCAAAACCAGGACAAGATCATCTACGCTCCCTAACCCGCGCACATACCCGGCCTCACAGGAAAGGGCTGCAAAATCTGATTATTCATCAGTGAGAACACTTCTATATAATAATACATAAAACAACAGCTTAAAATTACAAAAAGAACATTACAACCTAGAGCATTTCTAACAATGAAGAAAAACATGCTAACAAGTGGAGAGCTCATGCGGGCCAAGCCAAGCAGTGCGAACACCAGCAGAACAAGGGGAAAGGAAGAGACGACTCACTGAACACAAAATGACCAGAACAAAGAGTGCGCCCTCACCGCTTGCGCTAAGTACAAAGGGCAAAGTGCAAAACTCTTACCATCCCAAACGCTAAAAAACTCACACATACGTGAAATTCCAGAAAATGCAAACTACCCTACAGTGACAGAAAATCCCTCAGTGGTTGCCTGGGGTGGGGGCCCAGGTAGAGGGAGCGGGGGAGAGGAGAGGGTTGTGGAGGGGTGTAAGGAAACTTTGGGGGGAATAGACAGAGTCATTATCCTGATTACCGTGAAGGGTGATTACAAATACCAAAACTTATAAAATTGTATGTTTTAAACTATGTTCGATTGATTAGGTGTCAATTCTACCTCAATAACGTTGTTTCCAAAAGAAATATACATTATGTATCTATGTCTCCATCTGTGCGTGTATCTACATATATACATACAGATACATTCACAGAGAGACCGGAGAAAACACACTCAAGACCTAGAAGAGGTTTGCGGTAGGGGTCAGATCCCGGGTAATTCCTAGGCATGCAGACAGACAGACAGACAGACGCGTGCCTGCACCTCCCCCATCTATTACAATAAAAACATAGCTTTCGCCACAGCGGGGATACAAATTCCCACGGTTGGAGCAGGACTGTGGCCGCCCGGCCGCCCCCTGAGGAGGTCTGTGTTCTGAGGGGAGCAGCCACCCCTAAGTTCCACCCAGGACTGCGGCTGCCACATCAGGCCATTTACCGGAAGGATCCAAGAGCCTGAGGATTTATGTGGAAATTTCCATACTTTTCAACGTTGGGTCAAATGTTTTTAAACCCAAAGAGGCCAAACTATGTATGTTTGAAAAACGCGTGTCAGTTTGCATTTCCGGCTTTACCATAGTGTAAAAAATGAAACATAAAGAGGGCTCTTAACTCTGGCAACGTAGCAAGAAGTTGCTAGCTTCTAAGTAACATGGCCAAACCTGCTACAAAGATCTTTAAAAATTTCAGTTAAAAAATCCCATCCTTTAAATAAATATACACACAACGATCATACATAGACCCGTTGAGATTTTTTTTTCCATGTTAATGAAGTCCCACACAACACTTGTGTTACCAAAGTATGAAATGCTGCTCCAGACACATACCTAACACACAGAATTCCAAGTGCCTACAGACCCACATATGTCACTGCATAAGGAACACAACATGTGCAAGGGCGAAAGCTATCTAAAATTGAAATTATTCAAAATCCAAGAATATTTCTGAGGATAAGAACGAAGTTGTCTTTGTAACAAATCCTGAGCTGCTACCTCCTCTACAATTTATCTTAAGAACAGTAAGGGGAAAAAAAAAAAAACAGTATTAAAAATGCCAAGTGTCTCAACTATGTGTCCCAGTCTCTACTAAGACTACAAATAAATAAAATTCGTGTTAATGGAGGCTCACGGGGAAAAGCAACTATTGCTAAGTCCCCTGTTCTGGAGATGGTGTGGTGCCCACCGTGCCTGTGACAATCCCCCCGCTGAACTGTGAGGGTCATGTTCCCACTTGGGTCTTGCTCCTCCTCTCTTAATGGGTCAAGCACCTTCCCGGGGCCAAAGGCCAGTCAATTCGCACATTAGCCATCCCTAGGACCCAGGGCCTTGATGAAGAGCTAAAATGGCCAGATCCTTGCCTGCCTCAGGAATCTGAGTGAATGAGAGATAGTTCCATTGGCTAAAGGTAAAACGATGCCATGAGGTAGAGTCAGGGCTATGGCGAGCCAAAGCCATGAAGAAGCAGAAACTTGGCAAGCACAGAGGAAGGCAGCTGGCAGCAGAAGGAAAAGCAAAGGCTGGGAGCAGCTTAGTCAGATGTACAAGGGCACATTGCTACCCTCCATCTTGAGGCTTCCGGAAGCCCAGCTGCAAATCCATTTCCTCCCTGCCTCGCTGACACCCCTACCATCAGGGGCAGCCAGAGGTCCACCTGAGGTAGCTCGAATGGGTCCACGTTCTTTGAAACCAACTGCCATTTTGTCAGCAGAAAACTCTGTAACTCCCGTGTCTGAAAAACCAGTCAGACTAGAGGAATTAGTCAGAGAAGGGTTACTTTGAAGAGTGTGTGTCTGAGGCTAGTCTAACTTCCTTCTCTCTTTGCCACCAAATACAGCTCTCCAAAATCAACACATAAGGAACTGAAAGAAAATGAAAATCCTCTTGGCAGAATAGCACACTGTTTGTTTAGTTTTAATATCAGTCCCCAAAGGAGATAAGATGGTCACCAGGATTGAGGAGCGGTGCTCTGGCTGAATGAATGGAAGTCAGCAGAGATACAGCAATGAGCATTTACTTAGTCATTTTTTAAAAACATTGTGTTATTATTATTATTATTATTTTTGACACAGAGAGAGCGCACAAGCTGGGGGAGTGGCAGAGGGAGAGGGAGAAGCAGGCACCCACGCTGAGCAGGGAGACTGATACCGGCTAGGTGCAGGTCTCATCCCAGGGTCCTGGGATCATGACCTGAGCTGAAGGCAGACACTTAACCGACCGAGCCACCCAGGCGCCCAACTTAGTCATTTCTAAATAGCAACATACATCCTTGTGGGAACAGTGGGCTTTTCAACATCTAGAGTTAGGAAAGCTTTATGAGGTTCAAACTGGTAATTTTTCTTAGCAGTGTATATTTTGGGCTTAAGACACTAAGAAATACAACTTAAAAAAAAAAAAAAAAGAAAGAAAGAAACGACTCCCTTTCTAGAGAGAAAGCACACCATTTTACTGTTTTGGAAAGCAGGATTAACCTTGCCAGAAGTCTACCCATCCCAGGACGGAAATGCTCTCACACTAGTAGGGATTACAGCCTACAGCCAGTGCAAACTTTATTAGGGGGCAAGAAAACGATGTGCTGTTGACTGCTTTGAAATAAAAAAGTCATAAGAAAAAAAGTCACAAAAAGATAGAAAAGGATCGTCTAATACTGTGACCTCAGCAAGGTTATTTTGCAGAATTTACCATCCCCATTCTCTATAATAAAATGTTGGGTAGGCAGTTTCTGACTTGAATAGGCATCAAGGTCTTCTCTTTAAAAACTGGTTCACCTATCTTCCTCCCTCCGTTTGCTTCCTTGGGCAGCACATCACATTTCTGGGCCACCTGTGGATTATGCAAGCGCTTGTCTAGGTCACCCGGCAACTCATACACTCAACTAAGAAATCCATGTCATCTGGGGAACTCTCTTCTTCCTCAAAATTTAATCGAAATGATGTTGGTTCTAGCTCTCTCTGCTTGGAGGTTCCAAAGATAATGGCTTGCATTGTGAGTTCTAAGGACACCCTATACTGATCGATATTCTGTTATCTGGTGATAACGCTTCCCTGGCCCTTTACTTTGATCCGTTTCAAGTACATATTCCCCGTACGGAACTCAGTCCAGCACTGCTAGCTGACCAGCAATATATAATGAAGCATTCAGGGACCAAAAGAACTAAGTATGATTGCAGCTAGGATTTGAGATGTTACGTGGAAATGCACACAGGTCCTTAAAAACTACAGTAAGCGCTGATTCCGGAATTCAGGACCCGACTCGGTATTCACATGGTTTCCTAAACACACTCTTCCAAGAAATGTTTCATCTTTATTCTAAATAAAAAGCACTATGCAAGCCCAGAGGCAGCTGGGCCTCCGGGGGCCCGGCACTCGTCTCGGAGCAAGAACGCAGGCGGCTTCCCAGGGCGGGCGCGCCCCCCGGTTCCCACCGCTCCGGCAGCGCCGCCCGGCTCCGGCTCGCCGCGCACGGGGCGAGCCCGGGGGCCAACGGGGACCCACCGCGACCGCCGGGGGTGGCCGAGGGCGGCGCTCCCGCTCGCTGGCCCCTCACCTTCCACACCTGCCCGCGAGGCCCGGCTCCGTCGCTTCCTTCGCTAGCTCCGGCCGCCAGCAACGCGCCAGGCGGGGGTCGCCCGCAAAGCCCAGATCCGAAAGGCGCCCGGGAACAAGCAGGGGGAGGCTGAGCGGAGGCGGAGGACACAGCTCAACCGGCAGCGGCGCCGAGCCCGGACCCGCGAGTGGGGCGCGCGCCCACCGCCTCCGCTCCCGGCCCCTCCCCCGCGGCCCGGTCCCGCACTGGCGGAGGACGCGGCGCAGGGCTCCCTGTTACCTGCGGGAGGGCGGCGGGAGAGGCGGCCGAGGGTCTTGGCTCCGGTCCCCTCTTCGCCCCCTGTTGACACCAACCACCCTCGCCTACCCTGTGAGGCTGTGGCCACTACACCCACAATATTCGAGAGGTATGCTCCCTCCGACACCATAGAGATGGGTCCGGAAACCGGAGAGAACGCCAGCCTTCAGCCCTCCAACGCCACCACTGAGGAGAACGAACCCGGAACCGAGATAGAGCGGCCGCATAGGGGACTCTCAGACCGATGCCATCTTGAGTGTGGGCGCGGATGCCGGTTGCGGCTTCACTCCCCGCTCCCAGCGGCCTGGTCTGTCTGGGAAGCTGTTTCCTCTCCTGGCGTTTAA
Source organism: Potos flavus (assembly GCA_028534135.1). Classification (NCBI taxonomy): domain Eukaryota; kingdom Metazoa; phylum Chordata; class Mammalia; order Carnivora; family Procyonidae; genus Potos; species Potos flavus. The sequence continues at coordinate 10,904,091 of CM052893.1, read as the reverse complement.
GTTGAATTCGCAAGTTTGTCTTGATCTTAATTTTTAGGCCGTAAGCCGCGGGTTTTAATTTGATATCCGCCCGAACCTAAAATGGCCGCCTTCGCCTCTAACAAATAGGAAAGGGGCGGGGCGCGGAAGAGAAGGATGGAAATTGGCCTGGACTTGTAGGAGAGTGACGTTTCTCACCCCGGCGGCCGCGATTGGTTGCGCTGCGTGGGCCGAAGTCGTGCGGCACGCCCGCTGAAGCGGGCGGAGGTGGGGGTTGTTCCGCCTTGAGCGATTGAGACGGGAAGTTTGAAGTTACGCCTAATTCAGCGAAGAATACATTGGGACTAATCATATTCATAGTACTTATTAGTAATATTAATGGTTTCTTCTTAATAGGATGTTGTGAGAATAAAGCGAATGTACCTAATAGTTTTGAAACGACTCGACTCAAAGTACACTGAGTTTTCCCTGTTCTCATCGCTACCACTTAATGCTCTACAACCTCACTGTTGACCGCTGACCTAGATAACTGGATCATCCCAAACTTTTAAGTTCTTTCTGGCAGCTGAAAAGGCTTAAGATGGAAAGAATCCCACAATTTCTTCATGTGGTCAAATGAAAGCAAATAGGCCAAATTTTGCTCCTTATTCAGAAATGTATTGAACAAACGCTTATTAGGAAGCAGACATACAGTATTTAACGCACTGGATAAGCTTGACAAAGGCCGACCGCTCTGTTCTGGGTCAGGACTGTCCTATAGAAATGGAATGCAAACCACGTATGTAACTTTAAATTTTTAGTAGCCACATTAAAAACAGTAAAAGACAAAAAAAAAAAAAAAATGAGGTGAAGTTAATTTTAATACATTTTCACACAATAGATCCAGAAGATGGTCATTTAAACACGCATTCAGTATAAAACGTCTTTGAGATACTTTACACTTTTGCACTGTCTTCAAATCTGATATGTATTTTTTACAATTTGGACTAACCATGTTTTAATGCTCTGTAGTCACTCGTGGGTAGTGACTACCATATTGGAGACTCCAGTTCTGGGCAGAGTGACCACCACCTTGCACTAGAAAGTTGAGAAGCAGCAGTACAGTGCTCCAGAGGCAGGATTCTGTTATCAGTGTAGTCAGTATCTGGCAACCAGAAATCTTCCAGACCGGTGGGAGGGCCAGCACCATTGGGAATGTAGCCTCAAATGGCATCTCCAAAGGCTGAGGACACCTTGAATTTTCAGCCACTGTTTATTCAGATGTGGAGAGCATTTTCTGAAATATTTTAAACAACTCACCTATCTTGAATTCTTTTGAAAGTCCATTTCTAGTATTCACCATGATAATTAATAAACTTATTTTTGCCAATAAATACCCATTTCTGAAACTCATTATGATCATTAACAAAACATCCGGTGTCGTCAGAAATCCAAACGGCTAATGTATTTGTAGTTCCATCTCTGGAATGTAGCCTTTCTGGTATGATGACAGCTGGCTACCTCTGGAGTGTGGCTTCCTGATTACTAGAATGCTAGTTGATTCTAGGACATAGCTTCGACCAATTAACCCACTTAGAACATTACACTGTCAACGCTGAAATAATTTAAAGTCGGCAACAGACATCATGATATCCTTGTTGTAAGGAATATTGGCCTGCTTTGTGAACTCTAAACACTATGCAAATGTTGCAGAACATCAACCTCATGTTACAGACTTAGGTTTTTTTCACAAATATTTAACATGCACCTTTTCTGTGTCAGGTACTGTGGTAACCACTAAGAAAAGAAGGAGGAAGAAGACACAATCATTGCAAAAAAGTGGGCTCGAAGGGCCCAATTAAAACCTTTTTTTTTTTCTTTTTAAGTGATTGAGGATGTGTGAGTAGCTTAATGCTAGAAATGTTATCCTAGTTTTACAAAGTGCCCTGCCCCATCACCACCAACCTACAAGTTTCAAGCCACTGTTGTTTGAAGCTGGGTATGAGGTAAATGACTCTACACTTCCCTGATTCCTCTAAGGCTTTTCTGACATTTGCTCCTTGTTTACTTACTCAATACAGCAAATACTTCATAAATGTTCCGATTGTACCAGCCTCTGCTCTACAGACTGGAAACATCAAACAAAGCAAGATTAATTCCCTGTTCTCGCAGGCCTCAAGTTTTAGGGGGTTGATGGGTAACGGGAGAAATGGACACTAAGAATATAAATGAACAAAAGTCAGTTTGTACAGTGGTAAGTTCTATTAAAAAATAAAACAAGATGTTAAAGAGGACCAGTTCTACTCTGCCCTTCAAGATTCTTCTTGCTGTACTAAGAATTAAATTGACATGAGAAAATCAAATCAAACAGAAGTTTAATAACATGTATACATCCTGTACACATGGAAAAGATTCAGGAAAACCAAGTAACTCACCCAATGACCAAAACCATCACCTTAAATACTAACTCCAGTTAAAGACAGAAGGGCTGGAGGTGGGGGGCATTCTTGGAAGGTTACCAAGAAAAGTCCAGTAAACAAGAATAAGGTTTAAATCCATTCCTTCTCCACTGATAATAGTTTCTAAAGATTTAGGGTCATCCCATTTTTATGAATGGAAATTTCCCTTCTACGTGTAAATATCTCTTACAAAAGGGTAACTTCTACTCAGTTTTCAGAACTTTTCCTGGGTCTGCATTTCTTAAAAATAATCAGTGTAGAATAATCAAATATGTCAAAGAGGCATATCTTGGAGTTTAATTAATTTAAGCCAGACATCAACAGCACGTCACACATGAGGAAACTGATGTACAGAGAGGTTATGATAGAGTAGGCAGTTAGCTAGATATGATCAGGGAATGGGACATTCCAGCCATTTTTTAAAAAGAATTTATTTATTTATGTATTTGAGAGAGAGAGCAGGAGCACAAGCAGGGGAAGAGAGAGGGTAAAGCAGACTCCCCACTGAGCAGAGAACCTGATGCAGGGCTCCATCCCAAGACTTTGGGATCATGACCTGAGCTGCAGGCAGACATTTAATGGACTGAGTCACCCAAGTGTGCCGGAGACTTTCCAACCATTAAAAAGACAAAAATCCAAGAAATCGCCAACCACCATCAGAGCACAAAGAGCTGGAAAAGACGCCCGGAGGATATGCATGTGTTCTTCTCTATAACCTGCAGCCCTGTGATAACCTATAGCTTAATTATAATACATTTACATTGCAGTTTTGACCCCTCCTAGGGAGGATGGCTGCCATGACAGTTCTGACAAGGGCCATATAGGGACCAAACTCCCCCTCTCAACAGCTAGGAGGAGTCCCTTAGATAATTGGAAATACCCTTGATTGGAGACCGCCCTAGCCAGGACCCATAAGCCACGCAAGAATAAAAAGACAAGACACCAAGACTCTCAGTATGGTTGCCATCTTGAGAGTGTACTTTCGCTTTTGGATTTTCTAATAAACTCTTTATACTTGAGAGTTTGGCTCTGAATTCTTTGTTGGCTGAACTCGATAACCTAGGTCAGCATGGAAGCCGGAAGGAACCAACCACTAACAGTTAAGTCGAACCAAGTCACACAGCTGGTAATAGTTTGCCTACAGATTTCATATTCTTCACCACGGTAGCATACTGCCACCCTAATGTTTTATGAGTAACAAGGTACGGAGAAGACAGGAGAGGAAAGGGAGTTACTTTAGATGGACCTCCAAGGAGAGCATCACTGAAAAGGTGATCAACCTGTGACTCTCATATTTGCCTGAGAGACTTCATTCTACCTTTTTAAAAAATTATATTTGAAGGGCTTCTTTCTCCTCTACTATAGGTTCCACAAGGAAAAGAATCTCTGCTTTGTTCACTGATTGATCCTAGGTGCCTAGAAAAATGCCTAGCACAGGAGCTCAACAAGTATTGATAAACGAATTGTTAGAAAACCACGGACCCAAAATGGTGTGACTTAGGTTGAGTCCCCAAACCAGGCCTTTGCCTAATCTACCTGCAGTTTCAACCTTCCCCAGTAAAGTAGCCTTAAGGAGTTAGTCAGAAATTCTCTGATGGGTGCCAATGAGTCTGCCACATGGACCCTCCATCCCTCATAGGAAGATTAGATCATCTGCATGATGAGTGCCCCCTCTAGCTGGGGAGGGGTGTGGGGAGGAGTGGCTCAGTTGGTTAAGCATCTGCCCTGGGATCTAGCCCCATGTTGGGCTCCTTGCTCAGTGGAGAGCCTGCTCTCCCCCCCCCCCCCACCCGCCTGCCTCTCTACCTACTTGTGCTATCTCTGTGTCAAATAAATAAGTAAAATCTTAAAAAAAAAAAAAAAAAAAAGACCCCCTCCCCTGCCATTCTCCCTAAAGGAAAGTGACCTTACCTGGAAGAATCCTTTTTTTTTAGTAATAACTTTCTGGCCCCACCCTCCTTCCTATAAAAACCTTCCACTTTGTACAACTACTCAGAGCTCCTCTCTCCTTGCTAGATGGGATGCTGCTCCATTCTCGAATTGTTTAACAAAGCCAATTAGGTCTCCAAATTGACTTGGTTGAATTTTGTTTTTGGACAGAATGAATAGAAGTATGGAAAGATATGCACTAGTCTGTTAACAGTCCCCGTGTGGGGTAGGAACAGGGGATTACTCCTTTTGCATTACATGTCTGCATATAGTTTTGTGTGTTACCGTGAGCATATGTTGCTTCTGTAATTTTGAAGTTAATTTAATAAAGAAATAAGGAGCTGAAATGTACACTTAGATTGGAAGCTCTTGCAGTTTTACATCTATAAAACAGCGCTCATGATTATTCATTAGGTGGTAACGTTGGGGGCGGGGCTTGCAATAGCATCTGCCGAGGACTTGATAGGAATGACTAGAGGATTCAGCACGTGCATATTTCCTGATAAGGTGTGGATGGCAGTTCAGTTAATGCCACACACTTCAGCCAAGAAATAATGACATGTGATTCTCTGCTATTCTCTCAGTTATCTTTCAAAGCTGCACTTCTAGTTCAGGATAAGTTAAACATTATTCTCCCCGTTTCCTTAAAAATAAAAGTCCCCGTGCCTCGCCACTCCCATGAGTCTTCCTGAGTGACCCACGGGCCACCTCGTCTCCTGAGTTACTCCTCCTGCTCCCTGCAAACACTCACCCGAGTCTGTGCTCTAAATCGAGGAACCAGCAGTTACTTGGAGCAACTGAGTGTTCCCAGGGCAAAGGGATTCCATAAATAGACTGTCCCATGGTCAGCAGACATTTCAAAAACAAGTGTACAAACAGATCCCAGAAACTTCAGAGCTCCTCCAAGCTTTTGCCCTCATTTTTGGCACCAAAGGTCTTAAAAATTATTTCCCCTTTTTCTCACAACATCTGTTTTCTTCACTGATCCTCTTGATTCTTTCATTTACTTCTTTTTTGCACTGGATGGGGTAAATAGAGTCCAGTGATATTCTCAGCAATAAAGGCCACACGGTGTGTACAACCAAGAGGGGAAGAAAGAGGCCTGCGTCACAAAAGCACAGGATGGCACCGCTGCTGCTTCCTGCTTGTTTGGTAAGAGGCAGGAGCACAAGAGCAGGGGCTTATTGGCCTTTCATGCCTTCTCTGAGAAACAGGAAAGCAAGAAAGACCTAATGGAAGCAGGGAGAGAGGGGCTGCCAGCAGCGTAGCCCAACACGAAGTATGTAAACAGGGCATTTTGATAACAGGAAATCAGACCAAGGAAGGGCACTTATGTATTATGTGAAGATGTGATTACACTAAGAGAGTTTGGGGAGAACAACTAAAACAGAGGAAGATGCCCTCAGATGAACTCTCACAACAAAGACAGGGGCTGGGGAATAAGCTTGGTCAGGTGTCAGTTCACTGGTGCTCTTCTGCTCCCCAATGGCGAGAGTGATGACTGCATAAACAAGATGTGGCATATCCATAAGCTGGAACATTATTCAGACCCGTAAGAAGTACTGACACATGCTACAGCCTGGAGAAACCATAGAACATTGTGCTAGGTGTAAGAAGCCAGACATGTATGATTCCATGTCTATGAAATGTCCGGGACAGGTAAATCCATAGACACAGAGAGCAGAAGAATGGTCGCCAGGGCCTGAGCGTAGAGGGGAAGTGGGAATTGCCAATCGGTTTGGAGTTTCTTTTTAGGGGTGATGAAAATGTTCTGGAATTAGGTAGTTGTGATGGTTGCACAACCTTGTGAATATACTAAAAAAACGCTGAATTGTACATTTTTGAATGGCGACTTTTACAGTATGTGAATTATTTTTCAAGGAAAAACCCATGTAATGTGTGTGAGCAGGCACACATGTACGTGATACATGGGTGTCCTTGCATTAAGTCGGTGTACAACAGTTAACACAGGAGAACTCTACGTGAATAGCAGGTGCCTTACGTCATATTCTCTTATTGAAACCGAAGTAACAGGAGTTCCCACCTTGATGAGTTGCAGATAGAAACCACATCAGGTGGAGTTGTTGCACAAAGTAAATTTATTTGCAGCAAATAGAGAGATCAAGGGAATGGCTTCCAAAGTTTTGAGTCCCGGAGCAAGAGTGGATGGGCTCCTTTTATTTAGGGTTAAGATGAGTATCTAGGTAGGGAAACTTTGTCATGGGATGTAGAGATGGGCATAAAGTCACACATGTGCTTGAAGGAACACGCCTATACACACATTGTATGTTATGTGAATGAGGTTTGTGCTCTTCCTTGGGTGGAGATTTTTGTATTATATTGAGGTAAAGGTAGTTGTCGGTCATTCTAGAAGTCACTCCGTGGCCTTCTGCACAGTGGGAGTCAGAGGTTATGCTCAAACTGGTCTGATATTCTGGACCAGCTGGAGGCCTTGTCAGGGCAGTCACTGTCACTAGAGGGGCAGTTTCGGTTTCCATTTGTCTGAATTAAGAGGTCAGCTGGAAAGAAGTGCTTAAGGAAAAATGTGGGACAAAGGCTGGTGGGTACAAGCAGGTGGGCAGCAAAGGTAAGGTCTTGGAGTCTAGCTGGTGACATTATTAAAAATCAAGTGTCAGAAAAATGGAAAATCAATTGGGATGAGTCAATAAAGACAGCGTTAGAAATACTCAGGAACAAAACAAGTAACTAACCTCAACTAATTTCAGTGAGAAACGATGATAAGCTTAGTCTCCCTTTCCAAAATATTCTATTGGATTTCTAGACTTTGCAGATACCGTGAGCTCTCCAAACTTGCATGGGTCTCCTTTTTAAAATCACTGAATTAAAACTGATTCCTTCATACCCAGCATTGGAAAGAAATGAGCTCTGAAAGTTAAGCCAGTTGAAAAGCAAAGCTTCCTTAACTTGCCTTCCTGGGGTCTAGGCCTTGATGGGCAGCTCCATGTCCCACCTGGTGCAAGCTGTGACAGTTGTGCTCTGTGGGGTTCGACTTGACGGTGATGCGCTAGCCCAGTGCTCATTACACAGCAGATTGAGACACCGGTGAATTGTAGGCAAGGGCGAAAAAGCTGACTCATAAGAGATATTTATTCTGCTTTTAAGTAGCGTTACCATCCTCCAGATTCCAGAATCACTTACTTCAGTTCCCCAAACTACCGACCTAGCAAGATTAGAAGGCTTGCAACAGAAGGGGAGTAGAGGAGGTGATGTTCACATTAAACACTTCTTTTCATGGTGAATTAACTGCAGGGTTTCTATATTGAGTCGTCATGAGGATCAAATAAAAGTATTTTTTTTTTTTTGACACCGCAAAGTCCTGTATATTGGACCTCTGGTAATCAAAATATTTCTGAATGCCGTGAGAGATCATGATTTGTAGTAACTGATAATTTTGCTAAGAGATGATTTTAAATTACTCATATTTCAGAATGGTACATTGTTCTCCATTATTCTTCATTTAGGTAATAACTCTCACGAACTCATCATCTTTGTGTCTATGGAAGATATTTGTGGTGGTGATGATGTGAGGAGAAAATAAGGAGGTTTGAGGAAGGCATAGTACTTGTGATTTGGAGGATTTGTATAGGCTTTTGGATATATCCGTCTCTGATAGAATTTATATTGGTTATCAATTGCCACGTCACAAACCATCACAAACATGGTAGCTTAAAACAACATGACATATTTTTTGCTCACAATTTGCAGGGGTTGGGCATGGTGCGGTAGGGCAGCTCATCTTGGCTCATGTGGCCTCAGCTGGGGTGGCTCAAGAGCTGGGGGCTGGAATCTTTGGGAGGTTCATTCACTTTTAGCAGTTGACTGGTTGGTTGTCTGCTGGGTCCTCAGCTCTGGCCACCTACTGCAGCCCCTACACATGGCCTCTCCATGTTGCTTGGCCTTCTCACATCATGGCAGCTTGTTTTAAGAACGAGAATCCCAAGAGAACAAGGCAGAATTGAAAGGACTTTCTTTGACTTATCCTTAAGTCGTTATGATTTCTGTTTAACTCTATTGATTGAAACAGTTAAAAAAAAAAGTCCAACTCAGGTTCAAGAGGAAGGGACATGGATTCCATTGCTAACTGGAGGAGTATCAGTATTACTTTATAAGATGAAGATATGGTCCATATATACAATGGAATATTATGCCTCCATCAGAAAGGCTGAACACCCAACTTTTGTATCAACAGGGACAGGACTGGAAGAGATTATGCTGAGTGAAATAAGTCAAGCAGAGAGAGTCAATTATCATATGGTCTCACTTACGTGTGGAGCATAAGGAAAAACATGGAGGACATTGGGAGAAGGAAAGGAAGGGTGAATTGGGGGAAATTGGAAGGGGAGATGAAAGATGAGAGACTGTGGACTCCGAGAAACAAACTGAGGGTTTTGGAGGGGAGGGGAGTGGGGGGGTTGGGTGAGCCTGGTGGTGGATATTGAGGAGGGCACGTATTGCATGGAGCACTGGGTGTGATGCATGAACAATGAATCTTGGAACACTGAAAAAATAAAGTAATTTAAAATAAATAAATAAATAAATAAATAAATAAATAAATAAAAAGAATTAGAAATAGAGGTAAATTTATATACTATATAATTCCATCTGTATAACATTTTCAAGGTAACTATGGAGATGGGAAACAAATTAGTGATTGCCAATGTTTACGGGTTGGGGGAGGAGGATGAGTAGGATAAAGGGAGTAGCAGGACAGAGATCTTTGTGGTAATAGAACAGTTTCTTATCCTGACTGGAGTGGTAATTACACAAATCTACACATGTGATAAAATGGCAGAGATATGCCCACAAATGGTGTCAATATCAATTTCCTGAGTTTGATATTATGTAGAATATAATTGTTGGAGGAAACTGGGTAAACCTCTCTGTACTATTTTTGCAACTTCCTGTAAATCTCTAATTATCTTACAATAAAGGTTTTTTTTTTAAAGATTTTATTTATTTGTCAGAGAGAGAGAGCACAAGTAGGCAGAGAGGCAGGCAGAGGCAGAGGGAGAAGCAGGCTCCCTGCTGAGCAAAGAGTCCGATGTGGGACTCGATCCCAGGACCCTGGGATCATGACCTGAGCTGAAGGCAGCTGCTTAACCAACTGAGCCACCCAGGCGTCCCTACAATAAAGGTTTTTTAAGAAAAAGTAAAAAAAAAAAAAAAAAGATGAACGTGTGAGGTGGAATATGTGGGGGTGGACATCTTTTGAAAATACAACCTGCCACATCAGCCCAAAACTCAGAAACTTAAAACGACAGCTCTTTATCACTTTTCACAGGAAGTTAACTTTCTATGATCGGGTAGTCCCTCTACTGGTCTTTCTGGAACTCACTGACAAGACTGTGTTTTGGTGATATGTCAGCTGAGGGAGGAGTTGTGCCCCAGTGAGACAGCTGAGATGGCTGGGCTTCCCTTCTAAGTTCTCCACGGCCTGTCAGTCTCAGGGAGCAAACCACAAGGGCAAAGGCAGAAGCTGCAAGTCTTCTTGAGGTGTAGGCCCTAGACTCATACATCATTTCTGGCACATTCTGTTGGTCAAAGCTGAGTATTATGTGAGCCCAAATTTAAGATGTGATTAAACAGAGTCTATCTGATGATGAGAAGAGCTGAAGAGTATCATGACTGCCTTTTTCAATCATTACATATTGCCTTCTGGCCACAATTATTAACATTCTGTTCACATGGTAAATATGCTCACCTCCTACTCCAAAAGTCTCATATCATTATGTCATTAGGCTCTGGCTTGAAGTGCAAGATATCATCATAAAATCATATTCAGGTGAGGATGAGGCTTCTTGGGTGTGTTTTTCAGGTTCTACTCCAGTATGGTTCCTCTTGATTCAGAGAGACATAACTGCAAGAGGTTATCTGCCACCTCCCCTATCCGCTCCCACCCAACATCCAATGGTTGGGACAGGGACAGGATAATCAGCAAGGATACTCTCATTCCCAACAGGGAGCAGTGGGAGATATGCAGAAGTTACTGGTTCATCACAAATCTGAAATCCTGCCAGGCACACATGCAACCTGGAAAGTTCCCTTTACTCTGGGGCCAGGGAATGTTCTTTAGTTAGGGCCATTTAATGTCAGAAGTCTGAGGACAGTCTGTTTCTTGGAAGGCATTTTATCTTTTCAGGATTCTTAAGGAATTTTGAATTCATATTTCTCAAGAATTTTTCTAGATTATGTCAAGATAGAAGTCACACCCATTTTTAAAAATGATTACTATATTGTAGGGAAAAATCCATTTTAGTTCAGAGATGTTTTCTTCTATTTTGGCTATTGCTCCTGTATCTTTTAATTTTTTAAAATTTTTATTTATTCATTTATTTTTTGGAGAGAGAGGTGGGGGGGAAGGGGGAGAGAATCTTAAGCAGGCTCTATGCCCAACGCAGAACCCAGTGCTCGACACAGGGCTCCATCTCACAAGCCTGAGATCATGACCTGAGCCAAAATCAAGAGCTGGATGCTTAACTGACTGAGTCACCCAGGCTCATCATTCCTGCAACTTTTTAAAAGGACTTTTATTGGAAAACCACCAGCCAAATGTTGGTGCTCTGATTTTTACCTTCTGTAATACTTATTTAATCTACATTTTTGTCCTCTGCCTTCTTAGAGAGCTTCTTGACTTTTTCTTCCAGATTACTGATTTTTTTTTTCAGTGTTATTTCTTCCATGCCTATTTCAGGCAAGTCTTTACCCCAAACAAGTAGGGAGGTGCTGCTGTACTCCAAAGAGAACATAACATTGAAGCCTGATGCATTATCACTTCAGTTTAGTAGACTTTCAAGAACCTCGCTAGAACGTATATGTGCGATTTTTGATATCTGAGGAGGTATCAGTATTTTCCACATTCCCATTAAACTAGCAATGAAGACGCAAAAGACCTAACAACTCACTGAAAACCTCAATGTATCCCCAACGATAGAACTTGGGAAGACTTGCCAATAACCAAGAGAGTTGGGTAGATTTAGAAAAAAACCTCCAGGTAACACTTGGAAACATGTGGAAAAAGTGAAGATCAGTTTATATTTCTCATATTCTGTTTCATGACTGAAGACCAGACAGCTAGTAAAAACTGATCTTGTTACAAGAAACAAAAACTCTAAAAGTAGGCCTGCAGCTGGGTTGAAGAAAAACCATTCTTGTCTGTGGGACCGTCTGACAATCCGGCTTAGACTTGTCCTAAAGGTTCATGTTAGCATACTCCTGGTGGCATGGAGCAAGCCCGCCCATGCAAGGCCAAGTGAGAGCCTTCTGACGCCAGCTCTGGTCATAGCTACAACTAGTAACAATGGTAGGTTATATTGTGCCATGTACGTCATGTATGATTTCTGGAGCTTCTGTAAAGTCATGGTAAAATAGATAGCTTCAGTTCTCTTGTGCCGTAGAGAAATAAGTAATAGGTACTTAGCCTACATTTGGAAGGGGATAGGCAAGGGTAGAGAGTGTCGTCTTCCCCATGTCCTGATTGGCCATAGTGGTGGCTTTCCCATGTGGAGGGCAGCGCTAATCTAATGAAGATGGCCAACGTAGATGCAGCAGGGTGGGGACAAAGGGAGGAAACAGAACACGAGGAAGCTATTCCTGGCCCTATGTGAGAAAGCACCTTAGGGAACTCTCAGAAAGAGCAAAAGGCTCATGAGGAGAAATAATTTCCAGCTATACATCATGGCCTAAAGCCATGGCAATTTAGTTATTAAAGTAAATGTGACTTTAATTTGCAGTCAAAATTTAGTGAGGCCAGGATATTTGACTTATATATAAATGGTATTTCTAAAAGTGCCCAAGGCCAAAACCTTTTGTTCTCTGAAGTATGTAAGAATTTTAGATATTCTTCCTTATTCCTTTAGTAAAATTTTCCTTCATGAATAATGTAAAGATAAACCAGCTCATGCCTGAATGGAAAGTTCACAATTTCAAAATTTGTGAAGTCCTAAAATAATGAAAAAAATTGGACAGGGAGAGTATGTGTGCATGTGAACCTCAGTGAGCACAGCCCTGGAAACATTATGAATTGTGGGTGACATTCTTCCTAAATCAGCTTACGATAGTATGAGGGAAGTTATGTTTTGGAGTTTTTGCTTTATCCTTCTCTTAATGTCACTTATTCCATGTGTTTACACTTTGTATGTAGGATAAATAATAAGGCAAGATATTTAGTATTGAGGTTACTGGATTGGAAACATGGAGTCAGGTCATGTACTGACCAAATACATAAGCTTGGGCAAGTCTCTTCATCTCTCCTGGCCACAGCTTTTTCAACTGAAAGAGTATGACAGGGTTTGGAATCAAAGGCCCTTTACAGCTAGCTTTAATACTCTGTGGTTAAAATGGAAACTACGACAAATAAATGTGTACTTTCAGAAAGATCAATTAGGTTGTGAATTCAAAGACACAAATCGTATCTTAGATTCACATATTCCCTAGAAGCATATGTACTTCCTGATACATAGCAGGTAATTAAGAAAATCTATTTATAATATTTAAAATTTTTATGTGTTTTGTCTCTCAAATACATAGATAGACTGAGTCATTTAAAAGGCCCTTTCCAGCTCTATTATTCTATGCTTAAAATATAAATCAAGCCAAATAAATAGTGTAGTAGATCACTGAGGTTTTAAAATTCAAGGACAGAAGTCTTATAAAAATAATCTCTGTATTCCCTTCAAAACCTAATATAACTCCTTCCATAGCAGGTGCTCAAGGAAATATCTCTATATTACAGTTATTTATTTTGCTGTGTTTGTCAAGTATATTTCCAACATTGTGACATTAATGAGTTGCTTTCAAAATTCATTATTAATTATAATGTCTATTTCTTACCACCCAAATCTTATAAAAACAAATAAACAAATGGGAAACAGGTGAGAAAAATATTCTGTTCCTTAGTTTTCCTCAGTGAGACAGCTTTTCCATACTTTAGATTTCATGAATAATAAAATTTAAAAACCCAATATGAAACTAGTTTCATATGCACTAACAGACATCTCAGGTTTTCCACCTTAAAATCAGAAAGAATTCAAATTGCTGAAGAGACTCTATGCATATATAACATAATCTACAGCACATGTTCCATTATTAATTGAAAACTAGTTAACTTTGGGAAGCAACCCTGAAAAGGAAGATGGCATGGAAAAAAAAAAGGTGATATTCTTTTTATAAATTTTAAAGTCACACACATCACATGGAATACTCAAGAGTTTATAAGGGGGAAAAAGGGCAGGGAAACTCTTAATGAAACACATTAAATAGAAACACATGACTTGCTAATTCATTTGTACTTTATCCTTCTTTTTAATAGAAATTAAATTAGTCACTTAATGTACATAATGTAGTGTTTGTTTTCCAGTCTGTTTGCTTTTCAGCATTTACTTTTGTGTCTCTTTGAATAACACGGGAAATGTTATTCACCATCAAGATGTGAACAGTGTCAAACATCAACTGTACTTAAGAGGACAGAGGGATCAGAGTTAATTTGTAGCTAACAACATGGAAAAATAAAAAACAACAACAAAAACACACACCTTCAATAATATCAACATGCATTATTAGCCAAGATTCAAAGTTAACCCAACCCACACAGATTTCTTCTAAGCTGAGAGTACACATGGAAAGGTATGACTTTATCGAGATCCATAGCCATAGTAGTAAGGCTCATCAGGGCGGAATCCATAAGCTGTGGCAGGGCGTCCAAGAATGCCAACTGCTGGGCCAAAGCCATCCATTCCAAGGCTGAAAATAGAAAAAGGTATGATAAGTTATATTGTTCATCACTCATTACAATGTAGGCCAAGAGGAGGCTGGGAACTTTACACCTCCAAGATTTTCTTCCTAGCAGCAAAAGTGATTTATGTGGCTATCATTAGTCCTTTTTCTTGTGTGTGTTTGTGTGTGTGTGTATATATATATACACACACACAAACATATATATAAAATATATACAAATATACATATACATTATATAGTATGCATAATATTAATTAAATTACTATAGCCACAAATATGTGTATAATAAATATTTACTTCTAACAATGTGTTAAAAATGTTGGAAACCTCTGTCATCAGGTACTATTCAAGACAAAGAGGAAGACAGATCAAAAGAGTTTTAATAAATTGCATTCACATATGGCTTTTATGCCAGAATATGAAAAGGTTTTATGTGCTAGCAAGTATCAGTAATACACTGCTAGGGAATGATAAAACTAAAACTGTAGTAAAATGAGTTTTGTCATTATAATAAGATCATTTTTTCATATGAAGATACAGTATTATTAATAAGGACACGCATTTTGAATTTTAGCAGTAAACTCTCACTTAGGGCCAAATCATACTATAAGCCTAAACTGAAAGAACAAGACAAGGAATTTTACAATATTTAAGTTAGCCAGATTTGTTCTGCAAATCCTTCTCTGAGTCAATAAAAAAAAAAACCACAACAAAAAACCCCAAATAAATCGTACATGTTTCTTTTGAATGACAGTAAGATAATTATAAATTTTCAGTTTATTCTACGCAAATAACAGAAGCCTAAAGATAACTTTCAGAGTTATAAAGATGCTGGATAAGCTTTATTACTTTAAAAATAATTCTTTCATCTACTAATACATTTAAAAGAAAATCTTTCTCCAAAGCACTTTTTAAGAATTGGAGACTTCTCCAACACTTAGCAAAATGACAAGAGATTTATTTTGCCAGGCGAAGATGGCAGCTATGACATGCTCATGCGTAGCTCATGCAGTGAATGCTAGTGAGCTTATTATTTCCAATCAAAGGAAACAATTTATAACGCAGACACATAAACTTAGAAAAAATAAATATATTTAAATGTTTTAAGATTTGAGAGTATACTAGGATGGAAAGATACTTTATCAGCAAAATCTCAATATGATTAAAAAATATGGAGGCACTAACTTCCTCTCACAACTCAAAATGAGATTAAGTTAAAACACAATAGAACTATTAAAATGTTTTAAATAATTTGTGTATGTGTGTGCATGCATGTGCATGTGTGTACTGAGACAGGGCTAAATACTAAATGTAAAGAACTAGAATACATATAGGGCATATTATTCATGTAAATCTACTGCTCAGGGAAATGGGTTTTCTGAGATAAATTATGTTAGCACTTGTGAGTGATCCTGAAGAAAACAAACTTTTGGGCTCCTTCTAAATAAAAAACTGTGTCTATAATTCCTAAAAGTTGGTTGAAATTGTTAAGTCTGAATTTTATTTTGAAATGGCGAAATATAGGTATGTCCTTCCTACTTTGGTCTCCTGGGAAGAAATTTTAATTTTATGATGAAGGGAAACATTGCTCTAAAGGCAACTTTATTAAAGAAGTTTCAGAAAGTAATGCAGTCTGTGAACTCAGATACACCTGTATCAGTTTAAAATTAGAGGGAAAGTTGGCCATTGCCATTTTCTCCTGAAGCATTAAGGCTAACAAATACTCACGTACCCAAACAACTCTCAACTACGTAAAGGTTGATTGTATAGCTTATGAGCTTCAACTCCTTTCTTTTTCATCTACTTATTGCCTGCCTTTGGACACTGGTTATATTTTTTAGCATCTCTTCTGAGGCTGAATAGCAGGAGATTTAGGTTAAACTCAAGCTAATTTTGTCTTTGTTTCTCAATCTAGAGGTTTTCAGGAATTTGGGAACAAGAGGCAGTGTAGATCAGTAAAGAAACATGCAAAGGCACCTTAAAAACAGAACATCTTACAGAGGAACTCACAGCAATAGTACTGTAGTTCTATCTAAAGGAAAGAGAGAATCCTCAGAAGGGAGACTCAGCCATGTTGGCAGAGAACAAGATGCTCCTCAGAGGCAACTGTTGGTAACTAACCTAAGCAATTCCTTGGGGTGACCTCTAACACTATCAGGAATATCTGATCTTTTTGGCAGGCTTGTCTTCATTGAGGAATAAGTCTTAAAAAAGGTTCTGAGAGTCTGAGGTCATTACACATTCAAACTGCAAAACGGTATCGTATTTCTATGACCAATAGGCAAATTTCCGATTATCGTATTCCCATGTGGCTTGACAACAGGGAAAAGGATAAACTTAGACATTAACCAATCTGCCTGATGTAAACTGACAAATGGATATTCTGCTGTTTTTTAAAAAATGTGTCAGTCACATTGTTGGTAAGAATTTGCATCCCGAAGTCCACTCAATCTTGAACACTGATGAGTTTGAGTTTCTGAGCCTGCAAGGTTACTGTAATAAAGTTCTATTTATGTGGTCAACAACAGTTCACCTAGGGACATCAGTGTGTTCAGGCCAAGTTTCTGAACTTCCATAGATACTGTTTGGGAAAAAATTTTAATGAGAAAAATTAGAAACTCTTAAAATGAGTTTTTTCTGTAATTATCCACCATGTATCACAGATGAACTTGCTGTTTAAACAAAAGAAGGTCTGAAACATTATGACCAGTGTGGATGTACTTTGATGTAGTCCTAGGTCCTTTTGTATTATGGAAGATCAGCTATATCTACACAATTAATATCTTTTAAATAAAATTCACTCGGAAACAGAATAGCTTGATTCTTTAATCTCTCATTTGGTTCTAACATAGAGGTGAAATTGGATTTTTCAGGATGCTGAAACCTGCAGATAGATATTCTTTTGGGATGTGCGGACACATGTATTTTCTCCTTTGGAATAAAGATGTAGCCTTGTTAATGTTGAATCTGGTTCAAAATGAGGAGAGTCAAATTGTAAGTATTCCTTTAAACAGGAGCAAATAGATTCTTTATGTAAGTTCTAGAAGGGGATAGAAACTGTGACTATAAAAGGGAAGTGTGCCAGCAAAAATTGTGCTTTCTTGATCCACTAAGGACTGAGAGTATGCGGTACAGAGGCACTGGCATGCCCTCACTAGGAACCCCAAGAACCCAGGAAACTGAGCTGTGATCCGCTGTTCCTGCTCTTGCCCTGTGTGACCGTTCTCCTTCAGATGATAGTTTGTATATTTGGCTATTTTTACTGGAATTTAATCTAACACTGCATGTGTGTCTCCATATGTACATATTTTCTTCCTGGTACTCCTAACCTACATAAAAAGGGTGTGTCCCTCTAGATCAGAATATGCCACTTTTTAAAAATAGGACTATGAGGTGTCATTTAACCATTATCCTCAATGTCTAGATATCATTTTTTACCTTTAAATTAGCAAACATAACAAAATACAATCTCTTCTTAAAAATATATATTTCTAGTTCAAAGAAAATGGTTCCTGTTTGTTGTGAAAAGACAACCAGGAAAGGTAAGGCCCCCAAATCCTTCTGCTACTAAGTTTTATGTCCCAAGAACAGTGATTTGGGGGTACCTAGAAAGGAAAATGACAAATTCTTCATGAGTAAAAAATTATATTTGAAATTCAACAACAAATATAAAATCACATCTAGATCTTATCTTTAAACAAATGTTTGGAAATCTAATTAGCATTCAGCAAGCAGGAAACGGAATTTTCTATAATAGTGACAAGGCTTCAAACAAATTTTTAACAGCATTCATTGTATTTCTAAACTTGCAATAATTCAGGGAGGGGAGAAAAAGAAATCCAGGCATGACAAGTGATACTTCACATGCAGCACATTACAAGGGGAATGGCAGCCAGGAAGGAATCCTAGGCACTCTGAGGCTCTTATTAGACTTCTGTGCCAGAGTTGACATTCCTGTAGAGAGGGAAGAAAATCACCTACCTCTAGCTGTTTGTGAGGCTTAATTAGTGCATATTTGTAAAGCACTTTGAAATCCTTGGATGGAAAGTGCTGCGTAAGTGAAAAGTATTATCATTATTTTATTAAAATTAGGTAAAAGCAACACAAGTATTTTTCTTTGAAATTCTCAAGTCAGCAAAATGAATGCAGAGCAAATAATGAATATATCAGAGGATGCTACAAAAACTAAATAAAAAGTAAATTCAAGCCAAGTTCTCTTATCATAGGTTCACAGAATCTTTGACTTGGAAACATTTTTAGAAATAATCTAGATTATGCTTCCATTCACAACATCCTTGGCTCGGTCTATTGAACTCTTTGCAAACATCTCCATAAATGGGAATGCTCACAAAGCAGTTCATCAAACTATTAGAAAGTTCTTTATCTTGATCTGAAATCTATTAGTTCTAGAATTACCCTCTGGAACCACAAAAGAAAACAAAAGAAAACTAATTCTTCTTTAATGTGGCTATTTCGCAACTCTCATTTAATCAATCCTCATGATATGGTCTCTAGGATGTACACCATCTCATTTGCTCTCTAAAATAACTTTGCTATTTTTCAATGGTTATCTTAAAATGCAGAATGAAAATAATGTGATACTGTACTTATTATGCGGTCTGAAATCAGCACAGAATATAATGAGATCCTGTTTCTAACTCTAATACTGTAGGCTAAAAATGCATTGATCTCAAATTTTTAAAGGAGTCCTGACCACAAAATGGCTCACATTGAATGTGTATGTGTGTGTAGTTGTGTGTATGTATACACACAGAGACAACATGAAATTTTCATGTTGAATTTCATCTTTTTGGTTTGGATCTTTCTTCAGGAATTCTATTCTCCCTAAAATAAAATCCTTTATGACAATATTTATATTTATAAGTATATTTGTATTTATAGAGGATTGTGATAGAGGGTAGTGATTTTTATTAACTACCTATCTTTGTGATCCATAGGATAATATTGAAGGCTGGAATTCTTTTGGGATTGTGAAGTGAAAGGACTTAACATAGGCTAACTTTCTTCAGAAGAAGCTTTCCAGGATATTATAGAGCTGCATGAAATGATCCTATAATAGCTTTCGAGAACAGTTCATTCTTTTTATCAATTATTCCAATATGTTGATCATAGAATCAAAATCAGTTTTTATTTAAGATTATAAATTTATCATCAGAGTAATTTCAGCTTAACTATAATTTGTCATGAGAAATTTAGTAATATGAAATGGTAGTAGTGCAATGTAATAGTGATCCTTTGTATCCATCTAACCATCCATCCACCCATCCATCCAAATAGTACATGAGTTCCTACAATGTGTTAAGTATGGTGTTGACAGTTAATGTTAAAACAAAAATGTGGTACTGGGAAGGCAATAAGACGTGATCCTTGACCGTGGATTGGAGGCAACTAAACATGGAACAAAATTCCCATAGTATGTTGTATTACCCTAGCACTTTTATAAATCACTACAGAAGAAGAGAAGAGGAACAGATATTTAATATATGGTGAGAATATATAGAGGTATGTATAAATTGTCACAAAAGAATCTAGGGTGCTAGAAAGTCTTTAAAGAAAAAAAAGTCTTTAAGGAAAATACTTTTAAAGATTGATTTATTTATTTGAGAGAGAGTGAGCGCGCAAGGGGCAGGGAGGGCAGAGGGAGAGGGAGAGAGAGTCCCAAGGAGACTCTACACTGAGCACGGAGCCCAGTGTGGGTCTCAATCTCTAAGGATCTCTAAGGATCATGAGTCAGACACTTAACTGACTGCCACACAGGCGCCCCCAAAATACTTTTATTTTAATGCATCTGTCACTTCCTGACTATATATTTTACTTTATTTCCTGTGAAACTATAAGTACCATAAAGGGGTAAAGACTGTCACTGTTTTATTAATTGCTGTATCACTAGCAGCTAGCTTTGTATCTGACATAGAGTGGGAATTCAAAAAGTATTTTATTGTATGAATGGATGAATCTAAAAGGACAAGTAGGACTTAGGAAAAGAAAGAGAATTCCTAATGTTGCAGCCGGAACAAGAGAGAGAAGGCGCTGAAGAACAGAAACTGGTTTGTTATGCTTAAAGTCTTAGGTTTGCGATGAAAGCAGGTGACAGGAGATAAGGCTAGAAACGGAGGTTAAGACTAGATTTTGAAAGTTCTTCATATGCCATGCTAACTATACACTTTTGGAGAGTTGTCTGTGGTTTTTAAAAATGGGGAAAATTTACTTCTGAGTTTTAGCAAGGTAATTGTGGCAACTATGGGTGTTAAGAGACAAAAGTATGGGGAACATTTAAGAGAATATTATGGCTGTCCAAACATGAATAGGAGCCCGTAGAGGCAATGGCAGAGGAAACAATCAAATATGCTATCTTTCCTGACAAAAATGGTATCTTTCCTCTTTTGAGATGAGTTTTTTAGTTACACTTCTACCATTTTTTCCCAATTAATTTTATTTTGCCAGTGTTCCAAGATTCATTGTTCATGTACCACACCCAGTGCTCCATGCAATATGTGCCCTCCTCAATACTTCTATCATTTAAAAAAAAGATTTCATCCACGTCGTTGCAAATGGCAAGATTTCATTTATTTGCCAGAGAGAGCACAAAGCAGGGAGAGTGGCAGGAAGAAGCCAGGCTCCCCTCTGAGCAAGAAGCCCAATGTGGAATTTGATCCCAGGACGCTGGGATCATGACCTGAGCTGAAGGCAGATGCTTAACTGACTGAGCCACCCAGGTGTCCCTATACTTCCACCATTTGAGAATGAAGGAAAAGAATTTCAAAACTGGCTGAAATTTTAGAGGTTATAGTTAATTGGAATGAAACAATTTTGCCATTTTCCTATATGCTTCATCAAATAACTAAGAGGGTATGGTATTCCATGCAGATGAAATCAGACTGTAGAAGTAGTTTGCCTTTGTAGTCAATAGGTAGGGCTGAACTATTCTGGCAGAAAAGAACACTTTTTTTTCCCTTAAAATTCCTATAAGTAGTAACAAGAGAAGTATAGATAGAATGAGATAATGCCTATAAAATTGTACCTAGCACTAGATGTATTGAGATCTAAATGCTTGTAATTTATAAACCAACCACTAGATGGAGAGCTTGTCTTATCACTGAGTACCATTTACAAAGTTTTAAAGCAAGTTTTATCAAATTTAAACTCTCAGCAAATTTAACATTGACAGAATATGGTTTCCATTGCTTTCTCACATAGTCAATGTTCTCCTTTTATAAATGTGAAATAATTTAGTTAGAGCTAAATGGGAATATTCACATAAAAAAGTTTTGTGAATATGGGGGCCTATGAAAATAACAGAAGATGCTGATCTTGGACATGGAAAGATGTAATGAATGTGCATGTTAAGGTACTACTACTATATGACAACTTCTAAAATTTTCATTGAACCTATCAAAAGCCTCTGTTTCTATAAATTTTTACATAATACATATTTATTTTAGGTTGCTGAAGGGCGTTACTTATTGAACTTGAGCCTTCGTATTAGTGAGTAGATGAGCACAATTAAGCAGTCTTACGATGAGCTTTACCAATATATACCAAATGTAGCTGTTATTTTCCATTTAGTTTTTATTCTTAATCTTTTATATGCATGCGTATCAATTTTCCTTTTATTATGATAAAACTAAATGGCCAATGAATCTTAAAGAATCACATTTTGGTGAAATCAAACCAAGTAATATTTTTCCAAAAATCAAGGGCAAGTGATATGAGTAGTGGGAGGCTGTATTTAAAGCATTCATCTGGAATTTATTTAAAAATTTTTTTTAAAAGACATTTGTCAGTTCTAAGTTCTACCACCTTGGGGACAGATCCTTTCAATTTAGTTACTGTACTGAGATGCTTCAGATAAAAACTAATTTGTAGTAATGATGGAAGAAGCATGTGTAAAATAGTCACTGATTTATTCCAAATGGTAAAGAAATTCCATTTCACTGATGCTCCTCTAATTTCATTTAATTCACAATTCTCTTATAATGCATCTTAAATTGTTGTTTAACCCATCTCCAGGGGCTATTTATTTTTTTATGTGGAAATATTATAGTTGGCACTTTGCATTAATTTTCTAAATTCCTTTTTATTTTTTAAAATCTTATAGTGTAATTAAGATTCTTCTATTAACTCTAATTCTTGGGCATCCTCTCTCACTGTTGTACCTGACAATTCAACTTCATGACAGTCCTTCATGAGCTTTATAATTTTTTACTGCGTTCAACTTCAGGTTTTTTAAAATTCATTTATTTTTGCCTGTCTGTTGTCCCTTGAACTTGGAAATATTTCTACAGAGAGGTTCTGTATTTGTTTATAATATATCAAGACCCTGGGGATTCCACTGTCCTGTCCTGGAACAATTTTAATGACAATTTCTTGATTTGGGGTTCCCTTTATTAGATGAATAATATAAATTCTGAACCCACTCATGCACACGGAAAAGCTTGTGATTTCTCTTTCCCTTGGATGACTATCCTCTGAACCTAGGGCCTTGGGGCCAAAGATAAGTTTTGGTCACTTTTTCAGGCTGGTGAATTAAGATTATCTAGTCCTTTTTTCAAATGATGAGAAAAAGGCAGCCCATTGAAGTTCCAGGCTTTAATAGGGAATTTAGTTTCATTTTCCTATACTATATAACCTATATTTAGTTCAATATATTCTTGTGGGTGGTTAGTTTGTGTGTGTGTGCGCATGCGTGTATGAGAGAGAGAGAGAGAGAGAGAGAGAGAGAGGGACTGGGTACCTTTCTTATCTTTGTCAATCTGGCTATGAATTATAAATTTTTGTTACATTTTATCCATCTTTTCTAAATATCTATAGTGGGGGGAGGACCCGTCTAAGTCTTCTCAGTTTACCATCTTGCTGGAAGTCCTTTCCATTTTACTCTTAT
Source organism: Potos flavus (assembly GCA_028534135.1). Classification (NCBI taxonomy): domain Eukaryota; kingdom Metazoa; phylum Chordata; class Mammalia; order Carnivora; family Procyonidae; genus Potos; species Potos flavus. Next base: position 10,881,090 of record CM052893.1, on the reverse strand, counting down.
TATTCTGCTCTGCACGTTCAAGAAAAGCATGTATCAACCTTGTATTCCTGTGACTCAGAACTGGCTTGCTTGAAAAGAACAATGACTTGAAAGAAATAATTGGAGCCATGAGAAGATTTTTTCTTTTTCCTTATTTGTAGCAATTAACAGAAAAAATACTCTGATGGGTGCCTAATGGAAGCTGTCAGATATGATTATCAAGCTGAAGTGATATTTACTCAAACCTATAATGGTCTCCAACTTTCTATATAATCTTTTAATGAACGTATACCATCTAGTCATCTTTAACTTACATTTCTTCAGTTAAGTCCAAGGACTTCTTGAAATTGGCAGTTCTGTAATATCAAGCAATGCCTCATTTCATACCACCAAATGTTAAGGGAACTTACTGAGCTGCTTAAGTAACCCCTAGGTCAATAAACTGAGTCATTAGCACCTCCTTTGAATAATTGTTTGTCTGTTACTGGTTCAACATTTATATAATCTGTCATAATACCTTGGTTTTTTGAGGTACAAAAATTACTGCTGTAGGCTTAAAGTAGAGAATATAACATAAGTAGCAATGTTTTCACAGTGATAGTTTAACCATACTGTCTGGTACTGAGTGAGTTAAAGCCTGAACACCACAGCTAATTACTATGTAATGCTAACCTTAGTTGCTGGTTCATTTTGAGACTCTTTAAAATATGAACTGTGTATTTTACCCCTATGCACTCTCTTAATGATTTGTTTTTTTAGACTGAAATCACTTCCAGCCATCAGTTATACTCTTGGTCTCTACATATGCACTTCTCCAAGCACAAATATTTCTTTTTCCTATTGGTCTGCCAGCCCTGTCAGAGCAAATTTCACTTTAAACTAAATGCTATGATACTTAAAACCTCTTGGATTACTCAGGCTGCTAGTGTGATCTATGACCTTCCAAGAATGACAGCTGAACTTTCCAATTTGCTTATACTGCTTGGGGAACTAGAAAGCACATGCCAAATAGGAAAATGTTTCTGATGTTGAACAGAGAGAAGTTCTTGTTGGAGGTGGGAGCAGGAGACTATTAAGTACTGAAAAATACTAATAAGAAATGAAAAGAAACTAAACATGCTGCAAAGTCTAAGACCTTGAGCATAACTCAAAAGTTAACACTAGTAATAAAAACTTTTCAGTCCAGTATAAATGACCCTCAGTTACTGTAACGTAATTACCATTCAGAATCTTAAAGTGATAACGTATTACCAAAATGAATAAGTTGAAGAGATGGAAGAGAATCTAAAATTGTCATGAGTACTATGCAAAATGGACTATATCAATTCCCCATCTTTTTTTATTAAACAGACAGAAATCTGACATATGGACACAATCAGAGTAAATATGGCTATCTAGCATGCATGGTATATACCACTCTCTCAGAAAGGAAAAATTAACATTAAGCTTCTGTTAAAACCTGTCTCCTAAATCCTTAAATAAGTAGTACAGTTTGAGCATATTTTGATATAGTTTTAAAACCTTTCACTTTCTTTTACTACTTTACATAAGAGGTAGATAAGTGTTTGATATAAAAAAATCTCAAAAATCTTACTGAATATAAGAAGCTTAATGTAAAGTTGCCAATTTATGTCATAGTCTTATTCATTTGTCTCAATAATTTTTAGGCTAATAAGAATCAAATGCTGGTTGACAAGTAAAGACTTATTTTGGTACTTAAAATCAAACCAAGTGATACTTTTCTAAAATCGAGGGTACAAGTATGAATAATAGAAGCTATATTTAGATAAATTGAAAGTGCATCATTTTAGATAGCTAAGGATGACAATGTGAAAGTCTGATCCAAAATAATATTTATAATATTAAACCTAAACTAAATGCATTGCCTTACATTATTATATTTTAAAACATCTATTTTGGGCAGTGTTACATAAATACTTCCAGCCACTAATTCAGTAATTTCAGTAATCACTACAGGTTAGATAAATATTTCATAGTTATTTATCATTCTCTAGAGCATTAAAAATATCAGTGTACTGTAGAATATGCCAAGATTGCATTTATCACTAGAAGAACAGGTCCTAAAGTAAATCTCTATTCTTAAATTTCATAAGCTCTCTTGTCCTTGAAAATACATTTGTTATATTATGGGTCTACAAAACAAAAACAGAAATGAGTTCACTTTCTACTTATGTCTAAGGCCAATTTTAGATTGTTGAGATATGGACTGGTTGAAGTCGTTCTGTTCAACCAGATTGTAGTCTTCTGATGACGAAACAAGGTATTTCTATATCATCTTCACAGAATGGGTCCAAGTATCCTTTGGGCACATGCTGCATTGATAACAAGCAAATTCAGTGTAGACTAGAATGTATGAGTATACGACTCTAACAATTACCTTTCTGACTTACACTCTATTACCATATTTTAAAGTTATTTTTAAAGCAATGTAAGAGTGGCGCCTGGGTGGCTCAGTGGGTTAAGCCTCTGCCTTCGGCTCAGGTCATGATCTCAGGGTCCTAGGATCAAGCCCCCCATCAGGCTCTCTGCTCAGCGGGGAGCCTGCTTTCCCCCTCTCTCTCTGCCTGCCTCTCTGCCTACTTGTGATCTCTCTGTCAAATAAATAAATAAAATCTTAAAAAAAAATAAAGCAATATAAGAAAACAATATACTTTTTTTCTCTATTACTGACATACATAGACATTTTTTCTCCCTTAAGAACTGGGAATTATGTTTATTAGCAAAACTAACTTAAGTATGAACTTATCAACTCCTGAATTTTATTAAAGTTAGTGGGGTGCAATGACCTCAAAACCAGAATATCTGGATATGATTTCTGCTTCTAATGTTATAACTTGTTATAGTCCATATTTGTAACTGTCATAATTTTTTTGGTAAAATAAGAATAATGGCTATTCCTTTTAACGTCTGCCTTGAGATTATTATACTTCCAAGTCTCTTACAAGAACAGTACAGAGACTCCTATATATTTGGTATTGTTATTGTTATGACATATGAAAATGATAGAGCCTTCCCTAAAAATACTTATGAAATTCTGGCTCCTGCCATAAAATCTAGACAGTTAAGAGATACTCTATCATATCTGGCATGCTTTTTACGCATGCTTTCTGTTTGCTTTTATAGGGTTGTTACATAATTCATAGAGATTTATGCCTACACGTAGGCAACTAATTGTTATTGCACGAAAATAATGCCATGGCCAATCATATCTTCCTTTTACCCTAGTGAGACTAGACTGCTTGTATAAATAAGGTTATTCAATCAAAACCCTTCAGATTCTATATCATGATTGATGCAAATGATACAACACATGTTGGGACGAAAAATACCGGGAACGTCTCTTTCCATGCTTCTTTACCTTATTTTATATTCAGTGAGTTTATTTTGAAAGTAGTAAATCAAGGTAAGGTTTTTAGTTATTCCACACAAATCATCACTTCCCAAACTGCACACATTTCTATACTTAGGTTTACTGCTGTTTGAAAAGGGCGCAGGTCATGCATGTGTTTAGGACAGGCTATTTTCATTTTGTGATGTTCATTATCTTGGGGTTGTGCCAACCTGACAATCTGGGACTTATAAGCAAAGCTGGGCAACTATGAGGAGAAATCTTCAGGGAGATGGGAAAGCACCAACCATACGTTTTTGAGATTACAGGCAGTATAGGGTTTTAGGCAGTATTTCAAACTAGCATATAGATATAACTATGTTAGTTTTTTCAAGTATGCAGGACAAGGGAAGATTACAAACTGACTTATTTAAAATGACTATAGTGTCCACTTGCTGATGGCAAATAGTACCCCCCACCTCAAGACTTTAGGGGAAAAAGGCAAGATGCAACTGTAAGAAATTGTAATAGTTTCTTTTCTTGCCTTAGTGTATACAGAAAACAAGTTAAATTACAAAAGTCCAATATTTATAAAGCCCTTAAAACCTGGAAAACTTTTTTTTTTAAAAACTTTTTGAGACTTTAAAGAATTCCTAGTCTTTTACCACCCCCAAAAAGATCTTAGCATGAAGTTTGAACACCCACGTAAATAAAGTTTTATGGGGTTTCTTGTATCAATTTGAAAAGATGTAATTTTTAGGTTACGGTTGCAATTTAAAAATTTACTTGCCTAACTATGTTCATAGAGGCCTCCTCCCATTCTTTCACATTTGAGGGGCTCTAAATTAGCCACTTTTTACTGTCCACACAAATTTGGATACCTTTTTAAGATTGTATTGCCTTTTAATTTCTGACAGGCCAAAATAAAGATGCTTTGTTTTTGGCTGGAAAAATCTGAAATGGAAAGAATTTCTGAAAAATTCCGATGTATTAACTTTAGATCAAGATAAAGAAAATAGGCTTAATTTATATATTTCTTGAGATATAATGCAGATTTATACCCACAAAAGAGAAGATATTCAGGAAATCATTAATTATGGCCCTGTTTATGAGTCTATTCAAAGACCATTTTATAATCTTTAACACAAAGGGCTTAAGAAAATATTTGTTGATTGTGCCTCTCTAGTCTGAAATAAGACTGTAGAAATAGGTACCTTTTCCATAAAAACCAACACAGACATACACATTTTGCATTCACCTACAATTAACTGTTAAATAGAAGTATATACAGTTTAGAAAATCATTAATCATTCTTCTGAAATATAAAAACAAAGTAAAATTTGAAAATTGCTTCTACTACAGAGTGTCTCATTTGTCTCTTTGAAGTAGATGAGTTCTATTTAATTAATAGAGGTACTAAGCAGTTATGAGATTACCAGTGGTTTGGGCTACTACTGAAAGACTGCATATTGGCCTAAAATTCCAACAGAATTATAATCTACAGGATTATAGTCCATAATTAATCCCCTTAACTCCAGACATCTCCATTCCTAAATAATCAACAATGGAAGTTTACTGCCTTTTTTTTTTTTTTATGAGAAAATTTGATACGAATCTTTGTAATCTAAAACTCTTTCAATTAAAAGTTTTGAGAGTTCATCAATAGTTATGATGTCAGTGTTAAAATAAGTTCAAAGACTAAAATGTAGTGTCATGTGTTCCCTTGGGAATATCCATCTGCCTCCCTCCCTCCCTACCTAGCCACCTACCTACTTTACCTATGAACCTTTGCTCATGAGATGGGAGGCATTAGAAATAAATGTTCACATCAAACTCTCATATAATGGCTCTCCTCAAACCTCGCAATTATTCAAATTATGTTTTGTAGGACACTGATGTATTTGTAAAGAGGCATTGTCTCTATTACACATCAAGTTGCTGTCTCCACTAACCCTTCCAAAGTGCTTACTGTCCTAATGAAGTAATTAAATTCTAGGGAATTACTAGACCATCAAAGTATAATGTTTTAGTAAACAGCCTATATAATTCAAGAGGTTGTATTTCAATAATAATGTGATTCTTTATCAAGTATTGCTCTGCTTAGCTTAAAATGCAAGAAAATCTGAATCTGTCACTCTATTTGCTTTGTTATCTAAGAAAATTCATCACATTTAAAAAGATTTTTTAATTTTATTTTTTACCAGCTTTGAGATATAACTGACATATAACATCATCAGATGACGTAAGAATCATATCTGATTTTTTTTCTTTAAAAAAATACTAAAGGTAAAAAAAAAATACTAAAGGTGTATAATCTTTTGTAATGGAAGTAAGTTAAGAAACGGCAATACTCCAAATAGCATACTCTTAAAAAACTGTTTATTTTTTATTTATTTATTTTTTAAAGATTTTTTTATTTATTTGACAGAGAGAAAGAAATCACAAGTAGGCAGAGAGGCAGGCAGAGGGAGAGGGGGAAGCAGGCTCCCTGCTGAGCAGAGAGCCCAATGCAGGGATGCAGGGCTCGATCCCAGGACCCTGAGATCATGACCTGAGGAGGCAGAGGCTTAACCCATGAGCCACCCAGGCACCCCTTAAAAAACTGTTTATTAAGATACAGTGACATTCTTTTCTAAAGATTAATTCTGTGTCCTCTAAAGATTAAGGACAATTCAGAAATGTATAATACATTTGTTTAGTCATTTAATCATTTATTAATGATTAAATTTATTAATCAGTTTAATAAATTAAATTATTTATTTAATCAGGGTATGGGAATAACATAAAAATGTATTAGATTTAGTATTAATTCCTTAATTCCCTTTCTAAGCCTCCTAACACATTACCCTCAAATGTTTTCTTTTTTTTTTTTTCCCCAAATACTTTTATTTTATTTTTTCAGTGTTACAAGATTCATTGTTTATGTACCACACCCAGTGCTCCATGCAATACGTGCCCTCCTCAACACCCACCACCAGGCTCACCCACCCCCCCACCCCCTCCCCTCCAAAACCCTCAATCCCCTGCTCTGAGTCCCTCAAATGTTTTCAAAGAAAGTTAATACAAAGAATAATAAGTAGGATACTATAAGTCATTTCAAAAAATTATATTTTAACCTTGAACTATAAGCTTCTCAAAGGTAAAGTCATTATTTCTTACTGATTCTATAGAGCCCGTTCAAGTGCTTGTCAATTAAAAAGGTTACTGAGTAAAGGAAAATGTAAGTGTTAAAACATTTAATGCACACCCTTACCTTGAATATATCTTTATTTTATACTCTATAAAGTCAATTTCATTTGTCATTACTCTATAATTTCATTAAATTTCTTTAAGTAAAAGTTAAAGGTATCTTTTGGAAATAACAAAATAATCTCCAAGAGCATAAATGCTATATTTCTGATTTACTGTTTACCAACAGGTCATTATTATTTAAGACCCAGCAACAGGAAAGAAATATTAAAGAAATCCCCTTTTATTCATTTTAAGTATGACATAGAATTTGTTTCTAACAGAACATAAGCTATTTCATAATGAAAACTAATGTAAAACTTGTAAAATCCCTTTGGCAATAAAATTTTTTTATGGTAGAGAATGCTTACATTCAGTATAGACGAGTATTTCTTAGTATATTCAATAGATATGTAGTAGTATAATACATGGCTACTAAGAATTCCTTAATCCAATCCTAACTACAAAGGCAAGCATCTTTATTTGTATAAAATACTGCAATTCAAAAGATAGCTTTTATCTTATATAGGTTATTCAAAATTTTCTCATATAGCATAGGTTCCTATCTCAAATTTTATAATACAAGCATATTTTATATATATATCAATTACATATATAATACTATGTATTGTAGATTTGAAAGATTACTGAAATAGTAAAGATTAAATATAAGTGAGACAACGTAACAAAAAAGTTAACACTGAAAATAAAATACAGCATGGGAAATGGAGTAAGACATATATGCGTTTAAGTAATGGCTCTGACTCTCATAACTCATTTATTAAACAAATAAGTACCGAGAACTAGCGTCTGCCAGGCACTATAGATACAACTTTGAATAAGAAAGTCTTAAGTTCCTGGTCTTCTGGAGACTACATTCTTGTGGAAAGAGGTAGATAAACAAGTGAATCATGAAACAGATGATTAGCGTGCTACAACAGTAACTATAGGATGGGGGAGAAAGCTGGTTTGACAGTTTCCTCAGAGAAAGACTCTCTGAGGAAGTAGTATTGAGGAAAAAGGAGGAACCAAGAAAGACTCCAAAGTCTATGGCTTGACCTACTGAATGATAGTGACATTCACTGAGATGGGAGATTAGGGGAGGGACCTACTTGTATGTAGGAAATCAAAGTTACATTTGATGATTTTATGAAACATTCAATTGGATACATTAGATAGTGACAGGAATGGTTGGTGCTCAGAGAAGAGGTCCCAGATGAAAACAAGCTTACAGTTAGTATCTAAGGGCATGGAATCTAGATGAAATCCTTTAGGTAGTGGGTGTCGTAGAGAACAGAGCCAAAGCTCTGAAGTAAGCAGTGTTTAAAGATGAAAAGGAAGAGGAATATCCAGCATAGAACACTGGAAAGGAATGGAGAAGGGCTAAGTGGAAAATCAGAAAAATGGGGTATTTTGAGATGAAAAGAAGAGAGATTCAAAAAGCAAGGCCTTGACGTCTGTGCCAACCACTGCTGAGTTAAAGATGAGAAAGGTCCACTGGACTTGGCAATATGAAGATTACTGGTTATTTCAACTAGATTGGAGAACCAAAGGGTAGATGGGAGTCTTTTGAGGAGCATTACATGAAGCAGTGAGAAATGAGCAGTAGATAAAATGTGATGTGGGGCCAAAGAGAATTTAACTAGGGGGGATTCCAGATTATGATTATAAGCTGGCAGAACGGGCCCAGTGGAGTGGAAGGAAGGGTGGCATGAAAGAAGTCCTTGAGAAGGCAAGAAGAGATGGAATTCACAGCAAAATGAACTGATTGGACTTTGAAAAAAAGGACATTTCCTTAATTGTAACAGAAGGGAGAAAGAAAGGTAAAAATAAGAGATTAACTGGTGGAATGATAACCATGAGCAAATTGCTTAACTTGATAAGCTTTGGTTTTCTTAATAATAATGTCTTCTTCCCTGAGCTGTTAAGATTAAATTAGATAAGGAATGTAATAAACAGCAATCAGCATACTGCCTGGCACTCAGCAAATGTATTTCAATAAATACCATCACTACTAATCAACATATCTGATTGTAGACAGATGCAAAACCATTTTAGAGAATAACTTTTTAAATAATACAATTTGAATAAAGATTAAGTCTGTATGGTATTGAAGTCTGTGTTGTTTCTATTCCTTTCCAGTAGTTTCATTTAAAACTGGACTGGACTGTTTATGTTCTAGAAACAAACTTTTTTTGAGCAGCTTCACTTAGTTAAGATTTTCTTTTTTAAAGAACAACAAAAACTTTAAGAAAATTAATGTTTACTTTGTGCAGAAATTTTCTGTGGACTTTCAAATACAGAATTTTGGGTGGGTTATGGACGAATGGTCTGATGCAGAATTAAAATGGCAGAAAAACAAAGAAACAGACTATAGAACAGCCTTCCCTACCAGATACAGACGCTAAAACTTTATTTCAGCCTCAATCATTTTTTTCACCTGCAAACTATGATGTTGCGGTTTAAATACACAGACAGGCTTATTGGAAAACACAATAATTCCAAGAGACCAACCTAAAACTTTAACGCTCAATATTTCTACACTATATATAACACCTGCTGGAAAGGCCTAGGGCCTTTTAAAATTTTCAAGTCACTGCTTTCCTACCTTCCTTTCTTATTGAGGTAACTAACGATTGGCACTTTTCTCAAAGTGGGTACTCACACTGTTTTTATCAGATGTGACCTGATTGCCTCCAATTTAGAAATATTCTGAGCTTCAGTATTTTTCATCATTGTTTTGTGATCTAAATCAATGAATATTATGCACTGTTGATTTACCCCAACATTTTTACTTTTATGAGAGTAGATATGCCTTGCTCTGTGAAAACGGATGGCTATAACAGTAACTGTGACTTCAATGATGAGAAACTAAAGGCAGCTTTCTTTCTTTTATATCTAATTTATTTTATAATTATCATATTTATATATTTAAATATGATCTATATAATCATATAATATTAATAGAGTATATTTATCAATGGATATCATCTAAAATGGCCTTTAAGCATGAATTTCTTGAGAGGGAAGTTAAATTCCTGTTGCCAACTATAAAACAAGACAGAAGAAAAGACTAAAGGTGTAAGTGAAATAAAGTTAACAACATATATTAACTGAGTCAAATAATGCCTCAACTGAGATTTCATTGTAGCCAAAAAACAAAAAAATATAAGATTTTAATGTACTTCAGTATGCATATATATTTAATAATGTATTAAATTTAGCTTGCTTATTGTGATGTTGAATTTCCATTGGTTTATTCAACCGATATTTATAATATTACTAAGTATGACCCATTTGATTAAGATAGTTCTGTAGATTCTTATAAAAATGTTTTTACTTTAAGAACAGCTCTAATAATGTAGAGATCAACTTTTTTGAAACCCTTTAAATTCCATTAAATACTATAGAATCTTCTCTATAATCAAAAGTGAAAAATGTTCTGACTTACTAAATAAACTCATTAGGTAAAAATTTATGTTGAAATGGAACATACAACATAATCAAAGTAAAAACAAATCAGCTTATTTTATCTGAAGAGAAAGGAAGGCTTGGTCTTTCCAAAGCATTAAAGGGGACCCAATTTGAATCTCAATGGTGGTATACATGCATGTGCACCCACCTCTTCACCCCTTCTCCTCAACACATGCACACCTTTCTCCTCTCAGTTTATTAACATTCTAAATCTTTCTTCCAGGTTTGGCTTTGCAACCCCTTACTTGATAAAGTAGGTCACTTAAAAAGGAAGAAAGCACAATAAAATGAATTACAAAGACAACAAGATTAAATTGATTGCACTGTTTTCATACATTGTAGCTAAAATTTTGCAAATATGCAGTTGGCTGTGGTTTGGCATTTAACAGCATGCGATCAAGTGAGGAGGAGGAAATTTTATTCTCATTAACTGTTGCAGATTTACTGCAGAGAAAAAGGGCTATGTAACCCGAGATGTGACAGTACAGAAAGATCAAAGCCATGGACTGGAAACTAAATAAACCCTCTGGCTACTTCCTGCAAGGAAAATTCACTTTGGCAATGTAAAACAGAGCCCAGTTAAAAACTACTCTCAGTTTTATGAGCTGTCATAGCAGCTCAAGTGGTTTGGACCGGCTGAGTTTAAAACATTATATTTCCTTGTTTTTGTCTTAGATACTTCTGTAAGCAGTTTTATAGACTTTTTTTTTTTCTTTTTAAACACAATAACCAAAAAAATTTAAAAAAAGGCAACTCTTTTCTTTTGGTTGAAACTGAGAAGGTAACCACTAAACTTATTAAAGCAGGCAGGTCTTCATTTGCACATTCTTTTCTCATTTACTACAGTTTAATATTTTGCTCTTAGATTTATTTGGCAATTATACATATACTTTAATAATTCATCTGCAATCTATACAATTCCTATTCAAATAAGTGCAAATCAGTTTACAGAACCCATATGGCTCATATATGAAGGGTAAGCTATTTGTAATAGCACATCTGGAAGGACTATGAGAAATATGGGAATTAATTAATATATTTAAAAACCTATAGGCTCTAGACTTCATGTTTTTTAAAACAAATAAGAAAAAAATATTTGGCTTAACATTTCTAATATAAGGGATTTTTAACAATTGTTTGTGAATACTTAAATCACATTGTTAAATCAATCAGAACACAGATGAGCTACAATAAGTCAACTTGAAATTAGAAAATATCTCTGAGTTTAGGAGTAAGCTCAATATCACTGAATCCAGATTTACAGGAAATAAGAGATGACATACTGTGTTTTCCTCTCATTTTTTTGGAGGGGGTGGTGGTGTTTATCAAATTGCTTACAATTTTTGTTACTTTGATTAGAATGTCACTAAGCAAGGCTTTATAATGGTAATTACATCCTATTCCCTTAAAAAAAAAAACACTTTTTTTTTTTTAACTAAGAGCGTGTCATAAAAGCAGTCGTATCTGCTGATGGACTTTCTACTTTCTTTCTACTTAAATTTACAACTAATTTTTATATAACTGTGGAGTCAACAAAAATGTGATTAATACATATAAAAAATGTATAAACTTTAACACTAGATAATCACTCTTAAAAGGTGGTGAAATAATTAACTTCCCAGTCATGACTGGATTAACTCCCATGTCATTTCTTCTAGTACAAAGCTACACCATAATTGATGTGTTAACATTTTTATAGGATGTAGTCATAGATTATTTTTTTAATTTATAGACTCAGTTATGCTGAATTTCATCGAAATAAAAGTCCTAATAAAGTGACAATAAATTTGGTTTTCTTTGGGAGCATCTTTGTACTTTATATACAGCTAACATGTATGCCTCCAAAAACTCTACTCCGATCACCAGACTGAAAATTACCAGAAACTTAACGAGGGTAGTTTTGTTGCCAACTTCTCTTGCTTCTAAATTTCCAAAGGAAAGTAAATCACTTAAAATATTTTTCCAAGTCAAGAGTATAATTTCTCTAGGATAAAACATCTTCCCAAGTTTCCAGGATTCTAAGCCTTAAATTTTGGCTTGTATTTCTATATTTCTGTAAAGTTTACAATTTGCTAATGCTGATGTGTGATAATCTAATAAAATCTGGCCTTAAAAGTTATGGGCCCAATTTACTAATAAAACCTAATTCAATTCTCCTTGGGAAATGCAAATCATTAGTGTCCAAGTAGCAGAACCAAATTTCCTTGCCTTTGTTCAAGGTTAGAAAGAAGCTGTCTCTATAAAATATCTAAACAAATAAGACAAGTAATACTAATATATGAGGATTCATGTATAGGCATGAAACAATAGCATCATATATATAAACATTTACATTGGTTAATTAGCTAAATAAATGATTTGCATGAGATAGTAACCCTTATAGACTAAGATTATTTTACTCATTTCATCCTTTTTTATATGACTAGATTATTCTATGGAGAACCTAATGAACTAATAAGTACCTAAGACAATTTTAGCAACTTGCCTCCAAGCAATTTGAAGCACCAATTTGTAATAAACAATGTCAAATGAATTAAAGTAGGTAAACAATGTCATGCTGCATAACAAAAACTACATATCTTACTCTGAATTTTAGTAACATTTACTCTAAGACACTCTAAAGCACAGTTCACTGTTGGACTAATAAATCTGCTTGCCTTTTGGAGGCTATAAGGGTATAATAGTAAAGGCTTCACTATTAGCTATCTGGTTTTGGACTAGTTCCTTAAAAATCTCTAAGTCTTCCTTTCTACATTTGTTAAAATAGGGATGATACTACTCTTTCCCTTATCTACCTGACACACTATTGATGATCAAATGACATACATGATGACATAAATGCTAACTAAATGCAAGTTAGACTACTTTGCATTAGACCAAACAAAACAAAACAAAAACCAAAAAACCTTAAACATTTTATTCTTTGAAACTTTTAGAAGGTTCCCATGACAATTCCATCTTCTGAAATTAAAAATAACTGGTAGAATTGCTATGGGAGTATTTAGAAAGAAAAATACAATTTAATATAAGAATTATGTTATAGCGGGGCGCCTGGGTGTCTCAGTGGGTTAAAGCCTCCGCCTTCGCCTCAGGTCGTGATCCCAGGGTCCTGGGATCGAGCCCCACATCGGGCTCTCTGCTCAGCAGGGAGCCTGCTTCCCCCTCTCTGTCTGCCTGCCTCTCTGCCTACTTGTGATCTCCCTCTCTCTGTCAAATAAATAAATAAAATCTTAAAAAAAAAAAAAGAATTATGTTATAGCAAGAGTCTCAGTGTAAAAATCACTTACTTGCATTGGTTTAATTTTCTATTCAGAACTGTGTTAGTCTCCTGTTTTCACCATCCCACAAGTTTAAAAGTAAAATTTCATTACCTTAGATAAAATTTTACCTGTCACATGGTATTATTTTTTATAAATGGTTTTATTCATTTTAAAAAATTTTACCATATATTTCTGATTGGTTAATACTGATGAAGGGAGGAAGAACTTAAAATTATTATTATAATATTATTATTATAGCGCTAATTACTAGGCTTGAAATATATGTCTAAATATATTAAGAATAATGCTATTTGGATAACAGTACAATTATAATAAAAATTTGCACAGATCTAGATATTTTTAGATGAAATCATATACCCTGAAACAGAGCAAGTTTTCAAAGTAAATAGAATATTGTTGGTTACCCAACTCCATCAGCTTCTTTACAGAAGTTTACTCTAAGTGTTTTAATGATGACTTCACAAAATTGCATTTAAACTGAGAAGTAACTCTTGCAAATACCCCCAATTAGATACAGCCAAGAACAAATATTAGGGACCTATGCAAATGTGTATGCCAAGAACAGAGAGTCAATAAGATATATAATTATGCCTCGCATATACAAAGCATTCAGTAAGTTTTTGTTTTTTAATATTATATATTCTTTAGTAATAGGCTTATCTTAAAATGAAAATATGTTTACATATTAAGATTAAGTCAATGAATCTCTTGTCATGTTTTAATACATGCAAATGAATATAAATGGAATGACCAAATACTCCAAACATACTGTCAACTTTCAGTACTAGAAATCAGAGATGTGGCAGTGGTATATTCACTTTATGCTATCAAAACATTATGGGTGAATAACATTTTTTTAAAAGAATTTTCAATAAGGAAAAATCAAATTAAAAGATCTCTGTGATCAATTCTTTAAAAAGTAGAGAATTTTTTTTTGTTTGTTTTTTGAAAAGTGGAGAATTTAATGTAAAGTGATTACCTATTGCTAAATATATTTATTTTTACCTATTTTGGCCTTCATATTTATGTTCTTAAATCAGAACACTGGTGTAATATAATCTGAATAAAATCATGTAGCACAAAAGCAGGTGCTAAAAATTACATTTACTCCACAATTAGATAGGTGTACACTACATTCACTACACTCAGTGACATACACTTTGACACATGACCATTTATTTTTTAATAGTTTATTTATCTAGTGTTATGTCTAATAACTTCATAAGGATAAATCATTAGAAATGAAATTACAGTGCTATAGGAAGTGAACAATGTAAGGATCTTGTTCTCTATTACCAAATACATTCCGCAAAGGTTTTATCCATTTAAATTCCCACAGAGGTGTATCAGAGTACTTCTTTGCTCCTATGGGTGGGTATTAGTATTAAAAAAATTTTGGCAATTGATAGGTGAAAATGGAATCTGGCTGCTTTATTTTGCAACCACCATGTGTAAAAAAAATTACTAAAGTCGGGAATTTTTTAAAAAGGCTTCTCATGAATTTTCTCCTCTGGGAAAAATCAATAGGAAAATAAATTAATAAATAAAAAACTATAATCATTTTTGATAAAAATTTAATAGCACACTAAATACAGCAGTATTTTAGTGAATGATTATCTTTAAAAGATTTCATAAGTATATACCAATTCATTAGTTCCTAAAATGCTGCTGAGCAATTGGCTGGTCTCAATGTCTATTAAAGGAACTATTTCTAGGAGATTCTTTTCATTTTCTTTTGATCCTTCCATATAATTTCTATACTACTTACTCAGTAATGAAGGTCACTAAAACTTTATTAGAACAGAAGAGTTTGGGTCATCAATTAAAATTGATACAGGACTTATCAAAGAAGGTATTTTATAGGCATAATGTACATTCCGCTCATTATAAAAGAACTTCTTGACTAGCCAAATTAAGGGTTGTAAGAAAGACAATAATTTGATTTCTCCTTTGAATAACTGCTTTGCAATAATCTCATAATATATAGTTCTAAGAATAATATGTAGTTTTGTAAACATTACACAATGACATTTAGACAGAGAGTATGTAATTTTGAGGTTACTTTTTTCAAATGAAAAAACTGACTAAATAGCTGAGTATAACTAAAGTGGCCTGAGAGCTAAAGAAATAAGTCTAATTTTGACATGTAGAATCCTTGTCTCAGGAAAAATTAAACATTTAAAAATATGGATAAAAGATTATTTTTTAATATATTAAAATAATTTGTTAGTTCTACTCAGGATGATTTTAAAAAGTGCAACTACCATTTCGACTGTAATTTAATGTTTGAAAAAAATAAATTAGAAAGAATGGAATAAAAAGTGTGTGTATATAATATATAATATATACAATGGACAGAATAGTTAATGCCGAAGTATTCTCAGAAAAGGAAAGAAAGAGGCAAGCTATCTAAAACACACAGAAAATGAAACTGTAAGAATCAGATGGCTCAGATAATGCAAACATCTATTTCATCTTTGACTCCAGTGAAATGGTCAGTAAATGACATCACTGTGCCAACCACAAAGAAGAACTCCAGGCCCTCTGAAAAATATTTTTCAAAGCCCCAAGGAAACCTAAGCAGTCTCTGCAATTTTTTCCCAGTTTATGAAAATTGGATTCCTATAAAAGAAAAATGGACCATTTTTACTGCAACAAAAATTGATTTGTAAAAGCTGGAAGCAGTTTAAAAATACTCAACATGAGGTTCTTGTTAGTCTTGAAAAGTAAGAGTTATAATAAAAAAACGGTCCAAAAATATGGTGTGGATGTATTGTACATAAGGGGGAAAAAAGCTAGTCCTACTCCTATTATTTTTAATTAGCTTCAATAGCAAGTTCCACTTTACCTTCTAACACCAGTTCAGATTTTTTTTTTTTTTTTTTTTTTTGGTGGGGGAGAGATTTACATCTAACCCCCTGGGATTGGCAACTCTATAGCTAATGCCTCGGAGCCCTAATGTATTTTGCATCACCTCTAAATGTCGGGAAATTCTGGCGCCAAGAGGTTCAAACTGATAGTGACACATGTCTAAAACCCAGGATTTGCTGTCCAACTGCCAGTATCTATTTTATCAAACATCCAGTCTCCCCTGCAGAATAGGATAGATGAGTTTAACAATTTTCACGGTTTCCAATTAAAGTTGGTTTATTACAAAAGTGTAGGCATTCACATTAAGAAGGATCCCCTGACTTGGATTTTAAGAAAAAAATACCAATTTAAATGATTTAAACAATTCTCTAAATCTGGCTTAGTGTCCCCATTTTAACAGATTTGTCCTATTACTAAACTTTGTCATTTTAGGAATAAAATGAAGAATTTTTCTTTGACCAATTAAAAAAAACCCTCTTATCATACAAATTAGAAATTTATTTTTTACCTTTCAGGAACATGGGATCATCTACTTTACCTGAACCCACTGAAACTAATATGTTAAAAAACCACAAGGATCGAGAAGCCATGAGTACTGGCTGAAGAGCATACCACTTGGCACTGTCATATCATTTCATATTCTCAAATCATTATAAACAATGGTAAAGATAAAAATTCACATTTTATACATTAATTTTTAAAAAATTCTTCCTCCAGATAACTTGACAGTACTTATTTATCAGAGACATATGATAAGGAACGGAAAAATTTTGTAAGTTATCTGGACAACAAAAATTTTGTAAGTTATCTGGACAACTTCCCTGATTTAAAGGAAAAAAACGCTCAAAATAGATAACATTTCCACTTTTTACAAGTATTTAAAGAACAGTTTTTTTTCAGTATTCAGAATTCAATCAAGACATCATTATACTTACAAATCTCATAGTTAACTCAAATTTTTCATGTTGCCCATTAAGTCCGCATATTCTCATCTTCCCAAAGGAGATGATGAGTAAGAGTCCAACACCCTCTGTTTCCATTTCTCAAAAAATATTCCTATTTCGTTAAAGTGAAAAGTTTCAAAAGTAGTATTTTAAGGCAATGTTATTTGATCTAATAGGCTTTAAATTTACCTATTGGATATCAGAAGCTGAAAGTTTAAAATTTCACATCTGGGACAGTATGCAGCAAAATGATCATGCCAAATATATGAGTAATTATGTAGCAATTTAAAATACTTAAATCTTCGCAGAATTAAAAAGTAAGCCAGAGTTAAGATCCATCGTCGTTACTATCAAAGAAGAGCACAGAAATCCTATTAAAAGAGAATGCTAACTAACCAAAAATGGCTGAATAAAAGAGTAAATGATTCCAGAGTAGGTCAATAAAACAAAATGTAGCAAAAAGCAACTATGAGTATTTGGCTATACTGTATGCTTTCTCTGTATCTCTGTTGATATAATTTACAGTCCCTTGTTATTTGATCTATTACCTACAAAAAAATGAGGAAATTCATTGTAAATTATTTCTTCTGGAAATAAAAAGAGAAAATGATACAGTTATGTGATTTAAGGCCTGAAAAATTACAAAAGACAAGAGATGAAAGACAAAACTTTCTCAGGGGAAGTTTTTTTTACAGGTCAAACAATTCTCAAATCAAAATGATTATAATAAGTAAGTATTTCACTCCTTTGATTGAAAAAATAGTCTATAGTATGTTTTGTGGCTAATCCTTTAAGCCAACATTACTGTGGTGTGTCTTTTATGATGTAAAAGAAGCTACTGAAATATTTTTATCCTTGCGAAGCAACTGAAAGTACAAAGGTAAGAGGCTTTCCCAAAGTCTTTTTTTAAAAAAGTTATTAACAGAACTGGGGAATAAAATCCTGAAACCTTTGGAAGCAATGTATAATTTATTTATTGGGTACCACTATCTCTTAAAACATTTTTATTGTTTTATAAAATGACCGTTTTTGAAAACCAGAAATGAGAGATTTTGCTGAATTGAGCTCATAAGTTCACTGCTTTGAATATTCAATTTTAATGAAAGTGTTCAGGTTCTTTTTTTTTTTTTTTAAGTTTTATTTATTTGTCACATGGAGAGAGCACAAGCAGGGGAAGCTGCGGGCAGAGCAAGCAGAGGGCTTAGAAGCAGGCTTCCTGCTTGGCAGGGAGGGGCTCGATGCGGGGTTCAATCCCAGGACCCCCGGATCATGACCTGAGCTGAAGGCAGATGCTTAACGACTGAGCCACCCAGGCGTGCCAAGTGTTCAGGTTCTTAATCATGCAATTATATAAAAAAATGAAAGCAAGTCTTTCTGAAATTAGTAATGCATAATTAGTGTTAGTCTGCTTTTTTAGATTGGCAATATCTGCAGAAGATACCAAAATAATGTTTTTGTTCACAGCGAAACATAAATGGCACGGCACAATAATTAATCTTGTAATGCTATCAGCAAAAATTTCAATATAAATAATTAGGATTATACATCCAAATAATTTCTTCCTTTTCCAATTATGTTTCAGAAAACATTTTTACAGTGAATTGTGACAAGATGGAGTATAGTAGTTACAATGATTAAACAGAGCCTCTATTTAGCTAATATAGACAGAAACATCAGAAGCAATCAAAAGCCATATGCTTTCTGATATTTAACCATGTTTAATTTTTATGTCCTGAGGCAAGGAGTTTCTTACCATGACAATCCAGTACACCAATGAAACTATTTCTGAAGCGTTATTATTTATTTAAAGTCCACTACAGAATACTGAGTCCACTAAAGAATACTTAACTATATATAAGGTTATACTGCATTTCATGTAATACTCCTAAGTTTTCAACATGCTTTTAAACTTTGGGTCACAACCATCAATGAACTGTGAAATCAGTAGGTTGCAATTTGTATTGCAAAATCAAAAATGAAACAGAATAGGATAAAACAATATATATTTGTGCATTACAGGTAGTAAGAATAATTACCATTTAAAAATTTTTTTGTTTTACTTATATGTATAAGTATGTATATATATAAACAAATATATAAACATGTATATATATAACATATCTTTGTGCATGCATTAGGTTGCAATATGAAAGGTATTTCTTAATGTGAGTTGTGTTAAAAAAAAAAGACAAAAACACTTAAAAAGTCACTATTATATGCTAAGTTTCCTTCCAAATTAGACATCATGTTATATTAGAAAGAACCTAAGCTTTGGAGACATATAGACTGGAGATCAAATTTTTTTCTCTCCCACCCTACTTGTGTGAGTTGGTTATTTTAACTTAAATTGTTAGAGACTTGATTTCTTCCTTTGTAAAATGGTTATAATAATACTTGCTTTAAAACGTTGCTGTGCAGGTGAAAAGAAATGAAGAATATTCATAAAATAGATTATACATAATAGATGATCAATATTTCAATAATTATTGGATTAAAATGGCTTATTATAGGGGCGCCTGGGTGGCTCGGTGGGTTAAAACCTCTGCCTTCGGCTCAGGTCATGATCTCAGGGTCCTGGGATAGAGCCCCGCATCAGGCTCTCTGCTCGGCAGGGAGCCTGCTTCCCCCTCTCTCTCTGCCTGCCTCTCTGCCTACTTGAGATCTTCTCTCTCTCTGTCAAATAAATAAATAAAATCTTAAAAAAAAAAAAGAAACAATTACTGTAAAAAATGGCTTATTATAAGTGATCATTAAGAATTATAACATATTGGTCACAATTCTTTTTAAAGAAAAAAAAGAGTCTAAAGGGCAACTAAGACTCCACCTATTCATCAAACCAGTGTAATGCAAAATTTCAACTGTGAGACTACATTAAAAATATTATACCTCTGAGAATGATATGAAGAGGAAAATATTGTGCACACTTTCTGATAAAATTTTAAAAATCTATGACACCAGTAATGAAGTGGGATATCTCTTGGGAGAAACTTTATTATAATTGTAGAATAAGGCTGGCATGCCGTTTTTTTTTTTCCTTAAATATTTTATTTGAATGCCATGCAGGGAAAAGTAGTCTTCAATTGAAACATAGTATCAACTTTTAAAAAACAGTGATGTCTGAGTAATTATTAAAATACATGTACTGTGTTCTTATATTTTACTGGCTTTGTAAAGCATTTAGGAAACAACGTGAGTTCATTAATTTGGCAAAACTACTGTCTATTTCAATGGACAGCCTGTATTTTCCAAAGTGATGAAGCATTGTTTTTTTCAGATCTGTGATCTCCATTTTTTTAATATAGAAAATGTGACTCCACAAGTTATTTAATATCAAACAATCATGTTCTTGAAAATGTTGAAGATTTTTTCCTCTTTAATGAAAATAGAAAAATGGGGGAGTGAAGAGAATTCTAATTTTTCAAAAACAAGGGAAACACCATATATTAGATTTTTCTTGGAAGACTATTTACCTGCCAGGAAATGAATGCTGCCCAACTACATCTCCATTTTGAAGGTGATAATCATTGAAGAAGTCTGGACTTATGGCTCCTTCAGAGGCAATTAATCCATCTAGAAAGAAGGAAAATTGGTAACTAGTAAAACATATTGGTAGGGGATAAAAAGGGAACTATGCTCTCAAGCAACACAGTAGAAAATAATCTATATATTTAATCTGGAAGGAGAAACATTAGCATGACATGCTACTCTCTCTGGGACTAAGAGAAGACAATACATACTTAAGCTTCACAACAATGCAGCAAAACAACTGAACATTTATTGAGCACCTACTATGTGGTAGTATGTGGCCTGGAGATAAATAAGACAATCTCTGCCTCCAAGGGACTTACAGTCTTGTGTAAAAAACAGAAAAAAGATAAGGGGTGAGGTGAAGTAGTGTGGGATAGTAAGGATGGTCCAGACTAAGAAAACAGAATGAATAAAGACAAGGAGACATTAAATAGCATGGAGTCAGTAAAGAGCAACATTTTACACCCAGACAGCTTCATTTGTGTAGCATAATTAAGAAATTAGATATTTCAAGGAAGTTAATTTCTAAATAAGCAATGCTTGACACTTTCAGTGCCAACCTTAAAACACACACACAAACTTGGGTTAGAAATGTTTGTAAGTATATTTTATATTCTCTGTGTTTTTAAAAAGTATAATGAACATAATTTGTTACTTCTTGATGATTTAATCTGCATTATAAGTTTCAATTACTTTTTGGTCATGCCCTAGGTTATTAGATATATTTGACTACCTATGCTAATTTGGCTCTACACCACTATGCTTTCGAGAAGTTCTTTTCCTTTATTTATAAAGTACTCCTTTTCCTTTATCTAAGTCTTTATTATTGCTTCCTGCTGATTTTAGAATGATACTACTTTCTTATTTATTCTGATCTAAGAAACCAGATAACCTATTATCGATGGAATTATGAAAAAGTTAAGAATAAGAAAAGAATTTGAGGAAAAAAGCTCTAAGTGATGGTTTCTGGGCTAACCTAAGCATAAAAGAAATGTATTTCAGTATGTGGCTTTTGTAATAACTACTTGGAAAGCTAGCAGGCCTTTTGAAGTTTCCTTTTCTGAAAGTATTATGGGTTGTTAAGTGACCTATAGATAAATGTGGGCTAGGTCATACTCACAATATTGTTTATAAAGTTGGCACATAGTAAGCAAATTATTTAGTCACCAGATGACCATTTACACCTACCATTTGCATAATACTCTGCTACGTTCTATGGGAAATATAAAAAGTTGCAATACATAATTTCTGTTTTCAAGAATTTTAGATTAAGTAAAATGTAAGACAAACACTTAAGATGCAGTTAAATAATACATTTCATTAATAAATGATATACAACAGGAATGAATGTATGTACTGAATGCGTGCTGGAGGCAGAGGAAGGTATAAAGAGATTACTGTGTTCTGTAGGGGTTAGAAAATCTTACTTGGGGAGGAGGGAGGCAGAGGCATAACTGATTGGAGTCTTGAAAGATTGGTAGCAATTAATGACAAAATCTACTTGCGGAGCAAAGTTATTACAAATCAAGTGAATGGTAAAATTAAGTAATAGTGGTGGCAAGTGAATAAGTGAGGTGATTTGTATTTCCATGACTCCTATACCACTTATTTGTTACATATCGTATACTAAAGATTTGTATTATTACATAATTGTTGAATTGCTAATGAGTATCTTTGGTATTTCTCTTATTACTTTAGTAAATTTTAAATACTTAACAGTATTTAAAAGTATTACGTATTAAGTATTTAATACTTAAGAGATATTAAAAGTATCTAATATTTAGTCCAGTTTCCATGTCCTCGAAAAGTTAATAAATCAAAAGACCAGCTAGGGGCGCCTGGGTGGCTCAGTGGGTTAAAGCCTCTGCCTTCGGCTCGGGTCATGATCTCGGGGTCCTGGGATCGAGCCCCGCATCGGGCTCTCTGCTCAGCAGGGAGCCTGCTTCCCCCTCCCTCTCTGCCTGCCTCTCTGTCTACTTGTGATCTCTCTCCTCTCTGTCAAATAAATAAATAAAATCTTTAAAAAAAAAAAGACCAGCTAAACACAAAAAAGTTACAAAAAATGAAATTATGAGAAATGCCAAGATACAACAGATTGAGAGTTAAGCAGTTAGAATAATATTTTACATGGATTGAAGACTTCTTAGAGGAGTGCGGCTAAAATTAACAAGGTTAAGACCACAAAAATCAATAAGTTCCTCTGTTAAATTAAAACCAAATAATTAAAGGTCAAGGTTTAAGGAATCTGCGAATTTCAGAGGAACACAACTAAGTAAAGTGCCAAAATAAAATATTTATCACACTTTGAAAGTGAATACAAAGATATTCAGCATGCCAGTTGTATAAAAGATTTTGACACCCAGAAAATAAATACAACCAAATAAAAAGATACATAAATTATATTTTAAAAGTTTATACATGAAACATGACCTAATGAAGTAAACCAGATTAAGAAGAAATTAAATGAAAAACTGTTGTCAATGTCTCAACATCTTCATTTTGATTTGGAGCTCCCATTGTCTTCAAAGGGAAAAATGAGTAGAAAAAGGATAATCGGAATACAGAGAACTACAAACTAGAAGCCCATCAAATAGAGATCAAACTAAAAATGTCTAAGTTTAAAGATTCAGCCAGCAATTTTATAAACCTAGAGTACAATTAGGATAATATAATAAACCTGACATAATGTAAGTAAGAAAGAGTAAATTTATATTTCTGAAATTAATTTTTAATAATCTGAGAGCACAGCAATTCATTCAGTAAATTATAGCTTCTACTATGTCCTTTATAATGTCTTGACAAAATTTAGGCAGCTCTGCTATATGGGCAATCTTTCTTTACTAGAATGAGGAATAAAAGTTAAATTACATCTTAAATAAAATCCTCAAACACGGGACACCTGGGTGGCTCAGTTGGTTGAGCGGCTGCCTTCGGCTCAGGTCATGATCCCAGGGTCCTAGGATCGAGTCCCACATTGGGGTCCTTTCTTGGCGGGGAGCCTGCTTCTCCCTCTGCCTCTGCCTGCCACTCTGCCTGCTTGTGCTCTCTCTCTCTCTGACAAATAAATAAATAAAATCTTAAAAAAAAAAAAACTGACTTAAAAAAAAATCCTCAAACACCTCAACTTCTTTGGAATTATCTATTTGTTTCTTAGCATTCTGCATCCAAAATTAATTCTTTTATATAAGTAATAAAAAGGAATCATATATTCCTGACACGAAGTCCAGCTAAATCTACGAGTTACCTTCTAAAGCTCCTACTCTAACCTTGATAGCAACAAGGAACCAAAGAATTTCATGGAACATTTAAACTACCAGAGAACAGAAGACAGAGATGATATACACCAGAGCACTTTGTAAGCTGTACAGCATTATAAACATTTAGGTTATTAAATTATATGAAGCCTTTTAGACCATAGCTATACAACACATCTTTTTGAGGGGCTCCCAGTAATGATGATAAATATGACTATGAGTAAAATGGGGTATGTACTGGAGCAAGAAGAAAATCAAAGCAAATTTATTGTGAGCACAGGTAATTTATCAACCTTCTGATTTTTGCAAGTCAGTAAAAAACTGGCTTATAGATATTGTGAATAAAGGTAAAAAAAAAACTCATTATCTTCTTATATACATTGTTACTGAAAGAATCTTTATTTCTTACAGTCAAATGAAAACATAATATTGGGCTCTTTAGTGAATGAGTCAAAAGTGAAATTGTGACTGTGTGGGAGAAAATAGATATCAATTATGAAGAAAATGAGAAAAAGAAATTACTAAAATAGAAAAATCATAATTTACTGGGCTACACCTAATAAAAGATATCACAGAAGCATACAGGTAAATGAAAACTATGGTTTTACAATAATCCTGAGATAGAAAAAAGTACTGTAAGCTTCATATTCCAGAAATATATTCACATATTAAATGCTAAGAATAAGATTCAGCAAGTTGATGAAAAAACAACAAAAAAGTAAACAGTCATTTAGAAATATATAGTAGCAAGACAGCTTTATAAATTATATGTCCTCTGTGGGTAAACATGTTTAAAGCAAACAGCATCATTTTTATGATGGAATAGGAATTTACTCAGTGACTACAATCACAGTAATTTTAGACTCTAAGGAAAAAATACCGTAACTAAAGGAGATGCTAGATTCCTATTTTCATGACAACACGAAGATCCTTTTTAAGAATAAAAGCAAGACAGAAACATATATTTTGACATATTTAACAGTTTGAAAATATAGAGGGCAATACTGATGACTAGGAAGCAACAAATGCTATTTCATTTTAACGTAAAAGATAAGACCCAGGGAATTACGGGCCATTTAACTTAATCTCTGTGGCTGAAAATCTACTAAGGCTGCTTTTACCAGAAGCAGCCTACAGTTTCATGGGTACCAGGGACTTAAATAAGATGGCTCAAGTGTTCAAACAAATCTGCAGTTTTACAAATTTCTCTGGTGTTTCTGAAAATGCAACTGCACACAGTGAAAGACAAGAGGCTGCTATTATCTAGATTTCCATGACACATATCAAGAGATACCACGAAGATTCATTTAGTTGAACTATTCATGGAAACTGAACTAGGGAAAATAATTAATAAACTAAAATAATATAGATGGCTTGATATGAGACCTTTATCTTTATTACACTCATAGCAATGTAACCTCCGCTGTCAAATTCTACCATATCATCAGTCTACAGAGATTAAAAAAAAAAAACACATGAGGATATGTAATGATTATATTCCACTCCTCAAATGCTTAAATTTATTTATTTTTCCATCAGCTGTGGTAGCTTCTAAATTTTGATATATAAAAATATATATAATTCAGATCTCTCACAAAAGCGTAAGTTGTACATTTTAATTATAAAATATCTCAGAAAAATGTTTATGATTTTCATTTTAAGAGGTAACCTAAGTGAATTAATTTTGGGAATGTGGTATAATTTTTCAGAAATTTGTTCTGAAGTTCTAATCTTATTAAAACAACAAAGTTGAACACTGAGATGGTTAAAGTTTTATTCATTTTTGGAAACTAGTAATTGATTCACACTGAAAAGTAGCCATCAATCTTCAAAGCAAGAAATCTGATTCCACAGAATTCTGATTCCGGTTGACAAAAAAATTCATATCATATATATTTTACATCATTTTACTTCATGAATATCTGAATATGTAAGGAACAGCTGCTTGCCATTACTGAACTAAGACATTCTGGTTGGCTGAAATTAATGATCTACTCCATCTGGTTTGAAACACAAGGCAGTATTTCATAACTACTGTAAAGTTCAGTTAGGAAGAAATTCATTTAATTTTTAAAGTAAAGTATCAATTTTCCAAGATTCTAGTATCTATGTCAAGTATAAAAATAATAGAATGTTTATGGGCAATCTGCACAAAACAAAATTATAAAAACAAAGTGTGAATGAATACATAGCAGGGGGAAAAGGTAAGCCATTAATTCAGACATAATATCTTAATGCTTTTCATATCCAACCCGCTACAGATCTTAATTAGAAATTCTTTTCTTGGGGCGCCTGGGCTCAATCATTAAGCGTCTGCCTTCAGTTCAGGTCATGATCCCGGGGTCCCGGGATCGAGCCCCCTACTTGTGTTCCCTTTCTAACTGTGTTTCTCCCTGTCAACTAAATAAATAAAATCTTAAAAAAAAAAAAAAGAAAAAGAAAGAAATCCTTTTCTTCCTCTCAACTAAATGAGTTCAATGAAGTAATATTAATATTGGCAACAGTGCAACACTTTGAAAGCCAGAATATGCAGAAACTTATCAAATCTTTGTGCCAAGCTCATCTTTGAAAAAAGGTAGTATGGCAGAATCAACAGTTATAATATATGTATGATTTATAAAAAAATTAAATTTTACCCTGAAAACACCAGCAGAGTTAGAAGGAAAAAACTATTGCTGTAAAGTGTCTAAATTTTCCCAACCAAGTAGAGTTTACTAGTTCAAAATTAAAGCAAAACCATGGCAAAATGAAATACATTGGAAAACAAAACATAAATTAGTTAAGTTATACATTTAAATTAAATAAATCCCAAATAGAGAAAAAAATGAATATTATATTTTCAAACAGAAGTCAGAAACCTTGAGGATGTCATTTTAAGTTATACAGTCTAGAAAGTAATAAACTAAGAGTAATTTTCTTGGGTATAACCTTTTCTATGGAGACACATCAAAGACTAACTTGGAAAAAAAATGGTGAGTTAATAGGTTTGCATGGTGTGTGTGGATGGTACTTCTAAAATTATTTGCGGAAGTCCATTTATATACTACAAGATGTGCTTCCAAAGTTTGGGAATGAGCAAGGTTGGCCAACCAAAATCCCTATTTATAGCACACAAACTATTTAATTTTGCTTTAGTTATCATCTTACCTGAGTTATAGAAAAGGTCAGGTCTTTCAAGAATATCCCCTTCATGGATGTATGGTTCAATTCGATCATCACCATACAAGTACTGCTCACTCTCATCCATCTGACGGCTCTCTACCATCTCTAGCCACTGAGAGTTATGCCAGCGAAACTTTTCACTCTGAATTTTCTTAGCCCATTCTTCATCATATTCCTATTGAAAACAAATAGGTATTATTATATAAGCTTATAAAGGAACTACCTCGGCCCTCAGATAATAGTACTAATTTAAAGGCTCTTTGTTTGGGTCAAATAAAAATAAAAATACCTGTTCAGAATTATTTTATATAATAATCAATAAAACCAATTAACTACATATATTAAAGACATCTGTTTGAATTACTAATTGCTAGTGGCAAAAACTGGAAAACTTTAAACTTCACAGATTCTCTACTACTAGAATTTAGGTAAGCAATCAGACTTCGGCTCTCAAAGAAATTTGTGGCTATAATTACTTGTGGCAGTAATGATTGGTGGTTAGGTATTAAAATGATATCTTTCACTACAACTTTTCTGAGATAAACACTTTTCAATAGAAAAGAAAGGTATGTCTCCTAACTACTGAAATGGTTTACCAGGGAAAACAAAGAGAATTTAATTTTATATTAAATTAAATTCTAAACAAATAGAATAAGGAAAAAATAACATTATCTTATTTAGTCATAATTACTTCTTTAAATGTCTATTTCCTCCTCCAATCATGAACTCCTGAGGAGCAAGACTGTGACTTCTTTACTGCTCTATCTCTAATACCTATTCACAGAGAATGCCCTTGGTGAATATTTCTGAAGGACTTTTCGGCAAGTTACTGTTAGCTACAGCTGCACCTATCTAGCTCTCGACTTCTGCCACAGATTGTGGCTACTTCTGACTAGCATATTCACTTAACAATTAATGGACAGTACCACTGATGGCATAGATTAAAAAAAAAGATTTCAAGGTATTTCTTGTCACTCTAACTCTAGGGTCTTAGTTTTAAATTCCTCTGTCATATCTGTAACATTTTTGTTTACAGTTATCTAAAAACGAGTTAAAAAGGTGCCAGGCAATAATACTATCCTCCCATAGTCAAGATGATCATGATAATTAACAGTTGGACCAAATATACATTTTAAATACTGTGCACTTTTCATCCAAAGCTGAGGCTCAAAGTAAAAAACTGTCACCAGAGAAGGAATTTCTAGGGATGTAAGAATAAGTCTAAAATTTTATAAGAATGCAATCATTATTATTATCTTGTTAAAATTTTACTTGTTAAATTTTGTAAGTTTCACATTATCGATAAATCTCTTAGCAGTATCAGCTGTCAGACTGTGTGCTCTATATTGTACATCTTTGAAACTATAGTAGATGCCCCTTTTTAACTGAGGGGAAAGTAGAAAATTTTTTTGGCTATGATACTATAGCCAAATTATTAAGCTTTCTTTTTTAACAGTTAAATATTAACATTCTTATTAGCTATTTCCTGATATAATTATTTAAAATTTAATTGTATAAAAGATAGATTATAAACATTATTGCATTTTACTTTAAAAATAATAAACATTTACTAATCCAACTGTTATAACTTCAATATTTAAATCACTGGAGTTTTTTTTTTTTTTTAAGATCGATTTTAGAAAAAGAAAGAGTGCGTGCATGTCCATGAGAGTGAGGGGAGGGCAGAGGGAGAGAATTTTCAAGCAGACTCCCCGCTCAGCACTTGGAGTCCAAGGTGGGGCTAGACCTCAGGACCCAGGAGATCACCACCTGAGCTGAAACCTAGAGTCGGACACTTAACTGACTGAGCCAGCCTGGTGCCCCAAAGGAATTTTTTTTTTACTCCAAGTTACATCTCTAGTTTTAATCTATATTTGAAATTGACAATTTAGATATAAACAATAAATGCTAAATCCAAATTCCATCTTGTTGGTATGCTTACAGTGAGTAGATATGATGATAATTTATACAATCATCCATTTACTGATTACACATGTTGTTCTGATAAAATGAGATAATAGATATAAAGCATTTAGAAAACCTATATTGAAAACACTTAATGGTAGCCATTACTGTTAATTAATTGAAGTGACAGCCTTCTGAATTAAGTGCTATAATTATTATCATGTTATAAATGAGAAAACGAGGCCCAGGACACTGAATTAACTTAAGGGCACACAGCTAATGTGGCTATTACAGCATTGTAAACCTTGGGTTAGTAATGTGGAAAAGGCAGTTAAACAGAGGACAAATGAGTATTTGTCAGGGTCACTGTAGAATAGATTCTTTAGCAATGAGAATATAATAAATGAACTCCAAGGTCAACTTTCAGCTCTAAGGTTCTACGAATGTGTTGAATTGTTGACCAAACAGTGATTTGAGAGGAAGCAGCTTCTGGTCTGGTAAGTTTATTTTATAACACATGGTATTCTCAATCATGTTCTCTCTGACCTGGCCGTACATGGGAGGGTGTAAGGGAAAGAGGGAGTTAGAAAAATAATAGCACAGAGATGTTACAAGTAGTTTCATTGGCTACAGATTTGAATGGTTCACTTTGGGTTTCCAAAACTAATGTAATACTAAGTAGTGCTAATTATGCAATATGAGCACTGTGATTAGTTTTAAAATAATTTTGGCCAAATGCTAAATTTAATTTTGAACCTCTTTAAAATTCATGACTTTGCACGTATACTTTTTGGTTCTCTGTGTAGCACAGTGCATGTGTTAGCTGCAAAGTTGGCAGTACAAATATTTCACTGTCATATTAGAAGTGGCTAGATAATTTAAGAAGAATTGATCACATACACTTAGAGAGGAAAAGGATGAACTTATTATCCATTAAGATAAAAAAATTAATGCATAAACAAAAAGTAAATGGTATTTGGGGCAAGAAATTCTCCACACTAACTGGCTTTTTTCCTTAAAGATAAGTTAGTTATAGGTCACCAAAAATATGCCTTCTAATATGCCTTATTATACCCAGAATATGCCTTATAATACCAGAAATCCTATTAAATCCACATTAAATACCAGAACTAATTTGATAGGTATTGTTTCTTTTGTGAATACTGGCTTGTTTCACTGGCAAGAGGAATGAAACAAACTTTTTATTTTGGTAGACGAGTTTTAAATTTGATTATCTGAATGAAGAAGTATTTAAGAAAGATGATAGAAAAATATATGACTTGATTGTTTTATTATCATTTAGTTTCAAGCATATGGATTCCTAGTGTAAGAACAGTAGATAAAACCCAGTCGAGTGCTCAAAACACAGAAAAGATGGGATTCACTATTCCATTGAGAGTAAAACTTGCTGCTTTTATCTGTGAAATGTTACAGAAATAGGTATAATTTTAAAAGTAAATTGGGGGGTAGGGGCGCCTGGGTGGCTCAGCTGTTAAGCGGCTGCCTTCAGCTCGGGTCATGATCCCAGGGTCCTGGGATCGAGCCCACATCTGGCTCCTTGCTCAGCGGGAAGCCTGCTTCTCCCTCTCCCTCTCCCTCTCCCACTCCCCCTGCTTGTGTTCCCTCTCTCACTGTTCGCTGTGTCTCTCTGTCAAATAAATAAATAAAATCTTAAAAAAAAAAAAAAAGTAAATTGGGGTGCCTGGGTGGCTCAGTCAGTTAAGCATCCGACTCTTCCTTTCAGTTCAGATCATATTCCAGGCTCCCGTGTCTGGCTCATGCTCAGTGCAGAATCTGCTGGGATTCTCCCCCTTTCCCTATCTCTCCCCCTCTGTTCCCTCCTTGCTCACGCTGGCGTGTGCTCGAGTGCTCTCTCTCTCCTAATAAATAAATAATCTCTCAAAAGTATTAAAAAATCTTTAAATCACATATCCATAAAATGTATTTAGCCTAGTAAGTAATGCTCTGCACAAAGAAAAAACTCATGCTTATTCTAGGCATTACTATCTTCCATGCTTCTCATAAGATTTTACTATTCTAATAATAAAAGTATCATCATAAATGTAAAAATGTGTAACAAAGATGCTATTTTCTTCACAAATGCCCTTCAATCTTAAGCCTTCTTATCACCCTTCGAGCTTACAGCACTGTTCTTATTAATGAACCTACACATACAAGGCTTAGTATTTAAAAAGAGGCCATCTATCCACAGCCTATCTAACCATTTGACAGAAGTCCAAACACACAAAGTGTGAGCATCCATGGCTAACTTTTGGCACTAAAGCTTGATTTGTTAGTGTCTTGGGGAACTGATTTTTCAAGGCAGTGAGTTAGCACAGATCTAGCACTAAATGTAATTAGATTACTTTCATGCAATCTGAATTCCTTTAAAGTTTTTACCATTTTTTTGGATCAGTTTATGACTGAGTAAATTCATAGAACCAAGGCACATCTTAACATTATAAGGCCAAAAAGTATAGTAGCAATGATGCAGACTGTACTGTCCTTTTTAAAAAAATTATTTTATTCTAATTTTTAAGTATTTTTGTACTATAAAACTATAGGTTTAATTTTCTATGACTAACATAATGATTAATGTGTGCATTATTGGTTTACAGGATCACAATGAAAACACTATGGCTGCCTGCTTAGCTCTTCAGAAAACAACAGTTTTTCCTTCAGGAAATAGTAGACAAAATCTGTTATTCTATACCAAGCTGTGTAATCATCTAGGATATAGAAAATATGTTTTGCAGATGATCCAAAGATTACAGATTCCCACTACAGTGAATCCACTACAATGACAAGAGGAATTTTCATGAGAGGTAGCCTTAAGATTTAATAAGTATGTGTGGCTTTTTGTTATAGATTGTAGCAAAGAAAATAAACCTTGACCAACCAGTATCAAGGTCTTAAAGTCTCAAGCAGTTATCACAAGACCGTTTGAAAATACTTATAACTGTAAAACTATTTCATTATTGAAAGCTGAGAATTGTAGAAAAAATACCCATACTGTTACCTAGCTAGATCCTAATACTATATATATCCTATTGATTTTCAATGACTTTCTTAATTCCGATAGTAATTTCTAACTTTAGGAAATATTTTAAAATATGTATTTTTAAGATTTAGAAAATAAGTATGAAACATTATTAATATATTGTATTTGTGCCATAAAAGTTTGCTCTAGATTGTGATAATAAAGCTTCAGGCACTTGAATGTTTACCAAATATAGCATTTTGGAATGAAGTATGTTATGAGGAATACAATATTGGTTTAAGTAATTAACTTCTCCTTTTCCTTTGTAAAGGAAAACTTTAATGTAAACATTAGTGAAAATCAAATAAGACACTGTTTCACTATGCAATGCTGGCTTTTGATCTTTATGTTTCTGAAACACTGATTTTTATGTTCCAGGTTTCTTGAATATCGAATATTTTAGCTTATGGCTGTTGAGAGTCTATTTAGTACTAAATTAATAGGCTAGGTAGGACAGTGGTCTCAAGAGTTTTAGATTTTGGGAAAGTTTCAAAAACGAAGTAAATCAACTGCCACCTACTATTATTATCTTAGAAAAGAAAGACGATTTTAAGACTAAAAATGTAAGAAAGACAATCTCAAAATGAAGATCTACTTTCCCAAAACAAATCATGTCAACATCCTTACTACATGTAACTCTTCCCAAGCCCTGCTCTCTATGAGGGTCTCTCCCTTGACCTCCTCCCACTTTTTTCTCTTTTTTTTCCTTTCTCTTCCACTTTAGTGGAAACCAGTAAAAGCTTTATCATGCTCCAGTGGATGAGCACTCTGGAAGACCTAGCCTCAACTATCTTCTTTATCTACCCTCAGTGAGTATTGTTTAACAGCCACGGCAAAGGCAGTTTCTTTGTGTCTTAGAGTCTGAATTTATAGGTATTAATGATATTATGGTAAGGTATAATTCAAAGAACATTGGATTAGGAGTTAGGAGACGTGGGTTCTGTGTTTAGCTCTGATACTAACAGAAATAAGCAACCATCTACAGGTATTTTATTACCTTTTGGTGTCAGATTCTTCATTTCTAAAATGAAACAAATCTAAGATTTGCTTAAGTTCTAACATTCTAAAAATAAAAACCTATGATTAATATCATTATTTCATAAAGCTGTTGAAATACTTATCCCCCCAAACTGAAGAATACTGGCAATCTAAGGAGTTTATTTTAAAAAATTAAATAGCAACTCTGTGTAAATTGTGTAAGACTGATGATTCACAGACCTGTACCCCTGAAACAAATAATATATTATATATTAATAAAAAAACTCACAAAAAATTAAATAGCAACTCTAAAAGAATATCCAGTGTCAAAAATTTAATAAATTCAACATATAGCAATTAAAATCTGTTCTCTCTAACCCCTCTCTCCCAAATCTCTCCTCTCTTAAACACTCCCCCCCCACATTGTCAGGAAATAACTGGGAATTCAGGGATGTCATAGCTCAACCACAGCCAACATAAGTCATAAAAATTTATCAAGCCATTGTGGAAATACTCCAGGAATATAGTTATTTTTTCTTCATTTTTGAAATGCTTCTTTTTACAACAAGGGTACCCTGATATCCTTGCTTTGAGACTTGAGGTTGTCTTGTATTTAAAGATACATATGCTTTGTTTTTTTATTTTCTCTTCTCAGCTCCTGATGTGATCTTAAGCATTCAGTTTCTATAAAAACTAAAGTGTCATGAAAGACTTATGGTTTGATTTTAAATGGAATGTGCCATCCTTTTTGAAGTCCTACATCATTTTGTTTACTAGTTAACCACAGAAACATTGTGAAGCCTTAACCAGCCTATTATCAGAGCCTGTTCACTATCAGGAAAACTCTTTGTAACTGGCTTCCGTCACACCTTGTATCTGATTAACACACTATAGGATAACATAGAGCTACATAGATCTGCTTTGTGTTCTAACATAACTGATGGAAAGCAGATTTTCCTTTCTCCTTTAATGTGACAGCCCCCTAATTGAGAATGTAATATGGTTTATTTAATACACTTCTTCATACTAAATTAAAGCAGATCTAGAGTAATTTAGTTGCTCATTAAGGTTAAGGTAATAGCTGCTAAAAAGATGCCTTTTTATAGCTCAGAAAACACTTATCTCGATGATATGTACGGGATAAGTAAATATAGATATACACATGATTAAACACACATACATAACAGAGTTGTTGACTTTTATGCATGCACTACCTATTTCTCAAAAGTACTATCCCAAATTTTGTCCTGTAGTCTTGACTATGACATTTTCTAGCCAGACCTCAAATATAATTAATTATCTCTTCTACCACTGCTTAAAGCACAGAGGAGGCTCATCTGTGAAATACCATTTCAAATATCATGTTCGTAGGGACACAAAGTTAAAGACAGAAGTAAATGAAATTTATTTAAGTAAGAAATCTTGATTTTTATCTTTCGTACTATGCTTGGATTCTTTCAAATTCAACTATTGCCAATTAAAAAAAACAAACAATAAAGCAACATGCATAAAACCAGCAAGGAATACATATATACATGATCCCATTCATATCAAATATATATTCTATATTCTAACAAGCTAGAAGAATATCCTAAATTTCTATCAGGATTACACAATATCAAAATGAACTCCAGAAGAGGGCTAACCAAACTTATCTCACTAAACCCAATTTGATTGTATAGAATTGAGAAAAATCTAACTTTACAAGTCTGTGCAATGAAAGTTGGTCCCACTATAAAACAAGCAAGAAACAACATCACCTGTTCTGAAAAGAACACCTCAGTAGTTTTCTGTCAACAACTCACCTAAAAGTCTCTGCTCTCTGCCTGTGCCTAACCTGTAAGTCAATTAAAACTGACTGCCATCTACCCATTTTACCCAATCCCCACTCATTCTCTGCTTTTGAAAGCCTGTCCCCAAATAATCTGAGTTCTAATGTTAACCCTAATCTAATCTTATGAAAGGTTCTCTATAACTTCCCTTTCTAAGATATTATAAGACATCTTTTTAAAGTGCTTTCTCTTGCTGGTAAGATTAATAAAATTCTGTAGGACACAGGCTTGTCTGGTAATTTTTGTGGGGACCATACCAATTGTTGTCTTAGAGGTTATAGTAAACCTACATTAGTTTACCTCATTCAAAACACCAGTCTGATTAAATATAACTTTGACTATCCAGGAATAAAGATAGTGCCTGTTTTCCAAGTTTAAAATACTAAAAACTAGGTATTAATTCCAGGTTATTAAAATATACACAATCTGCTCATGATCATAATTAGACTTACTAAAAAAAGGGAGGGGCGCCATTCTAAATCTGTGACACAAACCTGTGTTACTATCAAATCACATGGACCTGTGTCTGGTTAGAAAGACAAGAGACATCACCCTTTCACCAGAAAACCTAGGTACGTCCCTTTTCCCATAAATACCTTATAGATACAATGTGCCATTACTATAGAACATCTGTTGCTAGGGCCAAAGAGTAGTACTGCTCCTGGAAGGCAAGCTCATCCTAGATGACAGTATGCTGGTATTTTCTAGAGTGCAGAATGTAAACTTTACATTCTAGGGACTTTGTGTTGTTGAGTTTTGTATTCCTAGTGTCTTAGTGTTTTAACAGAGTATGTCCTTAATAAAATAAATTAAATGTTTTACAACCCAGTAATGTAAGGGGAGGAATTTGTTTACCAATTGGGGAAGAATTTATGAGGTTACCAAATACTTCATGCCAAGTTGAGGAAGTACTGAAGGATAAAAATAATTGGGTTTTTTAGAAGCTCTCTACGATTAGAGGATTCTGTTCTTCCCTTCAGGATTCCCAAGGCTTGGAGGAGAAAAGACAATGATCAACTGCCACATAGCCTCTCTCCTTGTCTCCCCACTCCTCTTTGCATCTACACCAACCCCGCCTCCCAGAGCTACATGTAAGGCCTAGTCAGACAGGTGACAACTTGCTGATGAGCCCATAGAGACCGCATCACCAAACATATAATCCTCCAGGGTACAAAGAGTACTACCACCACACATCTATTTCAATTCACCAATTGAGGGCTTGGGCCCAGACACATTAAACAAATCATCACTAATGTAAATTTCCATAATTTGGGGGACAAGTTCTTTACTGCAGAAGGCATATTTCCCTAAGGCTTTTGCAAGGTATCTAAGTGTTTCTTATTATTCCACCCTGTCTTGAATAAAAAAGAAGTCTGCTTTCTTAAATTGCCGTAAGCTGCAAATATTCTCATTAGCTCCTTTTTAAAAAATTCTTATTATTATAGTACATAGTCATGCTGAGAATACTAGGATATCAAAGTTCAGAGGTAAAAAGAATCTTAAGAGACCATCCACTCCCATTCTAGGCAGGTTTCTAACTATTTCAGAAAGTTGGTTATTTAGTTATTACTAATGCTAACTGGACAGAGGCTTTACATTCTCCCTTGACAGCTTATTTCTAGTGTTTCATCGTCTTTGCTGTGTCTAATCAAAGTTTCTCCTGTTTTGAATTAAGTCAATTTCCTCTTGTTTTACTCTTGAAAAAGATTTGGGACAAGCAAATAGCACCCTGAGTCATGATCAGTAATAGAGTCTGAGCTCAAAGAACCGAACTGACAGCTATGTCATGTCCCAAGTGAACCTGAGAAGCTGTCATTTTACTGATGCATTAAAAAGGCCCACTCCTCAAATTTCTCCCAAACGAGGAGGCTTATCAAGGTAGGAGTATAACTCTGGCCTGAGGTTAGTGGATAAATTGATTCCAAATTAAAATAAGTCACCGCAGATTCAGAACTTGGTAATTTAACAGATGAGGCACTTCTACACTAGAAAAGGCAGATTCCTGTTTACCACACTGTCCTAATCAAGGCCTTTCAGTTAATTACCCTATTTAGAATTGCTCTGACATGGAGTTTTAAAATGCCAAGTTCAGCCATTTTGCAGAATAATCTTAAACTATAAGTAGTAATATGTCTGGCCAAAATAATATTCCAAATAACTTTCCATAGTTAAAACCCAAACAGTGAACAGATTATCTTCCAATACCATTTAAAAAATTTACATGAACAGAAAATAATGTAGATAATTAACTGTACCAAGGAAAGAAAATGTTGGTCCAGATATGTAATCAACATATAAACTTCTCAACAAGGTCTGAGTTTCGGTCTAGTTTGAACAAAACAGAGAGTGACTATCATGTGGTAGATGCTACATATTCTCCCTAACCCTAACTAACAATAACTCTCTAATTCTCAGAAACATCATTATAAACTGAATCTTCAAAGAGTTATAAACTGTCTGAGATTATTCAGCTGGTGAGAGAACTAGAATCAGTTGTATTCTAGATGCAATACTCTGTTAGACCAAGTTGCCACGTTATAGAGGCCAAAAGTTGAATATAAGATCAGAAACCCTACCCAACTGAGAGAGGGAGAAAAAGTTTTGGGAAGAAGCTGCTCCCAGTGGTGCAGTTCCTTACTATCAAGCTAAAACTGAACCAAGGCCTTGACTCTCAGAAGTGTATAAGAGCAGAAAGGTAAAGAAACATTCTTCCAGCAGAATGTGGGATGTTTCTAGCCCTTCCATCAGCTGTAGACCACTTCTTTCCATCTAAGAAACTTAGTTATGAATATGACTCAGTTGGGTAGCACAGCAGGACTTTTAAATCACATAATTCACACATGAGTATCTTTAAATATTGTATTTAATAAGTTTATTATTTCTAAATATCTTTTCAGACTAAAGTTTTCCAATGTGTGAAATGAAAACATCTAAAATTACTTGGCATAATATCAAGTACTTACTTTGTTAAGTCAAAGACAGATTAATTAGGTGAACTTTTAGATTACTTGTTCAAATTTTTTTATACAAAGTCAAGTGATCAGATAGCATCTTAGGGAGCCATATGTAGCTGGCTGATAAATCATCAGTTTCATTTTGCTGATTATTCTTCTTTGAAGACTTTATCAACAAGGTTCTTTGTAAAAATAATTACCTAAATAGTTTTCTTTGTTTACATTTTAACTCTGATCAGGATTTATAAATTCCTTTAAGGATGGTAAGATCAACAAAGTAAAATGAAGATTAAAAATCCTCATTGGATTTAGAAAAATGAAGGCCAGGGTTACTTTAGTGAGAACCATATCAGTGCAATAATGGAGGCAGAAGCCAGAATTGGTATAGGTTGAAAGGATGAGGGGAAATGAAGAAGTGAAGGAAGTAATATGTAGACATTTTTTTCAAAACATTTGTTTGAAAGAGAGAGAGAGCTAGGACAGCAATCTAGAAAAAATAGGTAGACAGAGGGTAAGGAAAATTTCTGTTTAAGATGAGAGACTTTAGTCCAGAGTTTAAAAATAATTGGGAGTAAAATTTTTTACCTTATACTCATATTTGATATTAAATATTTTTATAATAAGACTGAACTCGCATTTTGCAACAGACACATGAAAAAGTGCTCAACATCACTCGGCATTAGAGAAATACAAATCAAAACCACAGTAAGATACCACCTCACCCCAGTCAGAATGGCTAAAATTAACAAATCAGGAAATGACAGATGTTGGCAAGGAGGCAGAGAAAAGGGAACCCTCCTACACTGTTGGTGGGAATGCAAGCTGGTGCAGCTGTTCTGGAAAACAGTATGGAGGTTCCTCAAAAAGTTGAAAATAGAGCCACCCTACAATCCAGCAATCGCACTACTGGGTATTTACCCTAAATATACAAATGTAGTGATCCAAAGGGACACATGCACCCCAATGTTTATAGCAGCTGTTTATAGCAGCAATGTCTATAATAGCCAAACTATGGAAAGAACCTAGATGTCCATCAACAGATGAATGGATAAAGAAGATGTGAGATATATATATATATATATATATATATATATACACACACACACACACACATACATACATACATACATACAATGGAATACTATGCAGCCATCAAGAGAAATGAAATCTTGCCATTTGCAATGACGTGGATGGAACTAGAGGGTATTATGCTAAGTGAAATAAGTCAATCAAAGAAAGACAATTATCTTATGATCTCTCTGATATGAAGAATTTGAGAGGCAGGGTGGGGGGTCGTGGGGGTGGGGGGGAAATAAAACAAGATAGGATCAGGAGGGAGACAAACTGAGGGTTGCTGGGGGGTAGGAGGGTAGGGATAGGGTGGCTGGGTTATGGACATTGGGGAGGGTATGTGCTATGGTAAGTGCTGTGAAATGTGTAAGCCTGATGATTCACAGACATGTACCCCTGGGGCAAATAATACATTATATGTTAATAAAAAAAAAAGACTGAGCTGGAATTTTGGAACTATCATTAATTTACATTGTAAACCAAATATGCCTAATATGTAAATCTAAACATTATTGCCTTCCATCTACCTTTTCTCAAACAAGAAGGTAATTTTAAAAGTACGCTAAAAGCAATCCATAACAAACTGACATCTTTTTTCCTTTCCTCATTGCTTAAGGTAAGATAATCACAAACAGAACATTAAAAAGTTTTTTTATTCTTACACTATATACTTTACATACAACACTGACTTAGTGATCTACTAGAAAATAGTATATGAGGGGCACCTGGCTGACTCAGTCAGGTAAGTGTCTGACTCTTGATTTCAGCTCAGGTTGTGATCTTGGCGCCCTAGATTTGAGCCATGGGTTGGGCTCCAAGCTCAGCAGGGAGTCTGCTTGGGATTCTCTCTCCCTCTCTTGTTGCCCCTCCCCCACTCTCTCTCTCTCTAAAATAAATAAATAAATCTGAAAAAAAGGAAAATACTATATGAGCCATGAAATTATTCTCTAGGAGTAATAAATATTCTCTATTTATAAACCCTGTGACCAGGGGCCTACGTGTCTGAAACATCTTACTGAAGCAAGAACTTAATATGTAAAATTTCCTTATTTTAATTAAGAGATCAAAGCTAAAATGCCAATGTACTCATTTAGTTTTAAACCAGTAACGATAGGGGCACCCTGCATGGCTCAGTTGGTTGAGTATATGACTCTTGATTTTGGCTCAGGTTATGGTCTCAGGGTTGTGAGCCCTGCACTGGGCT
This sequence comes from Potos flavus, assembly GCA_028534135.1. Lineage (NCBI taxonomy): Eukaryota > Metazoa > Chordata > Mammalia > Carnivora > Procyonidae > Potos > Potos flavus. The sequence continues at coordinate 10,841,036 of CM052893.1, read as the reverse complement.
CTGTACTGGGCATGGAGCCTGCTTAAGATTCTCTCTCTCTCTCTCTACCCCTCTGTCCTTCCCCACCTCACACATGTGCTCTCTAAGGGAAAAAAATGTGTAAACCAGTAATGATATACTCAGTCAAATCCAAAAAGCACATGATATCAAATAAGATCAATTTCTGAAATAAAATGCAGGAAATTGACAAGGAGGTACCTGATAGTGATTGTCCGATTTCAGAATGTAATCACTAGCACAAATTCCAACCAAATTCCAACAACTTAACAAAGTTGTTAACTGATTCTTTAAAATGTTATTCTGATCCTTCAAAAAGCTTAAGTTAAACTTTGAACACTACTGAATAGGCTATATTCAAGAAGCTTTTTACAGGGTGAGTCAAAATAAAAAGTATTAACCCAGTTCAAAGAAGGAAGCAAGCAAGTTGTGTGCAGCAGTATATGCCATGAGTGAAAATACATTTAAAGTAATCTAGTATATGGCACATCCCAGATGCAAGGCCCAAGTCTAGGCAGAAGACTTTGTGGGCAGCATGAGCATGATTTCTGAAGACAAGTGTATACATAGAGAGCATGTTTCTAATCCAGGACTCAGATTACCCTTTTGATTATATTCCTTCAGTTAGATATCCTTTAAAAAGTACTACAGAGGGTGCCTGGGCGGCTCAGTCAGTCAAACATCTGCCTTCTGCTCAGGTCGTGATCTCAGGGTCCTGGGATTGAGCCATGGGTCAGGCTCCCTGCTCAGTGCGGAGTTTGCTTCTCCCTCTACTGCTCCCCCTGCTTGTGCTCTCTTTCTCTCAAATAAATAAAATACTAAAAAAAAATAAATAAAAAGTTCTACAGTCATGAATAACATTATTTTTGTATGTTTCATCATTCCAAAGCAACTTACAAAACAAGTATATGCATATGTCAAAAATCAAATCACTGAAATAATAATTGACTTATTAAAAAAGTTTAATGGCCAAATTGCAAAACTGACTGTGTTGAGTTTTGGTTGAAATTCTCATCAAACCCCTGTTCCTATGCAATAATTTCTCTGCAAAACAGATGATACTGAGATGACACGTAGACCAAATCTAAAATGCTTAATATGTATAAAACCTCCTTAAGGAGCCCACACTTAAAAATTTGAAAGCTAAAAGTCTTAATGTTTAAAGCACAAATTTAGTGTCGCTGTATTTTCAGAGATTTACCAAAATACAAGTTTGCATTTACATGAAATACAAAGTTCTAAACAGATGTACAAACTCTTCTCCCAAATGAAGACTATTATCACACTTTGCATAAGAAGAACAATTACTTACCGCTATAATATCTAATGTATTATCACAGACCTTTCGGATTTCATTATTTTTATCATGCATCAGATCTATGAGATATGCTGGAGCTTCTGAATAAAAGTGGTTAAAGATACAAACTGCATTTGAGATTGAGGCTATTCAAGCATATTAGAAAATCCCACATTTCTCTAAATTCAAATGCTGCCAAGAAATCTAACTTCAAATTTTAAAATAGGATCATTAGTAAAAGATGACCAGAAACATTTAACATTTCATTTGTTTAAAAGACAGGGATAACAGAAAGAAAAAAGAAAGAAAACCACTAAATAAAAATGGGTAAGGAAAAAAAAGCCAGTAAATCTCAGAAAGTACAAAAGGCCCTATTTCTGAAAACATGAAAATCACAAAAATAACTGAAGAGGGAGCTCTAGAGCTGAATCGCTATAAAACTTTCTTGATCACACTGGCCCACCTAAAGGTTCGGGAAAATTAATTTCACACAAAAATTGTAGCAGAAAAGAATTACAGTCATACCTTGTATATGGTTATTATGAGAAAAATAAGACATTTTCACACAAAAAATGGAAGCTATAATCTAATATTTCAAAAAGAAATAAAAGAATTTAAGAAAACAATAGAATATATGTAAAAGAACAATATAAATCAAAATTAGAAAACTCAAGGAAATAAAATAATTCAGAACTAAAAATAAAAGTAAAATCATTTCAGATATATAAGAACTAGATCTATAGTAATATATGAGTAAACAAAAGCAACAGATAAAATTCCAAGAGAAATGGAAGGCAAAAGGAAGAAAATTTGTAAAATTTAAAAATAAATAAAAAGAAAATATTAGAAGATGACAAACATTAAAGATAGGCAAAGAAGATCCAACATAATAGAAATTCCAAAGGAGACAACAAAAGCAATAAAACAGAACTAACTAAAAACTATAATTCAGGAGAACTTTCCTGAAATTGGGGAAAAAAGAGAACTACATACTGAAAGATCACATTTGATACTTGGAAAAATCAAGCAAAGATGAGTACCAAGTCAAATTCTAATAAAGCTACTTGGCTTTAAAAAAAATAAATATTCCTCATGTCTCACTGGCAAAAAATCAAAGTCATTTATAAAGGAAAAAAAAGACTGTCATCAGACTTTATGACAGATACCAATAATTAGCAGACTACAGATTTCACACTGGCATTAATTCAGGAAAGAAGACAGTGGAAAAATGCCTTTCAATTGCTGAGAAAAAATAACTAGGAATCTAAAACTCCATATTGTGCTAAATTATTATTAAAGAAAAGATGCTAGTTATTTTCACTAGAGATATATTTTATTATTCACAGATACTCACTTAGCACTTTAAGAGAATGTAATTATGAAAGAAAATCAACTCAGAGAAATAGAGAAACGGAATTCAAGAAAAAACAGTAAACAAGGGAATAGTCAACATATTGTAAATCTTAAATAAGCACTGGTTTTTAAAAGGCAATAACTAAAATAATAATTCATTTTCAAATGTTATAAAAATGTTATAAAAATGAGGTAAAATAATTATACTAGTTCGTAAATAACACGGAAGATAGAAGTGGAAACATTAGACTTAAAAGTGAAAGGATACAGTCCTCTAAAATTGGAGAGAATACATGTTGAAATTTGGGTTTAACTTCCAAAAGAAAAAAGATGGCATATATAAATAACAAATAAGTAGGGGAAAAGGGAAGAATAAAGAAAACTTAAATCAATCAAGAAACCTCAATGAATCTCAAAAAGGCAGTGAAGAAAAACTTATGTTCTCTAACACAGTTGGTCTTGGTTAAAATTGTATTTGAAACAGAAGCCACAGGCACACGTGTACAAGCAAATGACATTCTTTGTAGCACTGATTAAAATGCCGAAAAAATGTTTATCGAGTTTCACAGCAAGTAGCAAAGACAGAGGTTAGCCCATATATCTTCTACTCATCAGTGCTACTTACTATTTTTCTTGGGGGGAAAAAAGGATATATTTAAAATACAGAAAAAATACAGACTGATATATTCTCAGGGGGACTCTAAAAGGACCAAGTCAAATTTGGCTTATTTTCCCATTCTGCAATTTTTGGGGTTGTATGAAAATTAATTATTACAATAGCACCGGTTCTCAATTTCAGATTTTCAATTCCCATGAATTGTGCTGAGATCTATTTTAAATATTTCAAACATCTTAACATAAATCGTATGTTTATCTAATATAAGTCTACACCAGCCATCTCAAACATCAGGTTTCTTTCATTCTGTTTAAAATAAAATAATGTTGATCAAATTCTCTAAATTTAAAAAATGGGAAAAAGAAATAGTTTATTGCCTAATCAATCTTTATTTAAAAATTTAAGTATATCAGTCATAGCAAAAATCACGATAAAATGCTTAAAATTACGGTGAAATATTTTAATAATAATTTCAAATTATGTGACAAAAGATATATTTAAATGTCACTGACATCAACAAAAATCCTGGTTTTTGAACACCAAAACATTGGGCAAAAGCACTCTAGCAATTTGTATGCAATCTTAAGGCATGGATGAAAGCATTGGATCTAAGTAGCATTCCTGGTGCTTTTGTAAAAGCTTTAAATCAGATTTTTTTATGTCCCATTCCCTCCATTATCAACATATTATATTCTTCAGAGTAACTCTTTAAAAAGTACTCACTTCAGATCCAGTGGCTTAACAAAAATCAAACTTGGGAGAAAATAAAGTTACACTGAGAAGAAAAATCGAATGGAAGTTGCCTTAATATTGTGACCTTTGATAATAAGGTACTGAGAGTACATTTTAGACAGACAGACCAGGATAGAGACGCTTATTCACTTATGCATACTTATTCACTATGTACCAGCACTTGATATGTACTATAAATACTTCATTCTTCTTCAGTCCTCAAAAAAACCCCTATGTGATGACATGTAAACAAAGGTAGTCTTTCAAAGAAGTTATCTAGGAAAGCTATGCTTTCTCTTTAATGTTTTCTAACATGTGTTTCAGAGATGTTCAACCCAGAAAAGTATATTAAAGTTTCTGAGAAGACCCTGTAGCAAGAAAATCTGTTTAATTCAGTGTATTTCTAACTCACTAGGTGTGGTATATGAACAATGAATCTTGGAACACTGAAAAAATAAAAGTAATTGGGGGGGGAAATCTTTTTTGATTAAGCAACTATTAATAAAAAAAAAAAAAAGTTCCATGGAACACCACTGGGGAAAGTGTATTTATTCCAATGATGTTAACACTTGCTGAAAAGAATGTATTGGAATTTATTTTCCTGAGAGAGTCAGTTTATAAACCACATTTAAAAAATATTGCTTTGTGATAAAAGATCTCTCTAATGTAGTTAAGGCAAAACAGTATTTGCATATTGATAGCCCATATCAAAATGAATATTTCTCAGTTAGACTTGTTATTCTTCAGACTTGACTCTTGGGAGACTTTATATGGCTCCAGAAATCAATCTTGTCCTCAAAAGCAAGGCAATTTCCTCCAAAGATGATACCTTGAATATAACATTGAAGGAGTTGCAAAATGTTTTGAGTGAGGACCCAGATCATTAAAAAAAAAAGAAGAAAAAGAAAAAAGTCTCCCAAGGTATTACTCTTAAACGAACATTTACCATTTAGACACATGTGTTCATTGACCAAACAAGTACTAACCACATACCAGATACTATGTTAACTTTTGAGGATAGATAAAGATGAGGAAGACAAAGCTGGTCCTTAAGCTTGAAGAGCTCAAAATCTTTTGGTAAAAACAGGCATACAAATACACAATTTAAAGTTCTTTATTGAAGGTCAAAATAAATTACTCCTACTGGGAAGGAGGGAGGCTTAACTGCATTAGAAAGGCTTAACTGAGAAGATGGCTTATAAATCTGCCTTTGATGAGCTGAGATTATTAGGTTAAGAAAGAGACAAATGCATTTGAGGCTGCTAAGGCACACAAAGAAGCAAAAAGATGGGTGCTGTCTGGTATGATGAAAAATTTTGGTGTGCTAAGAGAAACTGCGTATTGTAGAGTTAAAGGGGAGAATTTTGGAAAAATAGATTAAGGTCAAGTTAAATTTAGATTTTTCACATGGGTAATGAAGAACTTTACCAGTGGAGTTCCAAAGTATTTTTTTTTTTTTTTTTTGGATACACGAACAAGCAGATCACCCCCCCCAGACACACACACACACATTCAGCTTAGATACCACTTCCACTGCCAGCATTTCATGGCATCCCCACGCTTGGTTATATAGTCTCTCCTGTGCCCAATGCACATACCCTTATGACATTAATATACTGAATTATAATTTTATATTTCTTATTTACTTATCTATCTCTCCAATTAGACTATAAACTCCTTGAATATAGGGACTGATTTTTTTTTTTATGTATCTAGCACTTAAAACAGTATCTGTTAGATGACTAGAACTTGACAGATGTTTGCATTATGAATGATTATGTGTAATAAAAGAGAGAGCAGATACAAAATGTTCAGCAATGAGACTGGGTGGATGGTACTTTTATTACCCACTATGAATATAGAAGGTAGACTGTTTTTCAGTAGAGGATATTGGTATTGTAGAGTATGCTTTTGAATGTAATAATGATAAACTATCACTTACTATCTCTGTTTGGTAGAAACAACTATAGGCACTTTTAAGTCCATTGGTACTTAACAACAATCATGTAAGGCAGGAGGTCTTCTTTTCATTTTAATAATATTATGGCCATTTTACAGATGAAAGATTTTATGCTCAAGGGAGATTAGATAACTTATCCAAGGTCCTGCAGCTTTTAAGTGGCAAAAGGTAACTTAAAATTCGTACTATTTGGTTTTAATGCTCTTTAGATAGGTGGAAGACATCCAGATGGCAGTTAGCAACAAATGCCTAGGACTCAAGAATGAGACTTTGAAGATATTAAATACTTAGTATATAGTTGGCAGCTGATGTCATGGGAACAGATGTATTTTCCCATACAGAGTGAATATGATAAGATTTTTGAAAGAGTACTAAGGGTAGTTCTAGGAACATCTGATATTTAAGTTAATAGAGAAGGAAGTTCTGATATGTTTGTTAAGTTCTTAGGAATCACAGCCTGACAAGTTAAAAGAATTGTTTGCAAGATTCTACCTATATCCTGAGTTGGGGTCAACAGCTTCCATGAAAAATATCTTGCCTTCTAAAATTATTTTGAAGTTTGATATTTTTACATTACTTTAACATATGCTAGAAAAAATACCTAAAGATGCATTTTTTCTGAGTATGTGAAATGTCATTATCTATTGTAAACATTAAAAGGATACGTGTTTCCTTGATTATGACATCTCTTGTGGCTTGGTGGAAAACCATCTGGTAGAAGACGTAAATTATCTGACATACAAATTCATCATCTTCTTGTTGAGCTGAAAGGAAGCAGAACACTTCAAATGAAAGAATACTATAGTTATATATAAAACTGAAAAACATTGACTGGAAGAGTGGAGAATGAGAAAACTAAAAGTGACAGGATATAGGTAAAGGACAACCAGTTTACATTATTTATAATGCCTGGGTGGCATATGCAATTTATACTTTTATTTAGGTATTTTTTCTAAATTCCATGATGATGATTAGTGAGGAAATTGATAACATATTTTCAGAAGTTTTAGTAATTTTGGTTACAGTTCAACTAAATAGGTTAAATTACTTTGAAATACAAAGGTAAAAAATAAGATTTTGAAAAAGAGAAATTATATCAGCTCTGAGTTTAAACGAGACTACTTGAGATTGTCTCAAAAGATCCGGTTGTACTTAGGAAGAACAGAAGGACAAGACTGGTTTAAGAACAGTAACAGTGCTTCTCTGTAATTCTCACTATATTTTGCAAACAGGTATAAAGAAATTATTAAATTAACTTCTATGTCCCTAATGTGAAATGGCAACACTTACTTATTTGTTTTTGGTTTGGTCCATCATAAGAATTTCTAAAACAATTCTAATTTGTGAAATAAATCTAGTTCTATATTTTGCCTGTATAATAATGACTTTACATGAGAAAAACAGTTCTTAAAAAAAAAATCACACCTTCCGAATTCTAAGTTTTTGGTAGAAAAACTACTATATAAAGACAGACATCTTATTCTTGAGTAATGTTACCAAAGTTAAATTTTACTTATTGTCATGAAATAAGTTATTTAAGCTTTAATCAAATTGATCATAATAGTAAAAATAATGTTATATAACCACAAGGGTAATTAATAAATGTTTAATATCATACAAAGAATAGTTTAACAGAATAGCTGATGTCCACTGATTAATATGTAATGGCAAAAGCAAACACTTATAGAAATCTAATTTTAACATACTGGTTATGAAATTTGATTTATTTATAGTTTTTTGTCAACTCTTGACAACAGTTCAATGATATCTGTTAGACACAGATTTATGGGTCAACAGAGCATCTAACTAGTTGTGTAGAATAAATTCTGGGCCCCTAAAGTCCAAAAGATTTCCCTTACCTACTTGCCAATGTACCACTCTCCCAGACTACTTGAGCTAAAATTCCATTAATTACTCTTAACCCCAAGGGTTTTAATCTTGAAACCCATATATTTCTTTATCTTGTTATAGAAGTACAGTTGACATGTTATATTTGTTTCAGGTGTACAGCAGTGATTTGACAATTCTATGTATCACTCAATGCTCACCACAATAAGTGTACTCACCACCTGCCACCACACATTACGGTATTATTGACTGCATATATATTGACCAGAAATCCATATATTCTTTTTTTTTTTTTTAAGATTTTATTTATTTATTTGACAGAGAGAGATCGCAAGCAGGCAGAGCGGCAGGCAGAGAGAGAGGGGGAAGCAGGCCCCCCGCCGAGCAGAGAGCCCGATGCGGGGCCCGACCCCAGGACCCTGAGACCAGAGGCCCCAACCCACTGAGCCACCCAGGCGCCCCAATCCATGTATTCTTAAAAAGAGAGGTATGTAGCCTCTACTTACGATAACCTCATGGCAGAGAACGTTAAAACAAGGTAATACACTGTGAGCTGGCTCTGTCAGCTTGCTTTATACGTATCTCAGCTTTCTCAATTATAATCAACGTGGAACAGCAATTCAGGAAGACAGGTCATCTGTTTCAACTTTCTCCAGCTCATCAGAAAATCCTCATTCTCCAATACTATAACCATAGCCACTGTGGCTAATTAAATTAAAATTAAATACAAAATTCAGATTCTCAGTCCCAATAGCCACATTTCAAGTACTCAACAGCCACATGTGTTGGACAACACAAATAGAGAACATTTTCTTCATTACAGAAAGTTTAGAGGACAATACTTGACTTAGGAGGGATAGGATGCTTCGAATGAGCTTCCAAATGAACCTTTCTGATTAAAAAAAGGGTTTGCACAAGATAGGAGATCTGATTCAATCAACACAAAGCTCAACAGAAAGAAGAAAAGATAGAATATTAGTATTTCATGATTGTAGATCTTTTATATTTAAAAGTGTTAACTAATATCCTGTTTATATATTAACATAAAAATGAATTAAAATAAATTATAATTTACCATTTAGCAATTCAATGAGTGCAGGGATTATCCCAGATTTGGCTAGCAGTGCAGCACAAGAGTCATCCATAGACACAGTTCCGATCATTATGACCACTTCTAAGACAAGGTCATCTTCTGCAGCACCTAGTCAAGTCAAACCACAGAAAGTTTTCACTGAAATGTCCTGATCCAAATCCATTTATATTACCAAAACTTCAATGCACAGAAGAAATATTGTAAGCTACTATATCAGTTCTCATGAAGCCTTACTTAACATGCTTATAAATTGGTTCTCTTCCCCACATTTCTAAGCTCAATCAGGACAGTTCAAAGTGGTGGGGGAGGGCAGTAGAGAAGTGAAGATATGTCTTTGAAAATATAAATGAATGACAATGTAAACAGAGAAAAAAGAAGACTCATTTGAATGGCTCAAGGAACTTTCTGTGTGCAGGTGTACGCATATATAGAGAGATATGGTATTTGGTAATTTTAAAAAGACAGGATAAGAAAATAAGCAGGATAGGGAAGGGTAGCTAATATTAAGAAAACATATTGTTAGCAAAAAGGATACATAAATATAAGAAGAGACCTAGTGACCACCTTTCTGGGAAGAAGAAACTAGAACTAGAGCTGAAACTCAAGGTGTAGGAAGAACACGTGTTACCTAGTGTAATACTGGTCACAAAATACTGCTCAAGCAGCCTTATCCACAACAGAAAGAAATAACTTAATGATTATGCAAAAGGGAAATACTTAGCACAGACCTGGTTTTAGTTTATCCTTGAGGTATGGAACTAACTTGTACTCCTTAAGAACCAATTCCCAGTCTAAGTCTGGAATGGTCAAATTTGCAAGAGTTCCCAAACATTCAATCACAAACTCCTCTTCCTCATCATTAGAGATCTGGGCTGCAAGGTCCCCAACATAATCCTAAATAAAATAGAATTTTAATACAAATTTAAAATATGATTGCTGCAGAAAAACCAATCTGATAATGTAACCATAGGAAGAAAAAAGAAGTATCAAACATGATTCTCATTTTAATAATCTTAAACCAAACTGCTATAGGAGCCATTGGTTTAAGGTTTATTTATTTATTTATTTATTAGTAATCTCTACACCCAACATGGGGTTCAAACTCAAAATCCTGAGATCAAGAGTTGCATACTCTTCCAAATGAAGCAAGCCAGGTGCCCCAGAAGCCAATGGTTTAAAAGGCAAGAAAACTGGAGTGAAGATGGAAGGGTTAGGGGTAGGGATCATAAAACAAAAACAACTTTAAAACTTAGATTGGGATTTCTAGAAGCTAAACTTACAAGGAAGTTGATAAAAAAAGAAGCAACTTGGGTCATGAGTTAATACTTGATAAGAGCTCAGTAAGAGTTTTATTTCCAAATGTAGCACTTTAAAGCTTTAACTCCCAGCCTATTTTAATAGAAACAAAGAAACTATACTTACAATAAATAAATTTTTAGTTGGTCCATCATGCTGGGAAATATTCCTAATCATTTTCATCAGCAATGGATCCTTGAACTTCAGAGCCCTCTTCATGAGCATCTTCAGCCCATTTCCTACAAAAAACCAGAAACTCCTCCAATAGAATTAAGGTTCATTTAAGTTTAAGGATTTTTTGTTCTTGTTTATAATTCTCAAAAAACTCCCCAATCTACACATGGTAAAATGTATGAATCTTAAGTGCACAATAAATTAATTTTGATAAATTTATGCCCCTGGGTAATTCATACCCATATCAAGATATAGATATTTCCATTCACTCCAGAGAGTGCCCCTTCTCAGTCAGTTCTCTTCCCCAAATGTGATCGCTTCTCTTCTCCTTTTCCTTTTCTTCCTCCTCTTGTTTTCCTTCTCTTTCTTCTTTTTAAACATAGATTAATTTTATCTGTTCTAGAATTTCACATAAATGGTATTACAGAGTATTGTGCTTTTCTGTGTGTGGAATAGGCACCACAAATTTTTAAAGTGTAAATACTTTTTTTTTTTTAAAGATTTTATTTATTCATTTGACAGAGAGAGAGATCACAAGTAGGCAGAGAGGCAGGCAGAGAGAGAGGGGGAAGCAGGCTCCCTGCCGAGCAGAGAGCCCGATGCGGGGCTCGATCCCAGGACCCTGAGATCATGACCCAAGCCGAAGGCAGAGGCTTTAACCCACTGAGCCACCCAGGCGCCCCTGTAAATACTTTTTGATTCAGAAAATTTGTACTTCTAGGAATGTATCTTAAGAATATAAAAATGGAAATTTGAAAAGTTTCAGAGAAAGGAAAATTACAGCAGCATGGTTTGTTACAGAAAAGAAGTGGCAACAAACTAAATATCCAAAATATCTGATTAAGTTCTAGAAAATCCCTTAATGGATTATTTTGCAGCTATTAGCAATTATGTTTTATAAAGGTATTCAATCCCATGGAACAAGATTCAAGATATTACTAACTTAAAAAAAATCACCACATATAGAAAAATCCCATTTTATTTTAAAAATATACAGAAACAGACCTGTACCTCTGAAACAAATCATACATTATATGTTAATAATAATGATAATATACAGAAGCATTGTACCAAAATTTTACCTATTGTTATCTCTGGATAACGAGAGTAAGATTTTAATTTTTTCCTATTTGCTCATTTGTCATTTTTTTTTTGCTTTAAAACAAACATGTATACTTTTCAAATAAGAAAAAAACTACTGAGCAGACTCCAAAATATCATAATGATGACAAGCTATTTTACGAAGTTATTATTGAAACGAATACCTTATATTTTTCTACTGAATTATCTTACACTGTAACAGATTGTTTTTGCAAATAAAGAGTTTTGTTTCACCTAGAAATGTTTTTAAAATTCAAATTTCAATGAAGGATAACTAAACCCTGGCTTACAGAATGTTACTAAAGGGTGTTCCTACTCATGACATAAGAGTATTTATTCTGAATCTATTTGACCTTCAAGGATGAGAGCTATAAAATTTTAAAACTACTTAAAAAATAGGATTTACATACTTAGTATAATTCTTAGTTCCTAATTATTTCTTTTCCATCATTTGCCAGTTGCCATATGATAGAGGTTATCTATGAAGCTCAAAGGCACTAACCTTCACAGATAAGCTGTACATTCCTTTTGTTAGCAGCAAGATTAATGCAGAAAGAAATGAGTTCCAAGTCAATTCGTTCATCTGAACATTCAAACAGCATCTTCATTAACTAGCAAAAAGCACAGGGAATATTTTATTCAAAAAACCCCAAAACACCAGAAGCCTTTTATTATAATATATTATCTTAGATCCTATGTTGGGAATAATATAATTCAATTATATTTCAACTCACAGAAGTGGTAGGCTGTCACTACTGACTAATTGAATGAATTAATGATTAATGAACTACAAGATGTTTGGTTACATATAGACTACCAAGTACAGTGGAGAATACAGGAGGAATATTAGATACAGCCTTTGCATTTAAAGAATCTAAAATACTGTGTAGAAGTAGAGCATTCTGAGCAAAGAAAATAGCTTGTGCACAGGTTACAAGGTAAGGAAGAACGAAAGAAGGCAAGCATGGTTGCAGTGAGTTAAACAGTGTTCACAGATAAAGGTAAAAGCCAGATCACGCAGGGTGATGAAGTACATGTTAAAGATGGGGGGTTTCATTAAAAGGATAATGGGAAGCCATTAAAGGCTTCTAAATAAGTAAAGTGTCAGGATAAGATTTGTATTTCGAAATGATCTGGCCAGTGTGGAAAACAGATTGAAACAGAATAAGAAAATGTGGCAAAACCATCTAGGAGACGAGAGGAAAAGTCCAGGTAAGATGATGACTACTTGTGCTAGATGGGGACGTGGGAAGGAGACAAAAAGTTGGATTAGAGATGTCTTTAGGAACAAGAATCAAAATGGGATTTAATAACTGACTAGATATTGGGGTTAAGGGAGAGGAAGGGTCAAAAATGACTCCCAGGTTTCTGTACTGAGCAACAACATGGATGGTAGCACTAACATTTTCCAAACATGAGAAACTAGAGTAGAACTTTAAAGGGAAGATAGTAATATTGGTTTTAAATATGTTGAGTTTAATAAGCTGCTGATGCAATAGTCTGGTGCAGATATTCGGTAAAATTTATAAATGCAACCCTGAGTTTAGAAGAAATGTTTGCACCAGAGATTTAGGAATTATCATATATGGTTGATGATTGAAGCTGTAGGCTGGATCCAATCTTTTGGGGATGGATAGAAAATGAGAAAAGAACTCAATTAATGATAAGAGAAAGAGAAGGTGGATCTGAAAAGCTGCAAACAGAAAAGCAGAAATCTAGGAAAAGGTAGGCTACCTAAGCCATCCATCAGTAATCGATATTTGTCATGATGAGAGACAGCTGCTACATTAAAGGAGAAATGAACAAACTTTATGCTATCGGTTTGAGAAGCTAGTCTTCTATTATTGGTAAATCAGCAGATTAACAGTGTATATTATGTAAAGATATTTTTCTCTAAGTCAAATTGTTAAGACATAGGGAAGCCAATCCTACAATTTATTACCTAAGAATTTCTTATGTCATGTCTCAGAGCAATACCTTTTTAGATCAACATGCCTTTGTGAATCCAGGACAGTGCTTTATATACAGTAAGTGAATAATAACTATTTGTTGTCTGGTTAGACCCTATTCCATTAAATCTTGTTTTAATTATTCTCTATGTTAGTTTCAGTTAACTTTTAGATTTCAAAAAGGATATATGGTCAACACACAAAAATCAGTTGCATTTCTATGTGCTAGCAATGAACAACTAGAAACCAAAATTAAAAGCACAGATCCGGAGCGCCTGGGTGGCACAGTTCATTAAGAGTCTGACTCTTGGTCTCAGCTCAGGCCCTGATGTCAAGGTCGTGATCTCGAGCTCTGTGCTCAGCACAGAGTCTGCTTGAGTTTCTCTCCTCCCTTTGCTCTCCCCTGCCAACTCTTTCTCTTTCTAATAAATAAATCTATCTTTAAAAAATAAAATAAAAACACAGATCCACTTACAATTGCTCCAAAAAATTATACCTATGTAGGTATAATGCTAACAAAACTATACTTTTATATATATACTATATGCTAAAAACCACAAAACATTATAGCAGGTGAATAGTTGGCAATGTATCATGTCTTTTTCCAGAGGGCAGCTCTTTAACCACAAATGTTGCTACTAATGGAATTTTTATATAAAGAGTCATTAACACTAATAATATTACAGAATAAAAAAATTATGTGGCAAAACTAAAATAATCTTAATATATTGGATATACATTTAGCAGATTTTGCTACCCATCTATATATTAACTACCAAATAAAAGTAAATTATAAATTAATAAAAATGTAGGTGACAATCCTCTAATTAATATAATTAGTATGTTTTTCACACTTTAATTAAAACTTCCTATAGATTTTTCCAAACTTTTATTTATGCAAGAAATTTCTTTACAATAACAAAAATCCGTTACATCAAAGCAAAATATGTTGCTATTTACTTGAAATTAACCTTGTAGTATGAAAATTGCCCTTACAAATGGGGTTAGAGGTGATCTGTTTAGAAGCTGAGGGGTTTTGTTTTTGGTAATTTTCATGTTAAATCCATGGTGAAGTAATCAGAAACTAGATTTTTAAAAAATAATGCACAGTTTGAAATCTTATCCAACTATCTCCCACCCTTGTCAAATCAAGAGGAATTAGGACTAAATGTGAATTAAATGTGTCATGATATAGAATTAGTTTTTCATAATAGGAAAGAGAAACACTTCAATTTTAATTAAAGCATTCACATTTAAAAATTATAGTTTCGTTCAAACTCCACGTGCAACGTTATGTCTCTAATTTGATTGCTACCCATGGCGCTTCAAAAGTAAGTGTAATTGCTGACAACTAGGAAATATTAAAACTAGATTTGTTCTGTTTTAACTATGTCCATTGTCATCTTTTACTAATTTAACAGGAAAGCACTAAAAGGGCTTCAGCCTGTGCAATGAAGAGGCAATAGCGTTCAATCAGACAAGTCCCATATTGAGTATCAGATACCAAAGACCCACGACTGAAATCACTGTGTCTAGACTCTCTGGCACCTGACTTCACTTATTTACCAGTGACCAGAGGCCAACCCCCACAGCTCTCTGTATTCACATACACCTCTACTGCCCGCATCCCCCTACCCAAACATCTTTGAATGATTATCGCAGAACTTTGCATGCCACAGGAATCTCTTCTGACTGGCTACTCCCTAACTCTGCTGTTTGAAGTGATGCTCTGGTTTCTGAACTTCAGCAGATAATGGCAGGCAGGAGCAAAGGGGGCTGTCAGAAAGGACGTTTACCAGCATTCAGTTAAAAAGAAGCATGTAGATCAAAGAGGGGCCAAATAGGACAACTGTGGTGGAAAACATGTGGATTACTATGAAGATTCTTACACACCGTTCTAGGGTAAAATATTAAATAACATCATGACATCATTACCTAAACATGTACTTTGATTGGCCATTCTAATACCAATAAATATTTTTATATGCATCTGGATGGCATTTACACCTATTTAAACAAAACATGCATCTTAGAGGTCTAAATAACAATGAACTGTTAATGTGTACTTTTAACTATTATTACAATACAACTATTAACTCCTGGTTATCCTCAAGTTTGCTTACCTGAAACAATTCACCCACTGAGACCATTAAGATCATATATAAAGTCAGACTTGCCCTGGACCTCAAATTTTGCAGAATGGTAACGTAATAGGGGAAAAATTAGAATATGCCGGGTAACTAGAGGCACTACAGTATAAAAGAAGAAAAGCAATATAATATTGGGAGAGATTATGAGGCATATTGAACATATAATCACCTACTCTGAGTGTTAAATAATTTACAAAAATTCTAATTATAGATCTATCTTATAAAACGTATATAAGAAGGCAGTATTTAAATTGGACTATGAATGGATCCAAAATAATGTGAATGATTTGAAATTTTACTAATGGTACCTTACTTTTGTATAGTGTTTTATGGTTTATAAAGCTCCTTTATATAAATATCTAATGTAATTAAAGAATATGACCATACTCCACATTTTTTTTTGTCATTGAAATGAATATGGATGACTACTGAACCATTGCTTTCCTACTTTCAAAGTTATTTTAGGCTTTTCATTGGAAAATCATTTGCAACACTTGACAGTCTTTACTAAACAAAAATTAATGTGCATAATTTCAAAGTTAACCAAGTATTACATTAACTCGAAGGTCCAAACCTCAGACACAGCATTATTTAATAAGTAGATTAATCAGTTGCTGTCACAAATAGTTTATTTTTTAATTTTTTTAAAGATCTTTTATTTTGGGGCACCTGGGTGGCTCAGTTAGTTGAGCATCTGCCTTTAGCTCAGGTCATGGTCTCAGGGTCCTGATCAAGCCTCACATTGGGCTCCCAGCTCAGAAGAGAGACTACTTCTCCCTCTCCCCCCTGCTTGTACACTCTCTCTCAAATAAATAAATAGAATCTTAAAAAAAAAAAAGATTAACATTTTTTTTTTATTTTTACTTTTTAAAGATTTACTTATTTTAGAGAGAGGGAGACCAAGAGAGAAAGGGTACAAGAGGGGAAGGAGCACAGGGAGAGAGAGAGTGTGGAACCCAAGGTGGAGCTCGGTCCCAGGACCCTGAGATCATGGTCTGAGCTGAAGCCAAGAGTCGGACGCTTAACCAACTGATCCACCCAGGAGTCCCAAGACTTCATTTTTAAGTAATCTCCACACCCAATGTGGGGCATGAACTCACAACCCAGAGATCAAGTCACACACCCTACTGACTGAGCCAGTCAGGTGTCTCAACAAATAGTTTAAAGCTTTACTAGTTTTAAAATCATTAATTTGAGTAGCCACTACCTCTGAAAGGAGTATCTTTCTAACTTGGGGAGGAAGCTTGCAAATTGCAATTTAATCCCAGATTTCCTTTCCATGATTCTGTTATTCTATAATGAATTTGGCACTGAGTGGTAATCAAGTCATGTCAAGTTTTCCCTAAATACATCAAAACTGAGCCCTATGAAGTACAAGTTACAGGATGGATACCACTTTAGGACCAAATATATTCAAGAGTATTGTTTTGTTTCTCAAAATTTGGGCTCATACTAAAAAGCTCCAGGATGTTTATGATGTAATTTGGTAACATCACCTCACTTCCTATCAGGGTTGAATTTTTATAAAAAAATAATAGAGAATGTTGACCACTACATGAGTTTGGGAAGATTTTGTTCATGAAATATAGTTCATAAATGTTCTGAAACCCCCAGTGCAGAAATGTTTGATGCTAGAAAATTATTGTCACGAAAACATGCATGAATATTGTTCTTGAAAAGGTATGGGAGAATTTACTACATACAAAGTTTTCAGTTGCAATAATAATGTGGCAGAAATGACCCAAACAGGCTTTTATTTCCACTTCATTATTTAAAATAAAGTTTTATGTCTCATGCTTGAAATTATACATTATAAAAGA
This sequence comes from Potos flavus, assembly GCA_028534135.1. Classification (NCBI taxonomy): domain Eukaryota; kingdom Metazoa; phylum Chordata; class Mammalia; order Carnivora; family Procyonidae; genus Potos; species Potos flavus. The sequence continues at coordinate 10,823,650 of CM052893.1, read as the reverse complement.
GATAATTCCAAATTGAAGATTCAACAAAAGAAGTTTTCTGTCCCTTTTTATTTTACATTTACTTCTTTTTTATTTAGTGTTATTTTCTTTAAAATCTAATCTGGATAAAAACAGTCAATCTGGACAAGAATATTATTCTTTTTTGGCTGCTTTCCAATTCATATCCTGTAGTCAACGAAGTTCTGACACTAAATGGGATTGGAAAAGGACACCCTTTGAAACTGCAAAGCAGAAACCCTTGGAACATATGGAGTGAGACTGTAGTAAATCACCTGTAATCTCCCTTTGACATGGCTACTCTTTCATTGAAAACTTGTTTGACAAAGAGTTTGATTACACTTCGCATTGGCTACAGTCTGACATGTGTTATCTCTATAAGAAGCTTTGCCTTGTTAGATAAGATATGCTGTGTATTCTTTGAAGAATATCTATTTCCTATAAACATAATTAGTTCATCCTCTTGATATAAAAAGCTAAGAAATTACCCTTGAGAGTTTATCAGGTTTTTTTTTAAAGATTTTATTTATTTATTTGACAGAGAGACAGCGAGAGAGGGAACACATGCATGGGGAGTGGGAGAGGGATAGGCTTCCTTCTGAGCAGAGAGCCCAGTGCGGACTCAATCTGAGGACACTGGGATCATGACCTGAGCTGAAGGCAGCTGCTTAATGACTGAGCCACCCAGGTGTCCCGAGAGTTTATCAGTTTTTAATTGCAAGTAGATAAAGTATAAAATTCTGAAATAGTAAATTCAATTTTAGAATCATCTCACTAACTTGGAATGAATAAAAAGATGGCCAGTCAGAATAAAAAGAGAAATTATGGTCTATTTTTTACTACATATTAATTATCTTTCAAATAATATACACTGAATAATTTACATTAGGCTAACAAGGAATTGCCTAGTAGGAGTCTTAAGAGGAACTACTTTAGTAAGTGTGATTTACTATTTATATTCCTCTGAAGTGTTTTTTTAGAGTGATATTTTTATTGTTTACTATATATCCTGCAATTTTGCTTTTTCTATTTTAGGGAACCATTTTATAAAAAATAATGTAACATTAAAACCCAGCCCAACCAGGGTTCCAATCATCAGATATTCAAATTAGTGGAGCTCAGTTTAATAAAGATTGATGGCACAATAGTGATTCTGTGAATGTAAATTACCTAAGAATAAAATGTGTATAGTATGTATAGAATTTCCACCCTTACAACATAATCCATATAAAAAAATCATTAAACTCCTTCAAGACAAAGAGACCTAACATATGAAGCAACTGAGTCATAGCAAAATCTTTAAGAACAGTATTATAAAGATAAAAGAATTTTGATAAAGCATTTTCCCATCAGAGAACACAAAGCATTTAAAATCATCGGGCATAAGTAAAATGAAGGGTAAAGTTAGGAATTATTTGTAATATCAGAAAGAATTAAAATAGTTATTTCATATTTAGATCTCATTTATAATCCTAAAAATATTAACATGCTAATGGAAAAATTGGTAGAGGACATGAATAAATAATTTATAAATAATGTGGATTACAACAACTGTTCAACCTCATCAATATTCATGGAAATTAAAAACAAAAATAGATATACTCCAATTTTAGAGAAATGGTATTAGTATTGCTAAACATGAAATCATAGGAAACTGCCCACATGTCCATGAATGGATAAAGAAGATATGGTATGTAGGTGTGTGTAGGTGTATGTGTGTGAAGGAATATTAACCAGTCATCAAAAAGAATGAAGTCTTGCCATTTGCAATGACATGAATAGAGCTTGAGAGTATAAGGCTAAGTGAAATAATTCAGAGAAAGACAAATACCATATGATTTTACTCATATGTGGAATTTAAGAAACAAAACAAATGAGCAAAGGAAAAAAAAAAGAGAGAAACTGATGGTTATCAGAGGACAGGTGGGTGGGAGGATGGGTGAAATAGGTGAGGGGGATTAAGGAGTGCACTTGTGGTGAGAAGCACTGGGTGATGTACGGAGTTGTTGAATTACTACTGTACATCTGATAGAACACTTTATATTAACTATATCAGAATTAAAATGAAATAAAGGAAAAAAGCGAAATGCTAGTTGGAAATACAAACACGCCTTCTTAGAAGGTAATATGTCAAGTACACAAGTGTTCATACCTTTTGACTTAGTAATTCTACTTTTAGGAATTTAAAGAAAAAATCAGAGATGTGGATAAACATTTACATATTACATTTATTCCACATTACTTCATTTGTTTACATATGTTTACTTGCATCTATTTTTATGTGATAAACTGGAAAAAAGCTAAACAATTTAACAATTTTTAAATTATGATACATTTATGCAATAGGATATTATACAACTATTAGAAATAATTTTTGAAGACTGTTCAATGACATGGGAGAATACACTACGATCTATTAAGTAAATAAGGAAATATACAATTACATATAACATAATCTTAACATATTATTTTTTTAACTATGCAGAAGGAAATGTACCAAAATATTAAATGGTTATCTCTGGGCCTGGGATAACAGAAAGTTATTTTCATTTTTATACTGTTCTGTACTTTCCAATTTTCTATCACAAATTCAAATTATTTTTAAGAGGGAATTTTTTAAGGAAAAATGTATCTGGCAAATCAAGGGAACGAAGTGAAAAATACCTATTTTTTAATTATTATTATGTTCAATTAGCCAACATATACTATTTTTGTTAATGGTTTAAAAAAAAACTTAAACCACTTACCTGTGGTATACAGTCAGTGTATGCAAACATTGATTTAAAGCGGTCATCCATGCTTATGTGGTAAAGAACACACATTGCTATTTGTTTGTAGTTTTCATTACCTAGGCATAAGAAATCAAGAATATGATTAAATCATGGATATAATGAATTTTTTTGATATAACACACTCAAATTAATACATTAAAACTTTTAAACTCCTGAATCAAATCCTTATGCACCCCTAATTTAGAACATATTTTGAGTTCCCTATTTCAATCCCAAAGTTTGGAATATACTATCTGCGAAATATCACTAATATCCAAGAGATAACATGTATTTTGCAAGGTATGCTTGTGAAAAAAAATTAACCACAAACCAAAGAATTTATCATTTTCAAGTCTACTGTAAAACAGACCAGGTCACTGGCCTCCCCACACTCACTGTTCCATCAAAATATGTGATTAATATAGTTCTTGACAGTGATGACATATGCAAAATAGTAAGCCAAAAAGTGTATTTAATTCCTATGAATCAGAACTGGAAAAATAATCTAAATGATTTAAAAAGAAGTACAATGTATTTGTAACATTAAAAAACACATAACTATAAAACGTTAAGGGCTATAAACTAAGCATAATCTAAGGGCTGCCTCAGAACTTCAGAGGTCAGGTGATCCTAGCCTTATACACCTTGAAACTGAGAAAAGACAAGCAAATGATATATTATAGACTGAAAAATAAAATGGGACTCTTATATATCATGCAATCCTTCTACTTAGATAGGTCTTATTTTAAGGACCTATTTATGTTCTCCAAGTCAATGACAGAACTAGAATTAGAAAAGTTGTTTAACTAAAAAGTTTTATTCAAAATAATATCCTGAGAAATCTTTGAAGCTATCTGGAGTTTAAAAAAAATCAAGCAAGTAAGTGAATTTAATTGATAAATATTAAGTATGAAGATTTTAAATATGTCCTAACATAGAGGACCATAAAATTACTAAAATACTTAAGTGTTTTTAAAAATTCTGTTTTATATTCTGATTGAATTTTTTCATATATCAGGCATATCTTTTAAGGTAGTTAGAAATTCTTAGGGGACATAAACTTTGGTGTTCTCACAAGGCTTAGTAAAGCATACAAAGTTTCCCAATAAATATCTGCTGAATGATTCTATTTTTAGCATTTAAACAGCATAATGACAGTAGTGAACAATCCTGTATTGTATATTTGAAAGTAAGAGAGTAAACCTTAAAAATTCTCACCACACACACACACACACACACACACACAGCATGACAGTAGTGAACAATCCTGTATTGTATATTTGAAAGTAAGAGAGTAAACCTTAAAAATTCTCACCACACACACACACACACACACACACACACACACACACACACACACACAGAGTAATTGAGGTGATAGATGTGTTAACTAACCTTATTGTGGTAATTATGTTGCATATATCAAATCATTACATCCTATACGTTATACATATATATACATATTATCAAATCGTTACATCCTATACCTTAAAGTTACATAAAGTTTTGTCAATTGGATCTCAATAAAACTGGGAAAAAAGAGCAGTGTTACATAAAAAAATCAGAGGTTAAAACAGAAGAAATAAGTACATTTATTCGAAGACAGAAATTACTAAATTCTAAAAACTCCAGATTTGAGAAATATATTTTAAGGAGTTATAGGAGTTCTTTACAAGTAAGTAAAAAAATATGCTGACCCTTTAACTCTAATTCTTTTTTTCCCGGACCTTATATGTTAGATAAAAATATGTCATGTGGTAAAGAAGAACAAAGTGAATCTTCAAAACAATCTGTCAAGGATATATTATCATTCCTATGTTTCAGATGAGGAACCTAATGCTTAGAGAAAAACAAATATTGCTACACAGCCTTGTAAGTGGTTGAGCAGGGATTTAAACTCTGATTCTAAAATCTTCACCAGGTTAGGTTACAATGCCACTCAAATATTTTTTATATCATAAGGTGAAATGGCCTTCTAAGTAATATGTTATTATTGGGTGTAAAAGACTGATTTTTACTGACATATGATATAATAAAACATATTTTTGAAACAGAATTTTTAAAAATCTGGACTTTTGCATCTTTTAAAGTTGTTTGGCTAAAGCTTATTTCCTTTAGTTTTCAGCATCAATATAAAAACGACTCCTTGGGATAAAACAAAAACAACAAAATCCATCCATCAGATGAATACATACTAGTAAACATTCAAATTTAACTAAACATCTGTGACTTCACTAACTCAATCACTTGGAATACAATGCATGAAGAAGCTACATTTAATACGTGAAATAACGAGATTACTTATTTTATCTGATATTTAATGTCTTTTCTCTATACCATTATAATTTATAGGAAATTTGCAGAATAAATAATCCATGTCAAATCATTTTAGGTAAATATCAGGCCTTTTCTAGCACTTGAAAAACTTCACCACACAATCTGTGGAGAAGACAGACACTGAATGAGGGAGATAAGCCCTAAGGATATTGACCCTAGGCTTAGAGGAAAAGGTAAGATATAATAATATAGGAGAAAGTATACCTAATCTGAAGATGAAGATTAGTAAATCTAAGTATTTGGGGGTAAGAATTTCATTTGGACGAAGATGTAATGCAAAAATTGTGAAATTACTCCAAAAAGAGAAAAGTAGAGACAAACTGGGTGCTCCCAACTCCAACCATTTGTTCTTAGGATCAAAACAATCTAAATAGAAAAGATCAATAGATATTAATAAAGCACATTTTTATACTGCTGAAGGCATTCACTTATACTAATTCTAGTATAAAACGCATTTGCCATACGAAAATAAATCTTCATACAATTTTCTATAAGATGTAGGTTAAAAGTGAAAAATGCTAACTCTATTCTAGAAGGAGGAAGGTATCCCTTAGGGTTTGGTCAGATTATACTTCATAAAATTAGCTTTTTTCCCAGGGATTGAGATACTTTTAAATCTTTTCAAGAAGGGTCCTTCAGCAAACTCTCATGTTCTGAAGGCAAGTCTCTTTTTCTCTGCTATTCTAATTTCTTTCTTTCTATATTCTAGTTGTTCAGCTGTGGGTATATTCTAATCCTACTTAATTTTTACAAAATATGATTTTTTAACAAAATATTTGAAGATATGTTCTCTATGTCGTGGGTTTACTGAAAAGTAGGATTTCAATGTACGCAACTTATAAATGGTAAAAGAAACAAAGAGAAATCAATAACCAATAAAAAGATTTTTTTTTTTAAAGATTTTATTTATTTATTTGACACAGAGAGAGATCGCAAGTAGGCAGAGGCAGGCAGAGAGAGAGGGGGAAGCAGGCTCCCCGCTGAGCAGAGAGCCTGATGCAGGGCTCATTCCCAGGATCCTGGGATCACGACCCGAGCCGAAGGCAGAGGCTTTAACCCACTGAGCCACCCAGGTGCCCCAATAAAAAGATTCTTCAACATAGAAGTAAATCATCAAACAAATTAAAATTCAATGTGGAACTAGGAATGAAATAGGAAGCAATCCATGTTTGAGGAGAGTCTATTGCTGGTATCAATAAAAAGGATTCTAAAAAGCAATAATCTAAGGTGGTGCATCATTCACATAAGATGAGAGAAAAGAAAGATTCACTTTTAAGAGATCTGTACTCCATAAACTAGATAACAAGGAAGATCCTTTAGAGCTAATGATCATGTATATATAATGATAACATAATTTATATAATGATATATATATATCACCTTATATACATATATATATACATATATGTGTATGTATGTGTATATATATATATATATATATTCCAAAGGATAACTCAAAGGATATGCAATAGAATAGGAAGTCTGGAGAAGAGTCCTAAAATTATAGTTATTTCTAAAAAACAGCTGAAAGAAACAGTCTCAGCTGTAACAATGATTTACATTACTTGTTTTTACATAGCAAAACTAAATATCTAGTTTCAAGAAGCAGAATGGTTCATTCTGCAGCCAGTGTCCTAAGTCTGCTCTTGGGTGCTTTCTTTCTCTTCCCTTCATACTCATGGCCAAAGGTGGAAGCTCCTTGCAGTTCTCCACACTTTCCTAATTCTCTACCTGTGATCCTCTATTAAAAAAAAAAAAAATCTCTGAACATCTTCCCAGTTTCCCATAATCTTTTGTTTCCCCATAATCTTTACCTAAAATGATCATCATGTCCTAAAGCATGCTGAAAACTTAAAGGGCTGAGGAAACAGAAGCTGCAGGGGACCCAGGCTGTCCTGAAAGACTGTGGACAGCCATTTTTTATATAACCATAGTTCTTTGAGAGGAAAGAGAAAGGGCTAAGCAGACAGCAGTATTGTTTCTATTGTACTGTAAGCATACATTTTCTCATTTACTCTTCTAGCAACTGAAGAGGTACGTATTCTCTTCCATTTGGAGATGAGGCAACGATATTCATCAAGCCATGACATTCCTTCAAAGGAAACACCGCTGTATTCTGAGATTCAAATCTAGGTGTGAACTACAAAGCCTGTTCATGGACTTTCTATTAAGTCTTCCACAAGGCAGCAGAGAGGTTGACATCAATAATGCCAAGTAAATATAAGTGACTATCATCATTCCTTAGTGACACAGTACAGGAAGGAGATAAAATTAGAAGGGACTCTATTAGATCTGGGAGTCATGGGGAAGAGGGAAGGTGGCAGAAGAGCAGAATAGAGAAGATGAAATGCAGAACAACAATCAGTTATTTATTGAAGGACCTGTGCCCAGATATAGTAGATTCTAAAGGCTGAAAGAAGTACCTGACAGGGACAAATTGCATTATCCCCCCAGCAATTTTGGGAACTAGATCTTTAGCAGTTCTAAAACTCACTTTCACTAAATTGGACAAGAACTGCTATCAAGGAGTGTTTGATTTTATGAGAAAAACAAGGTGCTCTTAGAAGCTTCAAAGATGCGTAGCGTGGTTTGTGGGCAATATAACATTGTGGTTAAGAGCTCAGGCTCTGGAGAGGCAGACCGCTGGGGTTCAATCTGTGACTCTTCCACTTGCTATATAGCCTGTGAGTGTTATTTAAACTCTGCTTCAGTTTCTTTCTGTGTGCTTCAGTTTCTTCATCAGTGAAATTGATAGAACAACTACACCTAAGTCAAAGGATTGTTACATAAGGATTAGTTAAGAGAATTCTGGTAAAGCAAGTAATACTGAGTCTGACACAGTAATAAACCTACTCAATAAATATCACTTCTTATTCTTTGAAGAAGAACACTACTATCATGTGCCTCTAAAACATATGGTGGGTTTTTCTAGTCTCAAAAAAAAGTTTTGAGAAGCAGCCGAGATTTCTCTAAGATGAGCTAGACAGGGTTCAGAGGTATATTCGGAGTCTGTGCCTGAGCCACTTTCCTTCTATTCTATACAGTCACTTTCTAAAAAACTCTACTATTCCCAAAGTTTGGGCTTAGGAGAGTTACCTCATACTACAAGTCTCCACTCAGTGACCCCTAGCTCATTCTCTCATTCTTACAGGGTTATTATAAATTCCTTAATAAAAATAAAACTTGAGAAAATAACCAAAGTATAGATTTAGTACAAGTTCCTCCTCTACCAGCACAAACGCACTATGAATCTCTCTTCTTCCATGTTTCTGTATCTGTAATGAAACTTAATTTCGCTCCTAGAGTAGGAAATTGTAGAGGTGATCAGCTACCAAGAAGATGAAAGAATGCAGAGAGAAGTCTGAAAATACTGAAAACAAACCTCACAATTAGGTACATTACTTATCTTTAAGTAGCATGTCCCATGCTTCTCCCCCTTGTTTGGGCTAAACACAACTGATCAGAAGAAACCAGAATATGATTGACATTACACCAGAGATCTTTTTTTTTCTTAAGGAGAGTGTGAAGGGAAGTGATGACAGATCTGAGGGACTGCAATATTGTACTCAGAGGTCAATACAACACAGGTTGTTGATATGTCTTCTAGATTTTGTCTGGGTAAAGGTTCCCTAGAATCCAATCAATTGATTTACAAATATCTATGAAGTTGACTTTCTTCTTTTTGTATTTATTTAGGGAATTTAAAAACATAGAAACTGACATTTGCCCTCTTATTCAGAAAAAAGATGTAAATATTCTATAAAAGATCTTGTTACCCACATTTCCTTGATAATTCTAATTTACATCTTATGGTTACAAATCACATATTTCCTTTCATCCTCCATATGAATGAAGATTATAGTATAAATCATAGGTATCTTATTCACTGAATCATTAATAATTATATAAATGATTAGGTGTTTGATGAAAATACAGCCTATAACTTCATGGCATCTAGCAGATATCTGAGAGCTATAACAAAAGGACAAAGTATTTTAGGACAAAAGTGCCTACCTGGAATGGGAAGATGTCTGGAAATAACCTAAATTCATCTCTTCAAACACAGCTGCACACAAAAAGTAACAGCTTTCTGGCAGTCAACATTTATTATTACTTAAAGGCTAATTTTCAGATCACATAGCAATAAACAGCCATTAAGAGAGATTAAATGGTCCAAGTAAAATTAAGAGCTTCTCCTTCATTATAAACTAATCATTTTCTTTATTCATTGGAAGAAAGGATATCTGAGTTCTTAAAAATAAACCTTAAAAAAAATCTTGCATATCCTAAATGAATTTGGGGCCTTAGGGTATGATTTTCCCATAAGAATTCATGACTAAGAACCATAAACTGTAGCTAACCAGCTACGATTCCTCTATATCCTACAAATGGCAGGCATTTCAAAAGGGCTCCTTTAAGACTTATAGACATCAATTATTCCCAAGTAAAAACAGGCTGCCAATAGTCTGTATGCTGGCACAGCACCAAAGGCCCTATGAATTTTGAGCAGAGCAGTGAAAAGACTGAGTATTTCGAGAACTAGGTCCTTAATGACTAGAGGTGGATTAGTCTAATCTGTTCAAGTAATAAGGCTAGGGTAGAAAAAAATGGCCTAGTCATTATGATTCCTTTGGTATTTATGGTAATAAACATGAATCATGATGAACTCACTGGCTATTAAATGCAGAGGTCACAAGTACTTCGATAGGATTTCCACAGGAATTCACCGTTAATTAGTGGGATCATTATTTGAAAGTGTTACTGAATTATCTTAGCAGTTGTGCAGCCATTCCCCAAAATTGGTCATTCCCAGCTGAGGGCAGTTAATGCCTTAACAAACTGCTCATTAACTCCAGTAACTGATTTTGTGGGAATTATTGCACTTATAAAGTACATTCAAGAGGCTTTTTTTTTTTTCCCCTCTTTTTAAAAAAATTTGCAGCTGTAGTTCAGCTGGAGCAGCTGAAGGAGAAGGAAAGAAAAAATTCTCCGGACTGCTCTCATGATCGATTTTCTGCCAATTAAAGGGCAAACACATGCTGATGGGTTTTGAATTTTAAAATGTCTTCGGTTTTTCATCTCTGAAGTGATTAGTAAAAACACCAGTTAGTTACTAATTTTGTAAGACACTTGGGATTTTCTATTCACAGTTCAGTCAAGCAGAAATATGAGTTTGAACACCAGAACTCAAAGCCAAATTTCCGCTTCTGCAGTAGACCCAGCCCAACACTTTGTAAAAAGAGAGTGAGAACACAAGTTATGGGCCACATTGTTAGCCAGATTCTCATTCTCCTCTGCACTCCATGTCTTCATTCAAAGTAGAAAACTCCTTTTGGAAAGGAAAAGTGAATTGCGGGAAATCGGAGGGGGAGACGAAGCATGAGAAACTGTGGAACAAACTGAGGGTTTTGGAGGGGAGAAGGGTGGGGGGTTAGGTGAGCCTGGTGGTGGGTATTGAGGAGTGCACGTATTGCATGGAGCATTGGGTATGGTGCATAATCAATGAATCTTGGAACACTGAAAAAATAAAATAAAATTTAAATAAATAAATAAAAGAAAACTCCCTTTGAAGTCACAAAGGCCTCATGAGAGGATAAGATATATGCCTAGTATGCTTAGACAGCTTTAGTTTAAACTTGAATTTGGAGAGATCAATTTTTAAGATTTCAACTATACTGGATAGTTACCTGTTTCAGAATAAATGTGTTCACAGTCAAGCGTAGTAAAGATTTGAGATGAATAGATAAAAACCAAGAGTTTTTAATCATGAGCTGAAGGGTGAAAATTATAGAATATAGGTTACAATGATCAGTATGAAAACAAGTGTAAAAATGGTTTTGTGATACAGTGTTTCATAGATGACTTTTGTGTCTGATTACTTAATTTAAAAACTATAAGAAACTGAAATTTTAAATATACTATTAAGCTAAATAGCTCAGTCATATTAGGAGATATTCACTAAGTAAGTACTCTAAAATCCAAAACTTTTGATGCATTTTCATTTGTTTTCTGTAGGTACAACTGTACATTTAGTGCTGTAGTTTATTTTTCGAATATTTTCAACATGTTTCAATTATTATCTTGTCTGTAGTAGTCTTTTATTACACCCAGGGCATACAACAATTTATTTATAATACACCCTACAAGATGTGCACACTTATGGTACAAAAGATAGGGACCAAAATAAAGCCCTTAACAATGACTGCTTTCCAGCCTACAGGTCTACACCATTGACTTAATGTGCTTTGGTCAGCTTTTACCATGTAGAAATGGAGACACTCCAGGCAAAATTCACACACAGAGTATTGGAACCAGCTGGTGATAGAAGAATCCTAAGAAAAAAAGGCTTCTTGATTTAATTGGGAAAACAGGAGGAAGCATAAATTTTACTGCCATTAATAACTTCAAGCAATCTTGATATGACTCTACCTCACCCTGACGGCTAAACATGTGCTTTTTGTTAAAGTGTTTGCCACATCTGACCCCTATTGTTTGCTCACTTGATCAGGTAAGAAAATGTAGGTTTATTTATAGGATAAATGAGGCCTATTAAAATTGAGAAACAGTGCAGTAGTCTATGAGGAGCTGCATACTGAAACAGATGTGTGAAATTCCATAACAGTTTTGTAATAAACAGGCCAAATGAAAATTTTTTTAAAAGTCTACCTTAAGTTTCTTAAACCATCATAAAGACAACTTAGTTTTTAAAAAATGGAAAATAAAAAAATAAAAAAAATAAAAAAAAATAAAAACTGGAAAATACCTTCTAATTAGAAAACATATTATTGACAATTTCCAGTTTTTAATAAGCCAAAAAAAAAGGCCATTTACTAAATACTACTCTCTTCATAAAATAAAGAAATTTTGTTTCTTAATTCTGGATGCTTTTGATAAATAAAAATGAAGTCATATTAATTATAATGAAAAATAAATTAACAGTATAAGGGAATTTCAAAGGTGTTCAGAACTTTTTAAATTTTCTTTTAAGAACATATGACAGAATGGTCAAAGGAAATAGCCCTTAATTTTTAAGTGATCAAAGTTTACAGTCCAACGGTATCTGCTCTGGTGATCTCCCACAATAAAGGAAATCAGACTTGTCTCAACCGGAAGAAATCAAACATTTATCACTTAACTCTTGACCTGGTCTGACTCGCTACAAGCTGATAAAATCTTTCTACAGCCTTGGAAATAGCCCTGAAACCCAGATTACCCAATGTAATCTAGATCAAGATGAATCAGGTGCTATTTTTACTCTCAAAACTATTCTGGGTCTACTCACAGAAGGTAGAAGCATTCATACCCATTTAGAACACCTTAGAAACCCTAATTTATCTTCCAGTGAAGAGAATATGGTCTAATATTACTCTGACTAAATTTGGGCTTTTTGAAATGATTCATGTGGAATTATGAAATAGGCATGGTAATGTGCTACTAAATCTCCAGAACCCTAATTTTCCCGCCATAACCAATAAAATTAGTTGCAGTACAAACCAGCCATGTAAATTAGCATGCCTCACAACTTTCAAATTCAGAAGAATAAAAATTTATACAGATAGGAATCTGAATCAAGATTTAAATTTTTAAATTATGGACCAATCTTTCATACTAGTTACATTCAGTGCTATACATGCATCAGTGACCTGGTGCCTCTGGTGATTAAAGGGCAACTTGAAGAAAGATGTCTGGGCTAGTTAACTTTTTTAGTTAACTTGCACATAGATTTATAAATTACATGTGAAAGTGCCTAATACAAGTTAAGCACTTGATGAATATTTACTGAATATGAGTTTGATTATTAGCTATTATTATTATTACAAATATCAAAAAGCTAGCAACATATCTAGGTAATACCGCTAATTCCTCATCTCTGAGGAAACATTCTCATCTCTGCTCATAAATGAACTAAACAAGTATCCCTAAGATTCAACATTTGTTTTTTTTGTTTTGTTTTTTTAATTTGGTAAGTTTTTTTGTTTGGTTTTCAGAGTTTTTCAAAAGTTTTTATTTTAATTCCAGTTAACATACAGTGTTATATTAGTTTCAGGTGTATGATATAGTGATTCAACACTCCATACAGCATCCTGTGCTCATCATGACAAGCACACTCCTTAATCCCCATTACCTATTTCAACCATCCCCCATCCCCTCCCCTCTGGTAACCATCAGTTTGTTCTCTATAGTTAAGAGCTGTGTCTCTTACATTTTTCCTTTTGCTGTTTTGTTTCTTAAATTCCACATATAAGTGACATCAAATGGTATTTGTCTTTCTCTGAATTATTTTGCTTAGGATTATACTCTAGTTCTTTTCATGTTGTTGCAAATGGCAAGATCTCATTCTTTTTTATGGCTGAAAAATACTCCACTGTGTGTATATGTGCGTGTGTGTGTGCCCTTCCATATCATGGTTATTGTAAATAATGCTGCTATAAACATAGGGGCGCATGTATGGATTTTTGAATACCTTTCAAGAACAGTATGCTAATCTAAGATCAGACCTGTCTTTTCATCTTCTTGAATAGTGCTTCTCAAATTATCTGTGGTAGAGGGTCAAGTTTTTATTTTTCCTCCCATATATCAACAATCAATACTTTTATGAAGTATAATAAAAGTAAAATTAAGCAAAATATATGCAAAATAGAGGTTAAAAATATTACATTCAGCAGACATAATATTATTTGAGTAAGTTGCTATAAGTTGTCTGAACACTTATTCTTGATTTCTAGATTTACTTATAATAGACCAGTAAATGAATATACATTGGTCGCTGGACCACACTTTGAGTTATCACTGTATTAGAAGACTCTTGCCTTGAATTACACAATTCATTAAAGAAATTTGTATCATGTAATTGAAATTAAAGTGCTATTTTGAGGTTTAAAACAAACCCCTATAACCAGGCATAGTCAAAACTATGAAGTAACGAGACTTTTTCTGTGCTCATTTTTTTCATTTAGCAACCATTAGCCCCTCAAATCTTCCCTTTCTTTTTCTTCCTCCTTACTGAAACTAACATTTGTACAAGGCTTTCTAGTTATGACCTAAGTAGATATCAATTCTCTTATCAGATTCACACAATCCTGTGAGATGGATTTTCTAAACAAAAGGCTCAGATCTATTGACTTGCTTAATATCACTTAACCAATAAGGAGTGAAGGGAAGGAAGAAAACTCAAGCTCAGCTCTTTAAATGTTCATTCCTTTCATCCAACGACCTACTAAATATTTATTGAGAACCTACAATGTGCTAGGCATTGTTGTAGGCACTGGAAATATAGGAGTGAGTAAGAGTGATACAAATCCCCATTTTCATGGAGCTTATAGTCTTTGGGGCCTGGTGGGAATGGTGGTGATGGTGTGTGGTGAAGACAATAAACAAAATAATTACATGAAAGATAGATCACGTGGTGATTAAGTGCTTTGGAGAAAAATACAAGGAAAAGGAGAAAGAGCACATCAGAAGCTGAAGGATGAAATTTTACATGGGATAACCTGAGAGCAAAGGCCTTTCATGAGGGAATGGACTATGCAAAAAACTAGAAAAGACATGCTAGGCAGAAGGAACAAGCAGTACAAAAGTCCTGGAGTGTCACTATTGGGGTCAAGGATTAGCAAGGAGGCCAACGTGCTTGCAGGCAGCAGAAAGAACAAAAAAGAGTCCTAGAAGATGCAGTTACAGAGGTAAGGAGCTAGGAGAGACACTTGTAGGCCATTATAAGGACTTTGGTTCTTCCTCTGAGATAGGAAGTCATTAAAGATTTTTGAGCAGAGGAATGCCATGATTTAACTCAAATTTTAATGCAATCACTCTGTGTGCCATGTTAAAAAGAGAATGTGGGGCAAGGGTAGAAATGCAAAGACCAGTTAGGATGGCACTGTATTAAACCAGGAAAGAGAAGATGGTGTCTAGGAGCAGGGTGGTAGCAGCTATATTTTGAAGATAGCTGACTGCACGGACAGACTGGATGCAGGGAAGGAGGTAAAAACAGAAATCAAGGAGAACTTCCCCAGTCTGGGTCAGTTAATTAGAAAGAGAAAGTTGCCATTTATGGAGATAGAAAAGACGGTGAAAGCATAAGGATCGGGGCCGGTGTGTATCAGAAGCTTGATTTTGAACATATCAAATCTCAGACGCTAATAAGGCATCCAAGTGGTAATGTTTGGAGTAAGGAAATCAGAGAAGAGGCTGAAATTATCTATCTTTCTATTTGTATTCTGGAGTCATCAGCCTATACTGATGACTCCATAGTCATCAATCCAATATTTAAATAGGAGTATTTAAATAGAATGGATGAAGTAACCAAGAGACTAAGTACAGATAGAGAAAAATTCTAAGGACTAAGCCCTGGGAGATAGTCTGATGCTTAGAGACTGGGGAGAAAAGGTGGCAACAGAAAAGGAGGCTGAGAAGGACTGGGTTCTTAGGAGGAAAACCAGAAGAGTATTGTGTCCTGGAAAATCAATGAAAAAAGGTGAAGAGAGAAAATGTATCAAGTGCTGTTCACAGGTTGAGTACTATGTGTGCTGGAAACTGACCACCGGATTTTGCAATGTAGAGGTCATTGGAACTTGACCAGAGTAGTGTGATGGGGCATATATGTGACAGCCTAACTGGAAAAGATTAAGAAGAGTGTAGAACAGTGAGGAGGGGAATTGAGAGAGGTGAGACAAGAGAGAAAAGAGAGCAGAAAAATGGTACAAAAAGCAGAGAGCAGATAAGAAAGGTACAAAAAAGAAAGCAGATAAGAGAGTACAAAAGCAGAGAGCAGATAAGAAAGGATATGAATGTATGCAAAGAGGGAGAGAGAAACTGGGAGGCAGGAAATGACCATAATTCTTGAGGCATTCTGCAATAATGTGAAGAAAAGAAATGGGATAATAATTGGAAGGTAAAAAAGTGATGTGAGAGTCAAGAAGAATCTTAATTATTAAGATGGAAGAATTAACAGCATATTTGCATATTAATGGAATGATCTTCTAGAGAGGGAAAAATTAATGCAGGAGAGGAAAATTGCTGCAGCAAGAACCTTGAGTAGGTGTCAGGGAATGGGATGGAGAGGGAATGTTGGCCTATGAGAAGAGCAGGAGCAAATTCATCCATAATAATGGGAGGGAAGCAAAGTACGGACACAGAGGTAGGAGGGGTAAGTGTGGTAATAGGAACTCATGGAAGTTCTTGGGACTGCTTCTCTTTCTCAGTGAAATAGGAAGCCAAACAAGGTAATGAGCTGAGGATGAGGATGAGGTGTTAGATTTATGAGAAGGTATAGGAATGAAATTCTCACTTAGGAGAGTAGGAGAATGACCAGATAAAGAAGAAGATGTCGTATGATTGCTGGGCAGCATGAGAAGTCTAGTATTGGTGAATTATTCAGAATATACTGTATGCTGTTGTCCCTCTGTGCTCAGGGTCTTCCATCTCCATCCTCCTACACCGTGTCACACACCCCCATCCTCCTTCACAAAGTGCCAAAGAAACTGATAAAAGTGCTTCTAAGAAATGAGTGGTTGAACACTCAAGATGTGTAAAAGGCAAGACAAATATAATTAAATGTCTAATAAGATTTATCTTAGGGAATGGGAGAGTTTGGGTCATACCTAGAAATCCAAATATAAAATTAAGCAACTATATTTTGGTAAAGCCAAACATGTCTTCTAGCTGGATTTAAGCTGTTAATTTAAGACTTCTAGTGTATTATTACAGTTAGGAGTGTTTGCATTTAATAAGAATTAAAAGCTTTAAAGGAATGCTTTAATTCACTGATTTGTTCAAAAGTGTAGTCTAATGACCCCTAACAGGGATCCACAAAGTCACACCATTTTTATAATAATACTAATATATTACTCTTTTTTAAAATTCTCATTCTCTCTTAAGAGGCTACATAAGACATACACGAAATATGATTTCACAACGGATTGTTGAGGGCGCTAGGAGAGCCAGCTGGTGTCTATTAAGCCTGACTTAAAAGAAATTTGCAAAAGGTAAAACTGTCAGTCTTGTCACTCATTTTTTGTTTTGGAAAGAGTTGTTTTTCATAAAATACTTATGTTAACACGTCTCAGGTTTGTTATTTTGAAATGAATATTTAAATTCTGTCTCAATTTTAATCATGAATATAATAAATATCCATAGATATAGCCCCTCACAAACAAAAAGCTCCTTGGGGTTCCTCGATAATTTTTAAGGGTGTTAAAGGGTTACAAAAGTTTGAGACCAAAAGTTTGAAAACTGATGCTCTAATCATTGAATTCCTACAGTCTCCTAATAAACAAAGAAAACTTACAGAATAGTGGAGAAATTGGGGAAAATGGTGATTACCTATAAATTACAGGTAGCTATTTAATCTGTTTAATCATTATGCTGGCTGTGCCTATTCCATTTTTGTTTTAACAATGCAAAAATTCATATATGTAGGATGAGACTTGCAAATTTTATAAGGTTTATTCCCTTGAGTTCAAATTCCTTTGAAAATCAAGTTAAAAATTGAAAAGATGACATGAAAACTCAGAACATTACTCAATTTAAAATACATATCAGTATCATTCACACAGGAGAAAGAATACTCTAAATAAACTCAAAATTGCTCAAAAGAGTCCACCAGTGAAATCTGGTGTTTTTCTTTTTTTTTTTTTTCCAATTATTGATTATGCTTTCCGTAATACACTGTCTCTGCCATTCTGTGATGTTTAAGCTTTATGCACAAACTATGTCATGATAATCCAGGCTCTTTCAAAGAATACACTTTGGTTGTGAATTTATGCTTGCTTCTGTAACTAACATCATCCCCAAGCACATCAAACAAAACTTAGCTTATGAAGCATCCAAGCCAAAGCAACTGAGGGGTGCAAGAACATTTGCCTGGCGCATTAGACAAAAAGCTAAGAAAATTTAGTTTTCAAGTTTTTTTTTTTTCAAGTTATTTTTGAAACACTATCAGTGCATTTTCCAGGAAACCAAAGAAAACACTAAGACAAAGAATTTCCTTGCCATCTCCCAACCCAGAATACTCTGACATAAGGAAACATTCTTGAGACACATCAAGGCCAAATGGCTTAAGGAGTCATGTCAGGGAATTTTTTTTTTAATGATTTGATTCTTAGATGAGCCAAAAAAATCTTTAAACACTTAAAAACATTAATTCAATATCATAAAAAACCTGACTAAACTAAGAATTGGATAAATAAAGCCAAACTTTTTAGGTTCAATTTAATTTGCATATAAGCACATTTGCTGAAACCATTGGCTATGATAGGTCTCCCAGATGGTAACACAAAGTTAGTAGGCATAGGAAATTATGTGTCAAGTGTGGGGATAAATAGATAATTGATACTAAACTAACAAGCAGAGTTGAATTTATGATTCTTATGAAGTCTTATGAAAATAACATACCAAAAATGAAGTAAGAATTGAGTAATTTTGGTGGTATTTAAGAAAAGCAAAACAAAGGAATATTTAGATACAAGATTTTGCATGGATACAAATAAAATTTCTGAAACATTTTGGGACATAATGCCTTCCTTCTTGGTGCCTAGGAAAATATCAGGCCTATTCAAACAAATTTCAGGGTAAGTGGAAAAAGAAAATTTTAAGTAATGATTTCAAAAGTTTTTTATTAATCCCTTTATGTGTCCCTAATGTCAAAGAAAAAGCTAAATTCAAAATTCCTAAATGAAATGCTTTATATGACGAAATTTTGAAATAATTTTTGGTTCTACTGAATTACCTTTCACTCAGAGCCTTACATGGCAAAAAAGCTGAACTATAACAAAACTTCACCTGTGCCTTTAATAATAATTCAAATCACACAATCTTCCTCAATTACATATTTTTTTCAGTTATTCGGCAATTCATGCAACAGCAGGGGTCGCAATGTACTAGTTAAATGTTTCAGGAAAGGCAAGGAGGGGATTAAATGTTCAGATAGCGCAGCTTTATTAGAACCTGAAAGATTCATGGTTCATTGTACTCCAGTTAAAATAATCTCTCATTAATGAAAAGATTTTTCAATTATAGGGTCCCCAAATAGTAATAAAGAAAACCTACTTAAAATCTGATAGCACTTCCAGTTGAAACAGCATCCCTTAAAAATCATTTCCAAAAAGTTCTACCACATGTATAGCCCTACAAAAGTGGTTTTACAGTTTTTGCATCTTTTAAAAAATAAGCAATTGCTATATATAAAATAGGCAATTCTTTAACTCAGTCAGCAACTTGAACATATATTAAACTGAATTTCCTTCTAAAAAAACAAAACCAAACTGACCACTTGTACTCTACTCTATGCTCTTTAATTCCTTCTCCATGACTACAATGAAGAAAATGTATCCCAAATTCTTCAAATATTTGATTTACAAAAGGTTTTTTCCATTAAAAAAAATTTCAATTCCATGGAATCACTTTAATCACTACTTGCCAAGAATAGCCTAGAAATATTTAATTTTTTACTCTATAACACATAAAAAAATCCAGCAGAAACAGTGATTAATATTCCTGAAGATTTGATGGGAAAGTAGTGTAATCACATTCTCCTAGTTCACTGTTTTCCAAATGAATGTCAAATCAATCAGAGAACATAAAATCAACGAGTAAGTCATAAGTAGAATAAAAAAACAATGGAAGATAATAGCAAATACAGTTCGCTGCACATAGAAATGGTAGATACTGCTTTGTGAACATTCAAAAAATTAGTATGTTAAAATCTAATATATAATAAAATATAATTAACATGCACATATGGATATATATACACTTGCATATCACGTTACGCATGTGAGTATTCAATTGTTGTATAAACTGTTACAGATTGCGATAAAAGATGTTTGAAAGTCACTGCTCTATTCCAATTATATCCTATCTCTTTAAAACCTATGCTCTCTATAATGCTTCCTTACTACAACTTCTATATAATCGTAATGGCAAAAGACCTGAGTTATTACATATATCACTGAATTTCTCAATTGAGAAGTTTAGTTTATCGTGTTAGGAGTTAATGATTTAATTTTTCCACACAAGTAACATATACATTAACAAGTGTAAAAATGACTATTCTATTATTAATCATTTATCAGGAAATAATTTATACACTAAATATAATTGCTTTGGTTACAACAGAGAGAACAATCAAGCAAAATAGGTTTCTTCACAGTTAAAAGAAATGTTCCAAAGTCCATGCAATAAACCTTTCTAGGAGGAGTATGTAACTGGGAAGAAAACCCTTTGGGCATTCATTTGGAATTCATTTTTTTTTTTTTTAAAGATTTTATTTATTTATTTGACAGAGAGAGAGATCACAAGTAGGCAGAGAGGCAGGCAGAGAGAGAGGGGGAAGCAGGCTCCCCGCCGAGCAGAGAGCCCGATGTGGGGCTCGATCCCAGGACCCTGGGATCATGACCTGAGCCGAAGGCAGAGGCTTAATCCACTGAGCCACCCAGATGCCCCTTGGAATTCATTTTTAACAAAATATACAGTTCAAATAAGCTCACTTGTCAGTTTCCAAGACCATAGGAGATTAGAAATATATCATTAGAGGAGAGGAAAATTGCTGCTATAGAACTGCAGCTGGTACAGAAGAAATGAGAAGCGACAGCTAAAAATAAGAGGGGAAAAGAGAAAACCTGTATATAAAATTAAATATACATGGAATTTTGGGACCATTTAGCAAGGGGAAACACTCGAGCACAGTAATATTTACACTTTTGTATAATAAATTATCTTCAAAATTACAAACTCGAATCAATGATTTAAAAAACAGTCACAATTAATACTCATAAGAGCACTTGGAACCCAGGTACTCTGGCTCCAAAGCCCATTATTCACCTACACTATACTTCTCAATAAAAATTTAAATTGTGTTTATGGTATTAAAGTACATTTAAGAAAATATTTATGAAAAGAAAGATGTAATCAATTTTAAAGACCTTTATATAAAATGATTAAATACTCTTCACAGTATAAGCCAAGAAAACTTACCTATCAAAAAGACCCATTCCTGGATAGCTACGGTTTGTATTCTACATAATTTCTCATATTTGTAATTTCTTAACACTTACTGTACTCTCATTTAGCCCTTCCTTATTAATATGCACTATTTTCTACATACTGAGATGAGAAAACTGACATATAGGTTAAATAATTTGCACAATAGCACACAGCTAACAACTGTGAAGCCAATATTCAAATTCATATAGTCTGGCTCCAGAATTCTAGCTGTTAATCAATGTGCTCTGTGCTACTACAGTTGTCAGATACACTACATATGGTAGTATTGCTGTAATGTCTCAGGATGTACTTTTTAAGAGATTCTGGTAATCCTGGAAACCCAGCTAAAATAAAATTCAGGGGCACCTAGCTGGCTCAGTCAGTAGAGTGTGTGACAACACTTGATCTCGGGGTTGTGAGTTCAAACCTCACGGTGGGTGTAGAGATTACTTAAAAGTAAAAATCTTAAAAAAAAAATAAAAATTCAGAAAAACTGGAAAATACTTTTCAGGATTGTTAGGTTGCCTGCTCACCAGCATTCCAGTACGAATCCTTCCAAGCATTTGCCCACCCCCTTAACGTTTGGTATGGCCATATGACTTGCTGTTATCAATAGAAATACAAACAAAAATTGGATTGTCACTTCAGCGTGGAAGCCTTCAAGACAAGTTTGCCAATCTCCATTTTCTCTTTCCTCCTTCCCTGGTGCCATGTCGAGGTTCTGTTAGTCTTAGTCTCTGACTGATGATAACATGGACCGACACTTTCTACTCACTCATTATGGATATATAATATGAGCAAGAAGTAAATCTTTGATGTGTTTTAAGCTACTGAGATCTTAAGGTTGTTTATTAATAATCATAGCCTTGCCTTCCACTAATAGATTTGGCAGGTTTTTCCTGGGAAGTGATGAATATAAGGGCCATTTTTGGGTCATGATAAATACAAACAATTAAAAGTTTACAAAATGGTTAAGTTCTAAAAATTCATATTGAAATCAGTTACTTGGATTTTGGAACATTTTTTTCTATAGGCTCACCTTATAAAAGGCCTACAGAAGCTTATTTAACTCATAAATGAAAAAGCGTAGGAAATAATAGTGACTTTAAAATAATTAAATTAAAAGAAGTAAATAATAGAGATAAGTAAATAAATATAAACCTGTATTCTAAATACTTATAGACATTTGAAGCATTTTATAGAAGTTGAAGGCACTGTTCTTTAGTATATTTGAATTTCTCTTCAATATGTACATTTTCTCCCTTTCCTTGATCCTCAAGTATCAGAAGATACTCTCTTTTGTTTATTATGTATGATTGCCATTGCTTCTACGACATGCAAGTGGAATGAAAAGGTGGAACCAAAGAAAGCTATTAAGCAAAAGACATATGAACGTTTGAAAAAAAAACAACAGAATGATTTCAGATCCTACTTATTAGTGTTCAGATAGATCAACGTTGTCATGAGTTAATAAGCGATATTTGTTCCTCATATGGCAAAAAGGCTGAGTTATAACCAACTTCTCTTTGCTTTTAATAATTACTCAAAACAAAGCTGGGGCATCACGTTGCCCTATATTACACTATATTACAAAGCTGTGATCACCAAGACAGTATGGTACTGGCACAAAAACAGATACATAGACCAATGGAACAGAGTAGAGAGCCCAGATATGGATCCTCAACTCTATGGCCAAATAATCTTTGACAAAGCAGGAAAAAATATCCAATGGAAGAAAGAGTCTCTTCAATAAATGGTGCTGGGAGAACTGGACAGCTATAAACAGAAGAATGAAACTCGACTATTCTCTTACACCATACACAAAGATAAACTCGAAATGGATTAAAGACCTCAGTGTGAGACAGGAATCCATCCAAATCCTAGAGGAGAACATAGGCAGTAACCTCTTCGATATCAGCCATAGCAACTTCTTTTAAGACACATCTCCAAAGGCAAAGGAAACAAAAGCGAAAATGAACTTTTGGGACTTCATCAAGATAAAGAGCTTCTTCACAGCAAAGGAAACAGTCAACAAAACAAAGAGACAACCCACAGGATGGGAGAATATATTTGCAAATGACACTACAGACAAAGGGCTGATATCCAAGATCTATAAAGAACTTCTAAAACTCAACACCCAAAAGACAAATAATCATGTCAAAAAATGGGCAGAAGACATGAACAGACACTTCTTCAATGAACACATACAAGTGGCTAACAGACACATGAAAAAATGTTCATCATCACTAGGCATCAGGGAAATTCAAATCAAAACCACACTGAGATACCACTTTACACCAGTTAGAATGGCAAAGATTAACAAGGCAGGAAACAACCAATGTTGGAGAGGATGTGGAGAAAGGGGAACAATCTTACACTGTTGGTGGGAATGCAAGTTGGTGCAGCCACTTCAGAAAACAGTGTGGAGATTCCTCAAAAAATTAAAAATAGAGCTACCCTATGACCCTGCAATTGCACTACTGTGTATTTACCCCAAAGATACAGATGTAGTGAAAAGAAGGGCCATATGCAACCCAATGTTCATAGCAGCGATGGCCACAATCGCCAAACTGTGGAAAGAGCAGAGATGCCCTTCAACAGACGAATGGATAAAGATGTGGTCCACATATACAGTGGAATATTACTCAGCCATCAGAAAGGATAAATACCCAACTTTTTCATCAACATGGATGGGACTGCAGGAGATTATGCTGAGTGAAATAAGTCAAGCAGAGAAAGTCAATTATCATATGGTTTCACTTACTTGTGGAACATAAGGGACAGCATAGAGGACATTAGGAAAAGGAAGGGAAAAATGAATAGGGGGTAAGTGAAGGGAGAGACAAACCATGAGAGACTGTGGACTCCGAGAAACAAACAGAGGGTTTTAGAGGGAGGGGGAGTGGGGGGTTGGGTTGGCCTGGTAATGGGTATTAAGGAGGGCACGTATTGCATGGAGCACTGAGTGTTATACGTAAACAATGAATCTTGGAACACTACATCAAAAACTAATGACGTACTGTATGGTGACTAATATAACACAATAAAAAATAAAAAAATAATAATAATTACTCAAATCACAACACCTTTCCATATTTTTTCAACTCATTCTCCAAGAAAAATTTTGTGGATATTTTTGTGAGGAGCATTATTTAGCCATCATCTGTTTTATTTCCCATAGAAAGATAAGCCAAGAAGTTACTAAGGTAAGCTAACTATAAACAGCTCCGCAGAATCATTTTGCTTTCCAACAGTTTTTACAGATCAGCCAAGAATAGAGGTAAAAACTTCTCAGATCCTCCATTTATCCTATGTAATGTAAGATTTGAATAATACTAGCTTTTTACTTTCCTTGGTGTAGTAGAATCTGATGCCATAGGAATTTATATTTCAAAGAAAATAATGAAGCAACACTTTGAAAGAATGACTCCAATAAGCTGAACACTTTTCAGTAGCTCTCTCATCTCTACCATACGAAGAGTTCAAGGTCACCATTGCTTCTCAGTAACAGCCTAAACTTGATGTATTTTTTATATATTTGCTGAAAGATAAACATATTTCTCCGAATATTATGTTTCCTTTTAGTGGTTTCCTCTTTTCACTTTTATTCTATCAGACAAATTTTTCTTTTTTAACCCTTACCTCTCTTGAGCTCTAGACCTATGTTTTTACCTGCTCACTGAACATCTTTGTCTCCAAAATGTCTCAAACTGAATCTATAGCTGACTCCTTCCAATGACTTCCTTCACAATTCTTTCTCTTCCTGGCACTAGCATTCTGTCATTGGGTTTTATGAGTTCTTCCTCTCTCTATCATTACACACATTTGAAAAGTAAGCATGTCATATTAAGTCTTCCAGTAACATGTACCTCTTTTGCCTCATGCCTGATATACTACTTCTTCTCTATTTCAGGTTTTCTGTACTTTTGGTCTTGCTCTTACAACAGACTATGGTTCTCATCTTTAGACTCTAGTTTTAGTCCCTCCAACAGAATGTCAGATTAATTTATCTAGAGCAGTATTCTGATTGTGATCCAACTAGCTCAAAAAATCTGCAATGATTCCCACAATCAACTAAATTATGTATAACTTCTTAGCATAGCCTTAATTTTCATAATACCACATAAGAGCACAAACCCCATTTATTTTCAAGGTTACCTCCCACTATCTTTTTAGTTGTTTTTCCTCATACTGACCTAACACCACCTATGCCATAGATAATGTTGATCACTTTACCTGAAATACTTTCTACAGCTTCTATTCTTCTTCTTTATAAAGATCACCTTGTTAAAAGGACCCATCTGTCAATGTCCATCTCAAATGGCACTTTGACTATGAAGTACCAATAAGGGAGCGTTCTCTCTTTTGAATCTCAATATATCCACAGATTGAAACATATTTCTCTATAGTGCTTAGCACTGTGCTTTGCCATAGATTTCCAACATTTTACTGAATTAAAAATGAATCAAACTGCACACACATCACAGGAAAGTAAAAATAAATAAGCTACCTAGTTTGTCAATAAAGACAATATCTATGAGAAGGGTATTTGTACTCAGAGACAAATAAGTCAGCAACACTTATAGAATGTCCACTTTGATCAAGTAATGATGATGATGGTGGTGGTTAAAAAATGATTATAGCTAATATTTATTAAGAAAATATGGGACTTAATCAAAATAAAAAGCTTCTGCACAGCAAAGGAAACAGTCAACAAAACAAACAGGCAACCCACAGAATGGGAGAAGATATTTGCAAATGACACTACAGACAAAGGTCTGATATCTAAGATCTATAAAGAACTCCTCAAACTCAACACTCAAAAAACAGATAATCATGTCAAAAAATGGGCAGAAGGCATGACCAGACACTTCTCCAAAGAAGACATACAAATGGCTAACAGACACATGAAAAAATGTTCATCATCATTAGCCATCAGGGAGATTTAAATAAAAACCACACTGAGATACCACCTTACATCAGTTAGAATAATCAAAATCAATAAGACACTAAACAACAAATGTTGGAGAGGATGTGGAGAAAGGGGAACCCTCTTCCACTGTTGGTGGGAATGCAAGTTGGTGCAGCCACTCTGGAAAACAGTGTGGAGATGACCCTGCAATTGCACTACTGGGTATTTGCCCCAAAGATACGGATGCAGTACAAAGAAGGGCCACATGTACCCCAATGTTCATAGCAGCAATGGCCACAATCGCCAAACTGTGGAAAGAGCAGAGATGCCCTTCAACAGACGAATGGATAAAGAACATATGGTCCATATATACAATGGAATATTATGCCTCCATCAGAAAGGATGAATATCCAACTTTGTTTCAACATGGATGGGACTGGAAGAGATTATGCTGAGTGAAATAAATCAA
>CM052893.1:10760247-10789197 GCA_028534135.1 Potos flavus | reverse complement strand
TTTTTTAATTAACACATAATGTATTATTTGCCCCAGGGTACATGTCTGTGGATCCTCAGGCTTACACATTTCACAGCACTTACCATAGCACATACCCTCCTCAATGTCCATAACCCAGCCACCCTATCCCTACCCGCCCCTACCCCCCAGCCACCCTCAGTTTGTTTCATGAGTTTAGGAGTCTCTTATGGTTTGTCTCTTTTCTGATCCCCTCTTTTAAAACACAAATCTTTAAAAAAAAAAAAAAAAACCAACAAAACAAAAAACCCACAAATCTTGATCCATACCTTGCATCATGTATAAAATTAACTAAAAATAAATATCCTACACTAAAACAACAACACATATCTTACAAAACCTCAGAAAAAATAGGAAGAACTTTTTGTGACCTTGAGTTAGTCAAATATTTCTTAGATACAACAACAAAATGCAATCTATTAAAAATTGTTTTTTGATATATGGACTTCATAACAATTAAAACCTTCTGTTTTTTGAAGTCACAGAAAAGGAGAAAATACTTG
The DNA here is from genome assembly GCA_028534135.1 of Potos flavus. Classification (NCBI taxonomy): domain Eukaryota; kingdom Metazoa; phylum Chordata; class Mammalia; order Carnivora; family Procyonidae; genus Potos; species Potos flavus. Next base: position 10,788,676 of record CM052893.1, on the reverse strand, counting down.
TAAAATATATAACTGATAAAAGACCTATTCAAAATATAAAAAACTCTTAAAACTTAATAGGAAAATAAGCAATCTGAGGACTATAGATCCTTTCTCTTGTTCCTCTTAAAATCATACTCTAATATGACTTATTCTTTTTGTTATATTGTATTTATTTAGTAAATATGCAAACTCAATTTAAATCATTAATTGACTTTTTTTTAGTGAACTAAATTTCCTTTAAAATATATTAACTCTAAAATGCAAGGTCAGTGTCAGTTCACATCAACAGTAAAATGAACACTTTATTTAGACAAATAACACAACCTCACAAATAGAGCAACCATTCCTTCTCTCCACCCCTTTTAAATAAAATTGCCACAGGCCTCATCTGTTACTAATTAAATCGAGATATTATTTTTCTTTTAAAATAGCAATGGTACACACTGGTTGTTATAGCAAACTTAATAATAAAGTAAATGGAGAGTTTTTTAAAAATTAATTTGTATTTCCATTGCAGAAAATGGAATGTGACATATGTACCCTGTAGTCCAATCAGATGGTTAAACACTAGACATAGCCTTCCAATCATCTGTTTCTGATTAATAAAAGCTCAATCCCAAAAACTAAATTTAGTAATTGTCTCAACATGCATTGCCCTTTCAATTCTATGTCTATAAAATGGAATTTATAGTTAATTAGTACTTTTATTCAATGTTTTCTATAAAGTGACAGTTTACCAACAATCTGCAAATTTATTTCAGCCTTTAAGTAATTCTTTTTCCGTGTTTCTGGAAGCCAACATCTAAAAGTTGCTTATTATTAATCTTGCTAAAAGTGTTTTTTTTTTTTTTTAAACATAAAGAAATTTTTTCCCTCCTCTGAGAGCAGAGAGAGGATAGGAAGCCAAATACCTGCAGATATTTCTTTGAGCAAATTACTTAACCTCTCTGATTTTCTCCTACTTCATCTGCAAAATTAGCTAAATCTAGACATGGATGTAAGGTCTAGTCAAGCTCTGAAGATTTTGATTCTATACAATGCCTTTAAATAAAATGCATTTCTTCCACAATAAAAAATGAAATGCATACGGTCTGTAGTAAAAATCTGGCTAATCACATCATTTTTATGACCTTGGATGAATGACCTTTCCTGAGCCTCTGTTTTTCCTTCTCAATAAAAAGTTAGATTTGATGAGACAATTTATATGGTATCTTCCAAATCTAAGATCTTACCAGAAAATGATTTTTAATAATAATTTTGAGATCTTTTCTGATAGAATGAACACGTAAGTTTATTTCCTAAATACAAATCTAAGCAAAACATAGCAGACACATGCTGATGGCAAATCAATTTGAATTTTGCGAACCTACTAAAGTGAACTTAATCTAAACATGTAAATGGAAAAAAAATACACTTCAACTTATAGCAAAGAGAAGCATTATTTAGCTACACTCTACTCAAGAGTGTGTATATATATATATATAGATATATATCTATATATATATCTCACCATCTCATCATATTCTTAAGATCAATGAAAACAAAAAAATGTTTTTTATTATTCTAAATAAATTCAATCTTAAAACAATATCAGGAATACAGTGATCATCAATAATTATATACTGGTGACGAAAATGAGAGATACTAAATATCTATGGTTAAAATAAAATTTCATTTATTTCAAGTATCAGAATTCAAGGCACTTATTAAGTCTGATAAATGAGTCTCAGATTTTCAAAAAGCGTGCTGTGTTATTCAATGAGCATAAGGTACTTCCTAGTTCATTTAACTTCAAAAGAAGAAAAAAGAGCAGCCAGAAATACTATAGGTTTAGACTATCTGAAGGAGAATCCACTTACACCAATAACACACAGTCATATTATGACCTGTATTAGCATATACTTCTAAAATGGTCCTCAGTGTAGTTAAGGTCAATGATCTAACAATTCTATTCCTAGGAATCTAATAAATTAATCAGAAATATAGACAATGAGGGGTGGCTGGGTGGCTCAGTGGGTTAAGTGTCTGTCTTAGGCTCAAGTCATGATCTCAGGGTCCTGGAATAGGCTGCCTGCTCAGTGAGGGGGGGGTCTGCCTCTCCCTCTCCCTTTGCCCCTCCCTCTGCTGGTGCATACACACACTCTCTCTCTCTCTCTCAAATAAATAACTAAATAAAATCTTAAAAAAAGAAATACAGACAATGATGCATATACAAATGTGTTCACTCAGGTGTTATTTATGATAGCTATAATTATAAACAACTTAAATATCTGAAATTGAGTTGTGGTTAATATATGAACTATTTAATGTAACAGTTACATTAGACTTTGATGTCATGAAAAAAAGCAGATAGCTTTTATTCTATACATTATTTCTGAATTGTGTATATTTTTCAAAAGGAGAAATACTACATAATCAACTTGTATTTCTTAAAGACCATTGTATCAACACAAAAAGATGGCAAACAGGAACCTACTATAATAATTCAAACAAGAAAATTAAGAGGGTATAAAGAAAGAGGGCATGAACTAATACAACTGCACTGAGAATAGAAAGAAGGTGTAACTTCAAGAGATACTTAAGGAGAATCAATAGGTTGTGGCTACCAACTGGAATGGAAGTTCAAAAATGAGAGATTGGCAGAGAAAGACAATTATCATATGATCTCTCTGATATGAAGAATTTGAGAGGCAGGGCGGGGGGTCGTGGGGGGTGGGGGAGGGAAATAAAAAAAGATCAGATCGGGAAGGAGACAAACCATAAGAGACTCCTAAACTCACGAAACAAACTGAGGGTGGCTGGGGGGTAAGGGAGGGTAGGGATAGGGTGGCTGGGTGATGGACATTGAGGAGGGTATGTGCTATGGTAAGTGCTGTGAAATGTGTAAGCCTGATGATTCACAGACATGTACCCTGGGGCAAATAATACATTATGTGTTAATTAAAAAAAAATAAATAAAAAAAATGAGAGATTGGGCTAGATTGTAATTCCCACACACTAATATCAGAAATGTAGAAGATAATATAAGGGAAAATAATAAGCCAGATGATTCTGAAGCAGTATCTTAAATTTAAATTCCTTTCTACATATTATGTTTAATATGGAAAGATTCATCCTATGTAATATGTTAGGAAAAAATTTTTATCCAGGTAGTTTCAATTAAGTGCAATATGAACTAATGAGGCATATAGTTCCTAATGAAGCCATTTAAGTGAGTTACTGCTTTTGTAAAATTTTCATTCAGAATTATCTCAGTAGGGGGATAATGTGTTTACTTTTATCAAAACATCCTAACTTGAAAATGGTGAACATGGACTATTTAAATGTAAGTTACCATATCATTTTTATTCTCCATAAAAATGCTGAGTTTCTTCAAGAATGACACAACTAGAATAAGCAGCTCAAAATTGTCCCGATCAAGAGCCTTCACCAGCATGTGAACTATGTTCTTATTCCTCATCTTCAGTTCTGTACGTGTATCTTCAGCAAGATTCAGAAGCAAATAAAGAGCAACTAGAAGAGTAAAATGGATGAGTATTAAATGACTGGCATATTGAATCAACAATTTCATAAATCATTTCTACTCAGCATAATAACAGATGCAGTTCTAAGAAGATAACATTATTTTGAAAATTTTAGTTTATTATTAATTGGCTCATTAGGAAACACTGGTTATTATTGAGAAATATATATATGTTGTATAAAATTAAACTATATATATATATATATAATAATTTCCTTATGATGCTGAGAAGGACACAAACCAAATCAAGATAATGATTCTTACCCTCTTGGAGTTTAGAGCTTAATAGTAAGCAAGTGGCATTAAAAGTATATGTTAATAAATAATAAAACAGGCAGACAGGGAAAAATAATTTTATACATGTAGAAAACAAAGTAAAACTTCAATAACTAGGAGCTGCTGTGTTAAAACGAACTATAAACTAAGAACAAACTAATGGTTACCAGAGGGGAGGTGGGTGGGTGATAGCTTAAACAGGTCATGGGGATTAAGGAGCACACTTGCTGAGATGAGCACAGGGTATTGTGTGGAATTGTTAAATCACTATATTGTACATCTGAAACTAATATAGCACTGTATGTTAAATAACAACAACAAAAAGAACTATAATCCAAAATGTATAGTATAGCTAGAGCTAGGTATGAGGATACTAAAATCTATTTTACATATTCAAACTGATTTCTGATAGTTACTATAGAAAATGCCACATGGAATTCAGTAATGCAATTGTTTTACTAGACAAAGTTAAGGCACTGTCTACTAATTCCAAGCAAAATTTCTTTTAGATACCTATAATAAAAATGCTTAGGTTCTCATAAGAAACTCGTATAATTCTTCCCTTTTGACAGTGAGAATTTGTAGCATATAATGTTTTCCATTTTGCCTTGACTGACAGGAAGTTTCAGAGTAAAGACCTGAAAGGTTTCTGTCAGAATTTGTAGGCTATTATGATCAACACAATCCTATGGCTTTGGTTTACTCATTATTTTAGCATTTCATGTATTCTTATAAGCCATCTCTATACCTTTATGAAAATAAGAAATATATACAATAGTTGTAAATATTTAATTTACTTAACAAATATTTTAGTTATAAAGGCAATTCATATTAATCAGGGCAACTGTATGCCAGGCACTGTACTAGTTGATATATAAACAGTAAACCATTTTAAGAAAATTTTATGGGGAAATATTGATTATAAATTTCACAGGTGAGCAACCTCAGATTCAGAGAAGGTAAATAACTTGCCCTACCCACATAGCAAAAAGTGATGGAGCTAAATTAAAATTCAAGCCCATCGGAATCCAAAGCCCGCATATTTACACTATTACATCATGCTGACTTTCCATGCAAGGCATTATTAAAACGTTTTAAAGTTGTGTTGAAATCCAAAGTCTCTTTCAGATGGGAGGGAAGGGAGTGTCCTTAGGACACAGACTGTTCCAGGCATTGGACGTTTTTAGCCTTATATGTTGTCTGCACATAAGCATTGCACAGCATCTGTGGAGCAGCAAAAGAAGCCTTGGCTGGGTTTCTGAGGCAGCTATGCTCAACCTTAAGGTCAACTGACTGGGCTGTTTTCATTAGGAAGTTTCTGCAGGATCATTCTACTTCCATTTTCCATGCTGCGGGATTGTTCTGACGCCATTTTCCATGCTGTCTTTCCACAGACAGAAGGTGTTCCCTGTAAATAGTGTGGGATGTGCTGACTATCTTTGATGTATTTTAGATCTGTTCCCCTAATATTCATGTCAATAAAGGCTTGTTTCTCTGTCTGAAACCAAGCAATACGCTTAAAAAACTGGGAATTAAAAATTTGTGGTGTATGTTCTCTGATTTAAAGTGTTTTCGCACTCAAAAAATCAATTTCTATAACATTTTTTAAATGAAGTTGTATTGAAAAGCAAATAGTAGACCTTTGCTTCCAACCAAGAGAGATATAATGGGTTGAATAGTGTTCTCCCAAAATTCATGTCCCACAGAACCTCAGAATTTGACCCTATTTGGAAATGGATCTTTGCAGAGGTAATTAGTTAAGATAAGTCATAATGGATTAGGGTAGACCTTGAATTCAAGGACTTGTGTCCTTACAAGAATAGGAGAGGACATGGATACAATGGGTAGGTGGCCATGTAAAGATGGGGGGAGACTGGAGTGATGCAGCTGTAAGCCAAGAAACACCGAGGATTACTAAAAGCCACCAAAAGCTAGGAAGAGAAAAGGAAGGATTCTGGAGCCTTCAGGGGGAGCATGATCTTACTAACACTGTGATTTTGGCTTTCTAATCTCTAGAAACTGTGAGAGGATAAATTTCTGTTGTTTTATTAAATGAGCCACTTTGTGGTAGTTTGTTTTGGCAGCCCTAGGATATTAATACAACAGGGTAATGGTACCAGATTTAAACACTTACCTGAAACAACAACAATGACAACAACCAGACTAAAATATACAAAATAAAGATTTTCACAACAATGAACATCAGATAATTAAGGACAGTGACCCAAGAGATAAGAAATAAATGAGATGGCCCTATGATTGTCTCAGAATACTGCCCTGAGAGTTTCCAGGTCATGACACAGAGGGAAAATCCTGGTAGAACCCAAAAGAATCCTAGAGTTGAAGAGAGGGAATCAAAATACCAGGGAACCAAAGTGGCTAGATTTCACAGAAAAGAATGCCATCAAGGAGAAAACTGTACAGAGTGAGAATTCTGAACTTCTGCATATATATACCTTGTATATATATATATATATATATATATATATATATATATATATATATACACACACACATGTATATACAATGTATATACCTTATATACTAAGCAGAGCACTAACTGGTTAGGAATCCGAGGCTGGAAACAGAACAAAATAAGAGAATTAGAAGAAAAAGTACATGGTACACACACAAGACTGGAAATAATGCTTGTTTCTACCAGCCATACCAGAAACTTCATAATTCATGGGCATTAGGTAAAGTATTCAGAAGGGTTTTGCCCTGAAAGTAGGAAATAATAAGTTTTAGACTAAATGCTGCTTATCTCCACACCAAAAAATCATAATAGACACATTCAAAAAGATCAAACTGCTTCCAAGTAATTTAACTATGTCCCAGAAGAAAGTTCAAAAATATTTTTAGGAATAAAAAAATATCCAACACCAAACAAATTTCACACTGTCTGGTAGTCAATCGAAAATTATCAGCTCTTCAAAAAAGCAGGAAAATACAATGTATAAGGAGAAAAAAATCAGCCAACTGAAACAGACACCAAAGTTAGAATGTTCAGATAGAGACAGCGTGAGTGGCTCAGTTGGTTAAGCAACTGCCTTTGGCTCAGGTCATGATTCCTGGGAACAAAGGGGCTAGATGGTGCCATTTCCCACCTCTGCCCCTCAGCATAAACAGAGAGCCCCTTGTAGGAAGCAGCACAGTGCCCACGCTGCTAACTTGCATATACCAGGCCCTACCCGACTGTGCTTTTGTGGGAATGCCCATCTCAGTCAAGCTTGCCTTAGTCCCAATAAGGTGGATCCCACAGAAGTTCAACACAACCCCTGCTCACACCATGTTTCCCAACCAGAGAGTTCTGCAGGGCCTCAGTTCTGGTGGAAGTGGTGTCAGATCTCATTTCACAAGCAGACCACATGACACCTAGTTAAAACTTGCCACATTCAGGTGAGGAATCAAACGCTGCCCACACAGGCAAGGAGGGCTTCTGCAGAAGACTGGCCTGGAGGACAGAGCAAAACTCAACAGCAGGGCGCATGAAGAACATACCAGAGACACTCTCTGAAGGGCCAGGCCCTGGGTACTTTATGACCTCTTCATCATAAGGCCATTACTTTCAGGAACAGGAGTCATACTGGGTTTTATAATACACAGAAGAAGGCAGAGACGTAGACTAGACAAAAATGCCAAGAGGGAGGAATTTATCCCAAATGAGAGAGCAAGATAAGGTCAAGGCCAGCAATCTAAGTGAAAAATATATAAGTAATGTGCCATATGAAGAATATAAAGAAACAATCATAAGGATACTCACTGGGCTTGAGAAAAGAATAAAAGACATCAGTGAGACCCTTATCACAGAGATAAAAGAGTTAAAAAATAATCAGAGATGAAGAATGCAATAAATGAGATTGGGCAGGCCTGATGCAATGAAGTGGGCTGAAAGAAGTAGAGGAATGAATTAGTGACATCAAAGACAGTATAGAAAATAATGAAGCTGAAGAAAAGAGAGAAAGAAGAATTATGTAACATGAGAATAACATAGGGAACTTGTAAGTGACTCCATCAAATGTAGTAACATTTGTATTATAGGAGTCCCAGAAGAGAGAGAAAAGGGAACAGAAAATTTATTCCAAGAAATAATAGCTGAAAACTTCATCAGTCTGGGGAAGGAAACAGTCATCCAGACTCAGGAGGCACAGCGAACTCCCATCTAAATCAACAAAAGCAGGCCAACACCAAGACATATTATAATTAAATTTGCAAAATAGAGTGATAAAGAAAAAATCTGAAAAGCAGCAAGACAAAAGAAGTCAGTACTTTACAAGAGAAGATCCGTAAGGGTAGCTGGAGATTTCTCAACAGAAACTTAGCAAGCAAGAAGAGAGTGGTATGATATATTCAAAGTGCTGAATGGGAAAAATCTGCAGCTAAGGATACTCTATCCAGAAAGGCTATCATTCAAAATAGAAGGAGAGATAAAGGGTTTCCCAGACAAACAAAATCTAAAGGAGTTAATGGCTACTAAACCAGCCCTGCAAGAAATACTAAAAGGGCCACTTTGAGTGTGAAGGAGACCAAAAGTGACAAAGACAAGAAAGGATCAGACAAAATCTCCAAAAACAATGAAAAAACAAATAATAAAATGACAATAAATACATCTATTGATAATTACTTTGAATGTAAATACGCTAAAGGCTCCAATCAAAATGCATAGGGTGTCAGAATGGATACATCTATATGCTCCCTATAAGAACTCATTTTAGACCTGCAGACTGAAAGGGAGGGGATGGAGAAAATCATGCAAATGGATATCAAAAGAAAGCTAGAGGGGCGCCTGGGTGGCTCAGTGGGTTGGAGCCTCTGCCTTCAGCTCAGGTCATGATCTCAGGGTCCTGGGATCGAGCCCCACATCGGGCTCTCTGCTCAGTGGGGAGCCTGCTTCCCCCTCTCTCTCTCTGCCTGCCTCTCTGCCTACTTGTGATCTCTCTCTCTCTGTCAAATGAATAAATAAAATGTTAAAAAAAAAAAAAGCTAGAGCAGAATACTTGTATTGGACAAACTAGACTTTAAAACACACACTGTAACAAGAGGTAGATAATGCACTATATCATAATAAAGGGGACAATCCAACAAGATCTAACAACTGTAAAAAATTATCCACCCAACATGCAAGCACAAAAATATATAAAACAACAAACATAAAGGAACTGATTGATAACACTGTAATAATAGGAGATTTTACTATCCCACTTACATCAATGGACATATCATCTAAACAGAAAATCAGTAAGGAAACAATGGCTTTGAATCACACACAGGACTAGATGGACTTAACGGATATATTCAGAACACTCTGTACTAAAACAGCAGAATACACATTCTTTTCGAGGGCACATGGGGCATTCTCCAGAATAGATCACATATTAGATCAGAAATCAGGTCTCAACAAATACAAAAAGACTGAGATCATACCAGACACCTTTTCTGACCACAACATTATGAAACTAGAAGTCAACTACAAGAGAGCAATTGGAAAGACCACAAATACATGGAGGTTAAACAGCATGCTACTAAACAATGAATGGGCCAACCAGGAAATCAAAGAAGAAATAAAAAAAAATACATGGAAACAAATGACAATGAAAACACAATGATCCAAACCGTTGGGATGCAGCAAAAGTGGTTACAAGAGGGAAGTACATAGCCATACATGCCTACCCTAAGAAGCAGGAAAATCTCAAATAAACAACCTAACCTTACACCTAAGGGAGACAGAAAAAGAATAACAAATGAAGTCTAAAGCCAGCAGCAGAAGAAAATAATAAAGATCAGAGCAGAAAGAAATGATATAGGAACAAACAAAAAAACCCAAGCAATAGAACAGATTAATGAAACCAGGAGGTAGTTCTTTGAAAATATTAATAAAATTGATAAACCTCTAGCCAGACTTATCAAAATGAAACGAGAAAGGACCTGAATAAATAAAATCACAAATGAGAGAGGAGAAATAACAATACCACAGAAATACAAACAATTATAAGAGAATATTATAAAAAACTATAAACCAACAAATTGGACAACCTGGAAGAAATGGCTAAATTCCTAGAAACATACAAACTACCAAAACTGAAATAGGAAAAAATAGAAAACTTAAACACACCCATAACCAGCAAAAAAATGAATCAGTAATCAAAAAACTCCCAACTCTGAGGCCAGATGGCAAAGTCTACCAAATATTTAAAAAAGAGTAAATACCTATTCTCAAACTATTCTAAAAAGTAGAAAAGGAAAACTTCCAAATTCATTCTATGAGGTCAGAATTACCCAATACCAAAACCTTACCCTAAGGCCAAAACCAGATAAAGACTCCATTAAAATAGAATTAAGGCCAATGTCCTATATTGATGAACATGGATGCAAAGATTCTCAATAAAATTCTAGCAAACTGAATCCAACGATACATTAAAAAAAAATCATTCATGACAATCAGGTGGGATTTATTCTTGAATTGCAAGGGTGGTTCAATATTTGCAAATCAATCAACATGATACACAACATTAATAAAAGAAAGGACAAGAACCCTATGTTCCTTTCAATAGATGCAAAACAGCATTTGACAAAGTACAACATCCATTCAGGATAAAATCCACAACAAAGTAGGTTTAGAGCAAACATACTTCAGCTTAATAAAGGCCATTAAAAACCCACAGCTAATATCATCCTCAATGGGGAAAAACTGAGAGCATCTCCTCTATGGTCAGGTATAAGACAGGGATGTCCACTCTCACCACTGTTATTTAACATAGTACTGAAAGTCCTGGCCACAGCAATAAGACAACAAAAAGAAAAAAATGCATCCAAATTGGCAAGGAAGAAGTAAAACTTACACTATTTGCAGATGACATGATACTCTATATAGAAAACCCAAAAGACTGCACCAAAAACTGCTAGAACAGATACACGAATTCAGTAAAGTCACAGGATACAAAATCAATGTACAGAAATCTGTTACATTTCTATATATCGATAATGAAGCAGCAAAAAGAGAAATTAAGGAATCAATCCCATTTAAAATTTCACCAAAGGGACGCCTGGGTGGCTCAGTCCGTTAAGCATCTGCCTCCGGCTCAGGTCGTGATCCCAGGGTCCTGGGATCGAGTCCCACATCGGGCTCCTTGCTCAGCGGGGAGCCTGCTTCTCCCTCTGCCTGCTCTGCCTGTCCTGCCTGCAGCTCTCTGTGCTTCTGCTCTCTGACAAATAAATAAAAAAATAAAATAAAATAAAATAAAATTTCACCAAAAACCATAAGATACCTAGGAATAAACCTATCCAAAGAGGTAAAGACCTGTACTTTGAAAACTATAAAAGACTGATGAAAGAAATTGACAATGACACAAAGAAATGAAAAGACATTTCATGCTCACAGGTTGGAAGAACAAACACCGATATTTTTTTAAGATTTTATTTATTTTTGAGAGAGAGAGAGAGAGAAAAGAAGGGCACAAGCAGGGGGAGGGGCAGAGAGAGCACTGAGCAGGGAGCCTGATGTGGGGCTCTGATCCCAGGACCCTGGGATCATGACCTGAGCCGAAGGCAGATGGTTGGCCAACTGAGCCACCCAGGTGCCCAGAACAAACATTGCTAAAATGTTCATAACGCCCAAAGCAACCTACACACTTAATGTAATCCCTATCAAAATACCAACAGCATTTTTCACAGAGCTAGGACAATCCTATGATTTGTATAAAACGACAAAAGACCCCGAATAGCCAAAGCAACTTCGAGAAAGAAAAGCAAAGCTGGAAGCATAAGAATTCTGGACTTTAAGTTATATTACAATGCTGTAGGGATCAAAACAGTATGGTACTAGCACAAAAATAGACACATATATCAATAGAACAGAATAGAAAACCCAGAAATGAACCCACAACTATATGTTCAATTAATCTTGGACAAAGCAGGAAAGAATATCCAATGGGAAAAAGATAGTCTCTTTAACAAATGGTGTTGGGAAAACTAGACAGCAACATGCAAAAGAATGTTTTGTTTGTTTTTTAACCACTTTGGTTTTTTAACCACTTTGTTACACCCTACACAAAAATAAATTTAAAATGGATCAAAGATCTAAATGTAAGACCTGAAACTATAAAAATCCTAGAGGAGACCAAGACATTGACCGTAACAACTTCTTTCTAGATATGTCTCCTCAGGCAAGGGAAACAAAACCAAAACTAAACTACTGGAGTTCTTCATCAAAATAAAAAGCTTCTGCACAGCGAAGTAAACAATCAATAAAATTAAAAGGCAACCTCTGGAATGCGAAAAGATACTTTCAAATGACATTATCTGACAAAGGGTTAGTTTCCAAAGTATACAAAGAACTTCTACAATTCAATACACAGAAAACAATAACAATCCAATTAAAAAGTGGGCAGAAGACATGAAGAGGCATTTTTTCAAAGAAGACATAGAGATGGCAAACAGATACATGAAAAGATGCTCAACATCACTCATTACCAGGAAAATTCAAATGAAAACTACAATGAGATATCACACCACACCTGTCAGAATGGCTAAAATCAAAATCACAAGAAGCAACAGGTTATGGCAAGGATGTGGACAAAGGGGAACCCTCTTGCACTACTGGTGGGAATATAGCCACTCTGGAAAACAGTATGGAGGTTCTGTAAAAAGTTAAAATAAACTGCCCTATGATCCAGCAACTGCACTACCCAATGAGTACGAAAACACTAATTCAAAGGGATATTTGCACCCTGATGTTTATAACAGCATTATCTCAACAGCCAAATTACAGAAACAGCCCCACAATGACAGATCACCTCTACCTCATAAAGCAGAATGGCTATTATTAAAAAGATAAGAGATAAATGCTGGCAAGGATGTGGAGTAAAAAGAATGTAAATTGGTAGGAAATTTAAACTGCACTCTTGGTAGGAATGTAAATTGGTGCAGCCACTATAGAAAACAGTATGGAGGTTTCTCAAAAATTTAAAAATAAAACTACCATATGATCCAGCAATACCATTTCTGGGTAAAAGGAAATGAAATCATGATCTCAAAGAGATATCTGCATTCCTGTGTTCACTGAGGCATTATTCACAATAACCAAGACATGAAGCAGCCTAACTGTCCATTGATGGATGAATAGATAAAGATGTGGTATATACACACATACACACACCCCCCGAAATATTATTCATTCAAAAAAAAAAATAGAGGATATTCTGCCATTTGTGAAAACACAGATGGACCTTGAGGGAATTATTTTAAGTGAAATCAGACAGAGGAAGACAAATGTTTTATGTTCTCACTTAATATGTGGAATCTAAAAACATTGTACTCCTAAAAATAGAGTAGATTGATGCTGAGTTGTGGGGGAAAGGTGAAGACCTTGGTCAACAGGTACAAACTTTCAGTCGTAAGATGAATAAGTTCCGGGGATCTAATGTAAACCATGGTGACTCCAGTTAACAATACTGTATTGTATATTTGAATGTTGCTATGAGAATAGATACTAAAAGTTCTCACCATAACAACAACAACAAAATGGTAATTATGTGAGGTGAAGGACATGTTAACTAACCCTACTGTGGTAAACATTTTGCAATATATGTGTGCACCAAATCATCACACTGTATATCTTAACATAACACAGTGTTATATGTCAATTATACCTCAACAAAAATAGAAAAAAATCAATAGTCAACTACAAAGCAGGAGTGGAATGCACACTTAAAATCCCACATTATTCTCATAACATTTATAAGACTTTTCTTCTTATACAATGATTATGAAACCATACTACTGAATTGTTAGAGCTCTCAATAAACCTCAGAAAGAAGAGACTATCTTTTATTAATCAAGAGAAATATTTGAAAATTTTTGTAATGATGTCCTAGGAAAGCAACAAGTTAAATAAGATATTAGTACTATTATGTTATAACTAATATTAAATAATATTAGTGTTTGAGGGATCAGATTGTCATTGAAAAGGACAAACACTGGATTAAAAAATCCTTTCTGAGTAAATAAATTACAAGTATATACACATTTAAAAGCTGATTAGGGCCTTTTTGTGGAAAAACAGTGGGATGAAACTTAAAACATTATTACGCAAGCTAAAAACAAAAGAATTTACAGCATATTAAAATTTAGAGACTTTCCAAGTATTCTGATACTAGCTTTACCGATCTGAAAAAAAACTGAACAAGATTAATGTAGTGTAAGTACTTTGTTGTGTTTCTTTTTTTTTTTTGTGTGTGTGTGTGTGTTTCTTATTGCTTAGGAAATCATACCTCGTAAGAGTTGTTCCTGTTTTACCACAAGCCCCTGGTATTTTTTAAAGGTTTTTTCATAATCTTTTCTCAAGGTTTGGTTTTCAGGGTCTTCATCAAGTAAGCATCTTAAGTTAAGGATCATCCATACTCACTGAAGCAAAGAAAACCTACTGAAAAATACTATGAAGAACAGTACTATTATATTTTATGTGCAGTATTATCTAGTTATTTTCTCTAACCAATCGTTTAAAACTAAAATATTCATCTCTGCACAATAATTGTTAGAACTTCTTAACCAAGGGTTCAAGGATTTGCTTGGAGACCTTGGGTGAACACGTTTGGGTTGTTACCAAATACCTGAATCTCCAGAAATTTTATGTAAATATCTTACATATGTATACAAGTCTCTTTCAACATATTAACAAGTGGATCCATGAACTGAAAGGATTACTGCCTTAGAGAGTGTTTTAGTTAATAAGAATACTAAATTCCACCTCAGACAGATGCCCAGAATATTCAAAGAATGTTGATTAGACCTAAAGCTTTTTACTACCCTCTTTAAGACTTGATATCAAAAGAGAAATATCCCAAAGTTAGAGGTCAACAAAAATTTTAAATTACATCTTATGGCCCCAAATAATCCCCTGGACACCTGCAAAAATAATCAATTATTTCAGTCTGACTTCAGTATCTCCAAGCACTTAAAAACTCCCTCCTTGCTGACTGCTGCTTGTATCAAAACACAAGGAATCTCTTGCATTTCAGTATGTCTTATAATCCATGATATGTCATAATTTAATTGAATGAAGCATTTTTTTCCATTCTTAGTGATTCATGAATAATGATGCATCTTACGATCAATAGTATCTGATACTTATAGGAATACGATATGTCCTAAAATATCAGTTCCTGTCACCCAACAATCACAAAATATAAATTAATGATTGCTAAAAGTTCCATTAGTAGTTCTCTCCGTACCCCTCCTATTTAATGAATTTTGGGTATATTTAGGAGACTTGTGACTCCAGAAATGATCTAAAGTCTCCAGGATTATTGAACTGTCCACAGAGTTTAATTCAACACCAATCTAGAATGTCTGAAGCTCATAGTACAAATAGAAAATTTCTATACCTGGAAAGATCCTAACTAAGAAAAGTCAAAGCTGTGTGCATGTTAGGGTATATTTTTAGAGCATCTTGGGGATTCCATGATGGAGAGGTAAGAAACATATGATACTCTGCACAACGGGAATACTATTTTTACTTTTTAAAAAAGATCAATAAATATTGGGTTCAAAGGAAAATTACCATTATGGTTGCTGAATAAGCCTTATGAAAAAGCAAGGTCCTTCAATCTAGAAAAATTAAACTGGAAGCAATATGATATATATCTTTAAATACAAGAAAAGTGATGTTTAAGAAACTACCCTTAAGTCTATATTGCTTTAGCATGCAAGATCAGATTCAAGGGACAGAAGTTATTGACAAGTGGATTTTAGTACACTAAAGCAAATAACATTATAATAAATAGGATGTCAAACCACAGAATCAACTAAATCAATAAGCAGTGACATTGTCAAAGAAGAGAGTAAATAACCAATCTGTAAGGGAAGCTGCAGAAAAGATTCCTGTATTGAAGGACAGGTTAAAATAGATCATTTTTTAAGATTCTTTTCATAGGTTCCATCATTCTGCAGGCCTCTCAAATGTATATGTATTAAGAATTTTTGCACTTACTTATTAGCAAAATAGAATTTAAAACTATGTTCACCAAATTCATACCCATTCCAATCAAAGTCACCTTATGACATAGACAGAACTACATAAACAACAGTGGTGAGCCAGACTTCAGCTAACCAAAGGATCTTAGGGAACATAATGGTATAGCCACTTAGAGACTCACCAGTTCAATTATCTAGGACCACTATTATCTGCTCCTTCTACCTTATCAACTAATCAAAGAGACAAAAAGCATACATCAAACTGTATTCATTCTGATAGTCTCACTCTTCATCTTAACATTCAACATTCTTTTATTTTTCCAAATAATGTAAACGGCAAGAAAACCCCCAAACTATCCCACCCATCCAAAGCTCACAGCAACAACATTGGGGTGAAATGCCACTCTAAAAGGATATCAGCCTTCTTCTTCTTAGAGAGTTCTTCTTGCCACAGCTCATGTCTTTTTAATTCATGATCAATGATATTCATACATAGAGCTCCAATTTTATAGTGAGTGATAAGTCCATGAAACTGAGAAAAGCTTTAAAGAAGAGATTTTAGTATGTATTTGAAGCCATATGTTTTGTAGATTCAGGAAAGTTATTTTGAGTAAACACTTGAACATTGGTACAATTAATGTAGAACATAAATGTGATATATATATTTCAATAAACGAATACACCCATGGTATACTATGAAGACCTGAAATTATAAGATTACTTTATATATATTACCCTTACCTGAAATAAAATTATTTTTAAGTTAGAAATGAAATAAAATGCATTTTTTGTAATCAACCACCATTTTAACTATGCAGATACTCAAAATAAACTTTCAGACTGCTGTAAAACAAAACAATGCAACAATAGTAATATTAAATAAAATGATTACCAGAGAATAAGCCAGTAAAATATTAGTAATCAGGTTTTTGCAATGTTTCCTACACAATTCATTCATACGAGTATTTATTCAATAAATATCTATTCGTTAATGCCTGCACAATTTTCGAATAGAGGCAATTCTCTGGGAACTCTTTGGCTAGAACTAGAACTTTTCACAACTTTCTAGAGAATATGTGTATATAAATAGCATATATGGATACATAACAGATATATACATATACACATACATATATATATATATATATATATATATATATACACATATATACACTTACTCTGGATCATGCTTTATTCTAAAAATTATCCAAAAATAGTATTACTATTACTATCCAGTTTACAGATGAGGAAATTGAGGCACAGAATTAATGTAATCAAGAATACACAGGTAGTAAACAGCAGTACTTGGATTCAAATCCAGTCTCTTTCTAGAGTCCATACTCTTAAATTCTAAACCAATTTACTATTCTGCTCTGTGTGTATCCATGTACATGCATGGGTCAGTATAGACTGAATGGACAGAACAATGGATAGGACAGAGAATGGGAAAGAGAGTAAGAGTTCAGAGGCAGAGCATGGGCAGACACACAGGAAGACTGAGCAAACCCATAATCCACAATACAAACCTCTGACAGAGTGAAACAGAGATAGACTTCTACTTTTATTTCCTTATCTTTATACTTACCTGGAAAAGCAAAAAAAGATGTAAATTATATTCGTAGCTAACTCAACACTTTGTTTCCAGTCTTCTCTTAGGACTCTTGCTAATGCACCAAGGGCAGTTTCTAAAGAAAAAAGGAACATGTAAAAATGATCATTTGCCTTGCCTGTGGTATAAAGGGTGATTGGTTTTAAATGTCTACTTATTAATAAATAACAAAGCTAAGACAGAACTGGGACAAAAAAGGAGAATGCTTCTTTCAACACAGAAAGCTGTTTTTAAAACTGAAATACAACTTTTACTTAAAAACCCATAACATGTAACTTTATATGATTTATATAAAGTAACATGGTAAGTACATTATGGATGACAAAATAATAAAAAGACCATTTCTTTCTTGTTTGTTTCCACTTGTAAATCTTGCTGCTGCAGTGACATTTTTAGTTTGTTTTTTAACATCTGACTTAATGTGTTTGTGAAGAAGGAAAAAAACTAGAATAAGCCTAAAAAAACAATGAGCAATTCAGCAGGCTAACACTAGCTCCACTGAAGCAAATTAATAACCAAATAAAGCTTATACACAAACAAAAATAAATCTATTTTAATATTATGTTAAATTAATGCCAACAAATATAAATAAAACAAAATATCTTTTACAAAATTAGCTTCAGGGTAGAATAAACATCTTTGCTAGATTTTTATCTTGAGAAAGGGAAAAACTTAATGAACTGATTAATGAGAATTACCATATACTAAGTAAACATAAGAGTAATGAGACCGGTTTCAAATTAGAATTGTTATTGGCTTACCAATCTTAAAATATTAAAGCATTAAAGGAAATATCTGTGTGTTATACAGAGATAATAATTCAACTTTTTATAATAGGCACTCAGAATCTACTGTACTTCATGGACTGCATTATTAGTATTTGTTATGGTAATGTAAGTGTTCAACTTATTTGTGCTCTGTGGCCATTCAGATTATGAAACAAGTATCATTAATGTACTTAGTGAGGAATTTTTCAAACTAAAAAACATCCTGTAATATAATTGCATAATGTTATTTATACTCACAATGCAGAGCACTGGTATACCATATGCTTTGAACAAAACTTCTGGAGTGAAGTAAATAGGTAGGTAATATTCATTAATATGTAAAGGCTCCACAAAGTTTTACTTAATAAAGAACCTGGTTAACTTTATTTATCCAGTATTACTAAAGGCATTTCACCACTATAATCCAGGGGAAAGAGTATTTCTTAGAATATACAGTTGACCCTTGAACACACTGGCTTGAACTGTGTGGGTCCATTTATATCGGGATTTTTTTCAATAAATATATATTTTATATTATGATTGAAAAGTAAGGTAGAAGTTGTCAAATGACTAGAAGGGAAGGCAAAGGAAAGATGCAGTGAAGCCTGAAACAGTAGTGCTCTTGCCTGCTCCTGGCACTCCTCACCCTACTACTATCATTGAGGTGTTGAACTGAGAGGTGCAAAGGAACCAGCTCTGGGGAGAGATTCTTGCCGAGGTGGTGGGGCAGGGGCAGTCACGGGCCAAAATTGGCCAAGGACCACAGAATAACCTGCCTTCCCCCTTCACCACCCCCCTCCTCCTCCCCCAGGGTAACAGGTCCAGAACACTGGAGCCAAGAGCACCACGTAGGAACCGGGCGTGTAGAAAGGACAGCAAGTGGCGCTGTCCATGGTGCTGAAAGCTCTCCAAAGTGAGGAGCTAATACATCCAGGGAAATGGCAGTTCACCACTTGACAGCATCTCCTATAAACAGAAACTGCATTAGAACTTCATAAAGGGAGTCTGATGGAGCAAGCAATCTAGAGAGACAGGTAAAGGTGTTCTGCCTTCCCTCAGATTCCATGTATAAAAAGACTTCCCACATTCTGGGGTATGGAAGCAAGAGACAGGTGTCACTCTAGGATCCAGCTTTGTTAACTTTGGGTGGGGACAACGAGAGATGTGGTGCCTTGTGCTATTACTGTACTATTCATAGTTAAGTTTCTGGAGAGTCAAAAATTACATATATATTTTTGACTCGGGGGGTGCACCTCTAAACCACCCTCTCCATTGTTCAAGAGTCAACCGTGCTTTGGAAAATGATGTACTATAATATCATGAATTTAGGTATATGGCTAGTGACCTATTTTCCAAATTTTATTTCATTTTTCTCCTTTACTATAAAATAGAAAAGTGTCTCAATAAAAACACAGCTATAGAATTTGTACATAGGTTATCAAGAAATATCCGAGAGAAAATTATGAAGTTTACTGAAGGTCAAAATATAACCCCAAATGAATTTATTAATTAAATACTATCATAATTAAAATTCCATTATAATTTTTTAGAGCATATGATAAAGTGATCTCAAAATACTCAAAATAATATATTCAGAAAATGTATAAGACTAGCAACACCTATTTAAAAAAATCAATAAATTGGAACATTTCTCCTACCTATTCTAAAACTCTAGTCAAAATACAAAACAAAACATCACATGCACATTATCAAATACATCAATGGAAAAGAAAAGAAAGCATTAAAAAATACCTATGAATGTATCAGAACAGTACATGGCACAGAATAAGCCTTTAAGAAGTATCTATTGAATAATAGAATGCCAGGCATTTAACAGAAAAGGCATTTCAAATCTTTGAGGGAAGAAGGAGTATTCACTAACTAGGTTGGAATAGCCGGCTATTGAATATGCAAAAAATTTACACCTCTACCTCTTACTTTCAACAAAAATGAATTCCAGGACCAAGCATTTCTGAAACAACCAATGTAAGGACCTCCAAATTCAATCTAAATAAACTTATAAAGATTAATATATATTTTTGCTGCGCTACAGAAAGAAAACCAATTTTGGAACTCTAACCAATTTAATAAAAGCATATACATATGTGTGCAAATGTCAGAAGTTTGATATTGTATCCTAACTGAAAGGATAAAAGTCTTCCAGAGTAGAAGAATGAGAAGATACAGTATCATTAATGCTTTATTTTTGTTGTTTAAATGATTTCTTTTTAAATTTTATTTATTTATTTGACAGAGAGAGAGAGATCACAAGTAGGCAGAGAGGCAGGCAGAGAGAGGGGGAAGCAGGCTCCCCGCTGAGCAGAGAGCCCGATGCAGGGCTTGATCCCAGGACCCTGAGATCATGACCTGAGCCAAAGGCAGAGGCTTTAACCCACTGAGCCACCCAGGCGCCGCAATTTCTGAATTCTTCAGAGAATATTTAAATGTTATGCTCTTAAGTTAAAAATTTTTCATAAGAAGGTAACAAAGGTCTGGGAAACAAATGCATTCCTAACTTTGGTATAATTTTAGCTTTCTCCTCTTCTATGATAAACTTAAAAACCATATTATACAACAATTTTTCTATTTTTAATATATATAGATATAAATCACCATTCAGTAGTAACTCTTCCAAGTTATCGGGATTTCGAGCAAGCTGAAGGATCAAAGCAGAACCCCGAACTTTGTCAGGAATATCTTCATATAGTAACTCAATGTATTCATCCATATCATTAATGTTAGCAACTTCATCAATCTGAAAGAAAGGAAGAGGAAGTACTCCAAGAGAACAATATTTACAAAGCCACGGTTAAAAGAATCATATTTTGTGGTCAATATATTGCCCTTTTAATAACAGACAAGTTTTCAAAGGATTCATAGTAGCCATCCTTTTGTAGAGGGGAAAATTAGACCTTTGGGTGCTAGGACTCCAGTACAAAAGTAGTTATAAACCACATGATAATAGGAAGTATATAAACTCTAAAACTGGCCTATTAATATAAAGTGTCTTAAATTTAATGCAAAATAATTTATATCTACTGCAATAGGTTAAAAACTATTTCAAAACATAAAGCAATAAGAATATTCAAAACATTTCAAAACTTATCAAAATAAATTATACCTAAAAAACATACCACTAACTTTTGCCTGTATGAAATACTGAATACCTACCTTTTCCAGGTACTTCTAAGTTGAATAATTTTTTAAATTTCCATATCTATTTACTGTTACTGTATGAATTATCGATGGGAAAAGGCAACAACCTTACAATCAGTTCTCGAGTAGATCAAAATATAGTCTTACCTCCATTCCTTCAAAAGGAGGTGGATCTTTAGGCTTGCTTGATTTTTCTTTTTTTTCTGTAAAAAGATTTTGTTTTTAATGAGAAGAACTAGGTTTTTAGAGTTTCCGGGTAATTTTTATTTTCAGCAGCTGAGTTTAATTATGGCTGAGCTGGAGATCTTAAAATTGAATAGTTTATGGAATCTTTTTTCCAAGAAATAAAAAAGTAAATGTTCATCTACAATCCATCTGTTCTAATGAGGATATCAAGGATATAAATGAATAAAATCTATAAATGATCCTAAAGTCATAACTTCATTTCCTTCTACATTAGCTTTTTGGGTATGTAAATAGCCAGACTTGCCAACAAGCAGAAAAATAGTCCCTTCCTAATTCACATTTGAGGTGGGAGGAGGAAATCATTAAGGCAAAAATACATTAATGGGTTAACTAATATAAAAACTGAAATAAAAAAAAATCACTTAAGGTAATGAATCACATAAATAAGTATTACTGTTTTGTTTCAGTCACTTTTAGGGGGCAAGGTTTTTGGCTCTGAAATAGTGAATACCATGTAAAAAAGTTAAAAAAGAAAAATGGAAACGTTATTTAAAAATAAGTGTATATTTAACATAGTAACAGTATTTCATATATATCTTCAAACATTAATATCTATATAGATTGATTTGAATAGATTTATCCATGTATATTGACATGAAAGTTTCCTCATACTCCTTTAATTTGGGGGGAAGAAGATGAGAAGACTAATTTACCTTGAAAACTCAGTTAAAGGGTCTTATTAGTGAAGTTATTTAATATAAATGCATTCAGGATTATATTAATTAGGTATTAGGAAAGATCTATTTTAACTATACTGTAAAACTCAAAATAAGTACACACACATCTTACTAGAGTACACTATTTCCTTTGCTCACTTTGAATTTATTTAACTTATCGAAGAAGTTATCTCCCTCATTTAAAAAGATCTTAACCAGAATATTCTATCATGAAACATTTAATAAAAATTCTTCTTGGTAATATTTTCCTTATAGCACTTATTATGAATAATTAACAATTATACATTGAACGCCAGTGATGTAGTTGGATGCAATCAAGTTCAAACTGCTTATTTTTGCTTTTAAATAAATTTATAATCACTTAATTCATTCAAAAATATATACTTATCACATTAGATATTATATTCACGGTTAACTAATAAAAGTATATATTAGACACAAGGCATTTTATTTGCTGTGGATAGAGAGAAAAGACTGAATAATTTGAAAAATGTCCAAATTTTCTCTTACTTTTTTCTACTTAGTATAATCTTTGGCACTTATAAATTATTTCAAAGGCACAGTATTTTAGAACTCACAATGGTGAAAGAAATACACATAAACTTTAATCAGTACCATGAAGCAGAATACGCATTCAATAATCTTAAATGACTCTCCATTGAAATGTCTGCATTTTTATTTTGTTTCATTTTTGGTTTACATTATTTGATGTCTTCTAAAAATAGTCAATTGCTTAGCTCTAATATTTTAATGGTTTGGTTCTTTATGAGGAAATTGAAGATAGGAGAATGGCAACAAGGAAGACATTAAGAATGAAAAAGCAGTATTTTCCTAAGAAAGAGTCATAAAACTTGTGTCTTTAGGATAGTCTAAAATATATAACACATATTTTAACATTTAAATACCTGAGTAACCCATTCAAATTATAAATTAAGTGTCAAGAAGAAATTTAGAAAATATAAATCTAATTGGGGCAAATAGATTTTTCTGCCCCAAATTCTCTCCTTTTATTATTCTAGAATCAGTATGACAGACATTTGCTTTCCAATCCTTATTTCAGCACATGTGTACACATATACAAACATACATACCACAGTGTGAAATAGAAACAGATCATTTTGTGTGGAAGCATCAATATAGAGCCTTGTATGCAGGAAACTAATAGGTTTATTCTTTCATTCACTTACTTATAGCACTGGCAAAACAAAATAAAACAAAAACAACAACAAAAAAACACCTACCATTCAAAAAGCAAAAGCACAAACTATAGTCAAACAACTCTGGTTATGCATTAAAAAGTGAGGAATTCTACTTACCTTTTCCTGACAATGAATCACGGCGATTCTGTAGATAGTACAATAGCTGTTCTACCTCATTTAATTTTGAGGGATGAATAAGTTTACATTCTTCAACCACCTTCCGTGCCAGGGAAGTTATATCTGTGTTGGCATTGAGACTCTTAAGACGAATGCTGTAAACATATCAGAATTTTCCTACTCAGGTAATATCATAGTAAGTGATAACTTACAAACTACTTCTTTTAAATAATTTATAAAGCAGTTAAATGTACTTGACACAGACTCTTTCAGTAAAATATAATAAAGTATTAGATATAATTACGCTTAGAAAAAATGCAAATGAATTATTTCTTTGAACTGGACAAACGAGGTAAAAGAACATTAAAATCTACACCTGATTGTTCTAGGCAGGACAGCATATTCAGGGATCTTGTTTTAAAACAGTCTTTCTGACAATATATATAAAGTCTTTAGTCATTATTGGAGGTGAGAATCCACTGCCAAAAATGAGTAACTTTCTTGACCACACTCACATTTATTTTTTTTTAAGGTGGGACAACACATAATATGAGTATATTCAGATTCGGTTGTTCTGGTGGAAACAATTGCCAATGTACATGGATTCGTGGCACCACGGAAAGTCATGAAGACATAAAGTTAGGTTCAGGGTGAAACTCAGCTGGTCGCAAAAGACTCTTACAAGCAGACGCACCCATGCAAGGCTTATATTAAAAAAGAGAAACATAAGAAAGTAGTCACTGTGTAATTCTTTTTTGGTGAAGATGGCCAATTTTTGAAGAGCCGTCAAGGTATTAGATTAGAGGCAGTAGGGACAGAGATCTGCAAAAAAATGTCTTATACTCAGCATCTGTGAAATCATTATTCAGAGAGGGATGATCTCCTGAAATAAGCGCAGCATAGTGATTTACATATTATTCCCAGGTAAGCAGTCACCCCAGATCTGGTCCTCCCAGGATTCTACAAGTCACCTAATAGCGTTTAATAAATTCCTTTAATGCATAAATTTGCTAGAGTGGCTTCTAATGTTTGCAACAACCTAGGAATACTTGGACCATTTAAGTGTTCTTTAATCTATTTACGTTTCTACCTTTTAAGTCTCTTATACTATTTTATTTTTGTATAATTTTAGCCCACATTAAGAAGGCATTACATGGTGCCTTTGTTACAAGTGATGAACCAATACTGATACATTATCACTAACTAAAGTTCACAGTTACATTAGGGTTCACTCTTTGTGTTGGATAGTTCTCTGGGCTTTGACAAATGTTTAATGCCATGTATCCACCATTATAGTATCATACAAAATAGTTTTACTATCCTAAAAATGCCCTGTGCTTCACCTATTCTCCCCTCTCGCATCCCTTGGACTCCTGACAGCCTCTAATCTTTCTACTTTAGTTTTGCCTTTTCTGGAATGCCACATAGTTGGAATCATATAGTATGTAGCTTTTCTAGTCTGGCTTCTTTCACTTACATGCATTAATACACTAAGGTACCTCAAATGTGTTTCCATAGCTTGACAGTTGATTTCTTTTTAGTGCTGAATCATACTAGGTTATATGAATGCACCACAATTTGTTCACCCACTTGCCTGTTGAAGGATATGTGGGGTGCTTCCAATTTTGACAATTATAAATTTTCTATAAATATTCATGTGCCAGTTTTTGTGTGGACATTGTTTTCAACTCATTTGAATTCCTATCTTGGAACACAACTGCTAGATTATATGGTAAGCCTATGTCTAGCTTTGTAAGAAATTGCCAAACTGTCTTCCAAAGTGGCAGTACCATTTTATATTCCCACTAGCAATGAATGAGTTCCTATTGCTCTATATCCTCACCAGCATTTTGGTGGATTTTACCTATTCTAATAGGTGTATAGTGGCATCTTGATTTAATAAAGTAGATTTTTCTATCCTTTTTTAGATCTATTTTCTACCAACATATATATTAACAATCTGACTCATCTTCTTTCCATCCAAGGTAACAGATTTTCTTCTTTCAGTATATAGATCTCTCTCCTAAATTCTTCCCTTCTTATAAAAGACAAAGAAGAGGGCTCCTGGGCAGCTCAGTCAGTTAAGTGTCTGCCCTCAGCTCAGGTCATGATCTGGGTGTCCCGGGATTGTCCCGGGATTGAGTCCCGCATCAGGCGCCCTGCTAAGCAGGGAGCCTGCTCCTCCCTCTCCCACTGTGCTTTCTCTCCCTCTCTCCCTCTCTTTCAAATAAATAAATAAAATCTTAAAAAAAAAAAAAAAAAGACAAAGAAAAAATAGGTAGGGCTATGCTTACTGATTATACCCACAGTCAAAAATCAGAACCTTCATTAGGCAGTCCATACCTATTAAGAACACCAAAAATTCACAAGAAAAATACCCGTATTATTTTTGGACCATAACCATCAGTATCTCATAAAGAAATCTTCAGAAAACTGGGACTCCGTTGAAGATGGGCTTAAATATTCCTAATAAAGGAAAATGAAATATAGTACAAGTCTTCTAGACTTGGGTCATAGCACTGACTACCCCAATTTAATGACAATTTCACTTCATATCTATCTCAGCTTATATGAGTGTCCTTCCCAAAACTCTCATCCCCAGCTGCTGGCATTGTTAAAACCTCTGGAACTATCAACAAGCCACATTCTCCTTTTGGTTCTACAGTGATTCCTCTCCAAACCTTGTGCAGCCACAGTTGAGTATCACAAGGTTGAATTACTCAGGTTTTTCCCTTACTGAAGTTTAAATCCACTTAGTCTAGCCACAGTTGGTAGTAACTCTTTCCAAGTGGCTGGCCCTCAGGTGAATATATCCTTTGTCTAAAAAGCCCATGGATTTCCATGCAATAACGACATTCTCACTTAATTCTAGCTGAATGAGGCTACTGACTGCATTCTTAAGAACTAAAAATGAAATCTCTCACCTGAAATGTCAATATCTGAGGTTCTAAAGGCAAAGACTCTGATCTGCTAGCTTTTTTTTGGAAATCAAATTAATAAGACCTCAGATTTTCACATGTTCTCAAAATGTACAAAACTCAGGCAGCAATCACAAACACATTAATGAAAGAGAGATAATCTAAGAGGACACAGTGTAACTATGTGTGTGTGTGCATATGTGTATTTTTCTTCAATTTAGTGAATTATCCAAGGACTCAGTTATTTTAATGAATTATCTGTGTAATTTAGTCTCCTAACATGAAAAAAGAAGACAGATTAGGGATCTTACTAAGATATCAGGCAGCTTCTCTTTTCAGGTTGCTATACACCAAAGTTTCTCCATTGCAGCACTATTAAAATTTGGAGCCAAATCATTCTTTGTAGGTGGCTATCTTGTGCACTGCAGGATGTTTAGCAGCACCCTGGCCTCTGTCCACTAGATTGCCAATAGGATCCCTCCAGTTACAACAACCAAAAATGTCTCCAGGCATTACCAAATGTTCTCTGGGGAAAAAATCACAACCAGTTGAGAACCACTGCTATATATTTAAAATACAGTGCTTTTCAGTGTGCTACACCACCCGGACACACTAACACTTTTTCTAACTAGTTAAAATTCTTTTTTACTTAGTTCCCAAATCAATTTTTTTTTTTTAATGGAGGGAGAAAAGAAAGTTAGGGGAGAATACTAGGTGATCTCATACCTTCTCTACTTCCACAACACTATGAAAGGAGGGCAAGACAATCACCAGCACAACTATAGGCTAATGAGAAAGGCCATTTCCCAAGGGGCTCCTGAAAGTATTACAAAATCAGGAAGGAAAGTGGGATGTCAGGAGATGTAAGCTCAATTCATTGAAATTGAGTCAGAAAATGCTCATTTTATTACTAACATCTTTCACAGGGCTAGACTTTTAAGCGATGAATTCAAAGTGCATGCCCCATGTGGGAATTCTGGAACTCATATTATTTTCTACAATTCCAGGGAAAAAAGAACACAGACAAGATCCCCTAAAATAGAAATTTCCTAAATTAAGCTAAAAGTCCCACATAAACATACCTTTTATTACTGATTTCACAAGTTGTAGTAGTTTATATTCTATTATAGGCTTTTTCTAAATGTGATAAATTAGAAATGATATTTTTCAGCAAGTTCCCATTATGCTTATGTAAACCTGATCTTCTCTGGAATAAATATACTCTGTATTTATAGTTTAATATAGTCTGTACTTCACTAAGATGAAGTATATCTAGAAGAATGCCATAACCATCTATCATCTATGCAGATATAACATCAGATTTCTACACAGTTTGTATAAGGTTCAATACTTTCAAAACATACACAAATGAAGAAAACTTACATCTTTTGGCATTCCTTTCGTTCTCCCAACATGGGATCACCCATTTCTCCAAGAATGGTAGCTTCCACTTCATACTGAACAATGAGTGCTTTTTCTGATGGATGTACATCAATATTTCCTCCTTTAACTTTCCTATAATATAAAATAAAAATAGACATAGATTAAAAACTCATAAAACGTTCATGGTTTTTATCTAGTTTCTAGTTCCAAAAGCATGTGGGTCAGCCTAACAAATGCATTTAAATTAGATTTTCTCTTGACTTGAACCAAGACATAGTTTTTTTCTTCAACTCTGTAAACTCTGTACTATACTTGTAACTCTTGGTTTTGCAGAAAGTACCTTAATAAATAGCTATACCTGGGAAAAAATACACTTACACAAAGAATCATGCATAAAAGCAAGTCGATAGGGGCGCCTGGGTGGCTCAGTGGGTTAAAGCCTCTGCCTTCGGCTCAGGTCATGATCTCAGGGTCCTGGGATCGAGCCCCGCATCGGGCTCTCTGCTCAGCGGGGAGCCTGCTTCCCCCTCTCTCTCTGCCTGCCTCTCTGCCTACTTGTGATCTCTCTCTCTGTCAAATAAATAAATAAAATCTTTAAAAAAAAAA
>CM052893.1:10714060-10760147 GCA_028534135.1 Potos flavus | reverse complement strand
GTCAATAAAATATACAAGATGTTTTGGAGAGAATAACCTCAAACAAAAATTAGCAATTCAAAAACAAAGATAAGATTCCCCAAAATTTATTTTATTTCATATTTTATTTTATATTGTAGGTATGTATGTATGTATTTCTTTTCTTTTCTTTTCTCTTTTAAGTAGGCTCCATGCTGGGCATAGAGCCCAATGCAGGGCTTGAACTCAACGACCCTGAGATGGAGACCTGCGCCAAGATCGAGAGTTGGACACTTAACCAACTGAGCCACCCAGGCGTCCCCCAAAATTTATATTAAAAAAAAAATCAATCTGCCTATTAGCCTGTTAACTGTATCACAGAATGACAGAAATTAATTATTTAAACTACAATATCATGTATCATCTTACATAACTGTGTAAATTGTGGCATTAGTACATAATCATTCTTCAAATCACATTCAAATTAAATAAAAAATTTATTCATTATGCTTTTTAGTTATGCATCTCAAATTATAGTGTCACTAATAGTTCCCATAGAAAGTTCCTATATACATCATCCTCCCATCCTTCTAAAGTTATACGATGAATGTTTAATTATTGTAAACCAATGACAAATTAACCACTACTTGTCACCTGGCCACATTAGAAGGCGACAAAATAAGTTGTACTCAAAGAGATTAAGCAATGGAAACAAGATAAATTTCTCACTGTCGTCACAGTTGGCTAGTGGGCATCTTAGCCTGACAAGAAGGAACATAACAATGTCTTAAACTGATTCCAATAATCAGAAACTCAAAGCTTTTTCTTCTATTAGAAATAAATGGCTTATTATGCATATTTTCAATGTAATTTTTAAAATGATCTTTTCATCAGAATTCTTTATGAAAACAAAAAAGGTAAGAACATGAATCTGTATTGGGACTATGACTAAGAGTCAAGCACAGAGATAGGGCAGGAAATCAAATACAACAATGCTACAGTGTATGTAGGTCAGCACCTAAACTGACAGTAAGATGTACAGAACAAGGCTTGTAAGGAATGAAAGCAGCTAGAAACCACGCAGCCCAGTAAAAACAATTAGGAAGTAAGATAAACATACATATACTAAACGGGATGGTACAGAGTCCAAAGGTAAGATAAACGGATACAAGTTGAGAGTAGCAATCAAAAGCTACAGAAATCACAGGACTCAATAGAACTAAGAAGAGCTTAAAAAAAAAAAAGATGTACTATATAGCAAGCACTATACAAACTATCTTAATTGTAAAGTAAACTAGTTATTTGCTTCCTGATGCGATGGAGAGCAATCCCACTCATGAATTTCTATACAGAAGGGGGTAACTGCTGTATCCAATTCCATGAAGAGAACCATAAGGATAAAATGTAAGTGCAGATCCTAAGAGGAGTCTCTACCACTTTCACAGTAGGTCTTCCACATATTAAGAGGTGAGATAAAAGCCTAATTGTTGTCTTCTGGTCTAATATCTTGCCTTTCTCAAGGAAATCAAATAGAATCTCACCACTCCTTTCTGGTTTTTGTTTGCTTTTTTGTGCCCATGTGTTTTATAAGAGTAGTAAATCCGTTACATTTTTTAAAGTTTCTTTATCATTATTTTTTAAAAATATTTTATTTATTGATTTGACAGAGAGAGATCACAAGTAGGCAGAGAGGCAGGGAGAAAGAGAGGGGGAAGCAGGCTCCCCGCTGAGCAGAGAGCCCGATGCGGGGCTCGATCAGAGGACCTTGATATCATGATCTGGGCCAAAAGCAGAGGCTTTAACCCACTGAGCCACCCAGGCACCTCAAAAGTTTCTTTATTATTAAAGCAGATTACGTTTTTATAGGAAAAGTATAACACAGAAATTACAAAGAAAAAAACAAATTCAAAAACCTAGAAGAAACCAACTGTTATAAATTTAGCACACACATTCAGATATTTTTCTATCCATATATAAATAATAAGTGGCAGCTCTAGAATTTCTCTATAGGAGAGGCGTGAGGGTAGCAATCTGGTAGGGTTGAAACTACACTGAATAGCACTTTACATAAGAGTAACATAAGTTATTGTTTATATCAACATGGGGACTGATGGAAATTATGGATGGATAAATCCTTCCTACTCTCCCTGGCACTGTGACTGAATATACAGAATATGTATATTACAACTAAGCTCATATTATATTATATAGTAACATACATTTAAAACTCACTATGTAGTCACTTTATAAGACAATGCTTTGCCTTTAGAAATTCATACACTCACATTCCAGATTCTCCATTTGTTGAACACCTTGATTCTTTATTTCTAACTGATGTTGAACAAAATTTACAGGATTCATTTACAAAACATTCAAAACCATTGTAAGGCACTTTGCTGATTTACAAAGTAGTTCTATAAAGGCTCAAAACACTTTGTAATTCAGTTACTCCATGTATGATACAAATTTTCAACACTGACAACCATGGCTTCAAATTCTATTTTAGTTGGTAAAATACTGTCGCTTATTTGGTACTGTTATGAATTATGACTTACTGCAACCTATAACGAGTACATATTTGCTATTGATAGCTGTTTCAGTGTGAAAATTTTACCATAACAATGTGCCTCACCAAATATATATTTGAATTATTACCACAAACGAATAATTTTACCTTAAATTCTGAACTTTCAAACTGAATTTAACATGGAATCGATAATGATGTTAGATGTTTAAATATGAAGAGAATGAGCTTCCAAATGCTTTACCTGGAACCCAGGTATTAGATTAAAAAAATTATAACTGATTATTAGAATTATTTTCTATTTGAAGCATCTTATGACACATATCAAAACTGTTGTCATTTGGGGCGCCTGGATGGCTCAGCGGATTAAAGCCTCTGCCTTTGGCTCAGGTCATGATCTCGGGGTCCTGGGATCGAGTCCCGTATCGGGCTCTCCGCTCGGTGGGGAGCCTGCTTCCCCCTCTCTCTCTGCCTGCCTCTCTTCCTACTTGTGATCTCTCTCTCTCTCTCTCTGTCAAATAAATAAATAAATAAATCTTTAAAAAAAACAAAACTTCTGTCCTTTAACTGTAAATTTTTTCAACTAATGGAGCCTTCTCAATCAATAACAGCTCTACTTTATTTTTTTATATGCATCAGAAAACTAGAACCTAAAATATGCTAAATTAATTTAGAAAAATCATTTTTTATGTCAATGTGAAGTCTATACTTCACAGAGTGATATAAAATACACCTTCTATAATTCCATGTGGTAATTGTCATCCTGGGGTACAATGTGCTTAATTAATAATTTCTGAAGTACATCCTGATATTTCCAGACTTTACGCAGCTGACGATATCATTATGATCCTTAAAAGAGAAAATAAATGCTCACATTGCACTACACATTCATCAACTTTCTAGAAAAACAAATATTCATTAATCTTTATGAAACAGGTACTTTTAAAAAATATATTGCTGTCAAAAGGATTTATTACAAGTTTCCATTCAAGATGTAGCATAGGAGGATTCTGAGCTCAAAATCCTCCCATAGACACATCAAATCTGTAGCTACATAAGAAAAACTTTCCTCTGGGAAAAAACCCTAAAAATTAGCTGCATGACTCCTACACATTAAGTGAATGAAAAAAAAAATCCACACTGAAGTGGGGAGGAGATGCTGAGATATCATCTCGCCACAAACCCCTTCCCTGCCACAGTGACCCACAATCAGGTGAGAACTCACGGACCTGAGCTTCAGCCTGAGGAGCAAAGGGTTTGAATCTCACACTTAACACCTCAACTTTTAAGACCTGCACCTGGGATACGAGCCCTAAAATATCTAGCATTGAAAGGGGCTTGTATCCATGAGACTCATAAGGCTATAGTGAACAGAGAAACAGTTCTTAAAGGGCTTTTGGGTATGGACTCACCCCCCCCAGAGCCCAGTGCAGAGGCAGACGACAAGTGCCCAGACTTTCTGTGAGACAGACTTATTTGCTTATCTTAAAAAGTTAACCTGTGGAGCAGGCATCTAATTTAGTAAACATGTATGGGCCTAATGAAATACTTTCCAACTTTCCAATACTTTCCAACAACAGAGGCCAGTGGGTACCACTCTTTGTACCTTCCTCTGCTTTGCTCCAGCTAACCAGTATCTCCCAGAAAAGAGCATGTACCATTGACTGGTGCCTGATTTCTGCAGATGCTACCCAGGGGTCACCTCTAGATCACTTGGCTCTGATGGTCATCAGGGCTTACACACCCAGGTCCCACAGCACTATAACAAATGGAGAAAGAGTTCTTAACTGGCTACCACCCCCGGGGCACAGCAGAGAGGCAGAAGTCTGAGGTACCCAATCTATCTGTAAAAGAGGTCTATTAGCTTATCTTCATAGCTGTGGCCTGAAGGACAGGCTTCTAAATAAACACACATCTGAAGGCTGATTGTAATCCTCACCAGGGACCTGGGAGGGCAGCTGCTATCTTCACATTCTCCTTCTGCTATGCCCCAGAGTGCCAGTATCTCCCGGAGAGGAGCTTGTATACTTGTCTGGTGCTCTGGTTTTTGTGGCTACCACCCAGGGCATGCCCCATGATTGCCTGGCTCTGGTGGCCAGCAGGGCTTGTGTTCATGATTTCAAAGGGAAATCAGCAAAGAAACACTTCTTAACTGGCTATCGCTCTAGGGATCAGCACAGAGGGAGTAGAAATACCCATCTCTCAGTCTTCCCCCTGAAAGAGGTATATTGGCATACTTTAAAAGCTGTTGCCTGACTGGCTTTCAATCAGCCTGAATCTACATGCTGACTGAATCCTCCCCTTTAGGACACTGACAGGTCTTAGCACACCCTCAACTACTGAGAGTCACTAGAAATAAAGTAGGCTGCTTGTATAATCACAAAGATTTGACAGACAAACAGGAGATAGGGCAGGGTTAAACGACAAGATTCATCTCTTACATGAGGCACAGAGATTCAAAGAAAATTGAAGAAACAGAGGAATATGTTCCAAACAAAAGTACAAAATAAGACCATAAAAAAAGGCCTTATGAAATAGAGATAAATGCTTATTCTACCTGACAAAGAATTCAAAGTAATGGTCATTATCATGTTTACTGAACTCAGAAGACTGGACCAAAAAAGTGAGAATTTTCAACAGAGACAGGAAATATAAGAAAGTACCAAACAGAAGTCACAGAGCTGAAGAATAAAAATAACTGAGCTGAAAAATACAACGGTGGGGTGGGGAGGTTCAACAGCAAACTAAATGAAGCAGAAGAAAGGAGCAGTGAATTCAAAGACAGGGTAATAGAACTCACCAATCAGAGAAGGAAAAAGAAAAAGAGAATGAAGGGATGTCTGGGTGGCTCAGGGGGTTAAGCATCTGCCTTCGGCTCAGGTCATGATCGCAGGATCCTGGGATTGAGACCCACATCAGGCTCCCTGCTCAGCAGGGAGTCTGCTTCTCCCTCTCCCTCTGCACCCCCACTCGTGCTTGCTCTCTCTCTCACTCTATCTCTCAAATAAATAATCTTTTTAAAAAAGATTATAAAAAGAGAAAAAGAAGGTTATTACATAATAATAATGGGGTCAATCCAACAAGAGGATATAAAATATGTAAATATTTATGCACCCAACATAGGATCACCTAAATATATAAAGAAAATATTAGCAGACCTAGAGGGAGAAATAAACAGCAATATAGTCATAGTAGGGGAGTTTAATACCCCACTTTCATAAATGGATAGATCATCCAGACAGAAAATCAATAGGGAAACTATGGTTTTAAAAGACACATTAGACTAGATGGTCTTAACAGACATAAACAGAACAGTCTATCCAAAAGGAACAGAATACACATGCTTCTCAAGCATACATGGAACATTCTCTAAGATCATGTTAGGCCACAAAACAAGATTTAATATATTTAAAGACTGAAATATATCAAGCATCTTTTCTGATATAATAATATAACACTAGACTCAATTAAAATAAAAAAACTGAAAAATTCACAAATATGTGGAGATTAAACAACATGCCACTGAACAATCAATGGGTCAAAGAAGAAACCAAAACAGAACTCAAAAAATACCTTGAGACAAATGAAAATGGAAATACAACATGCCAAATAAAAGGACGCAGCAAACACAGTTCTAAGAGGAAAGTTCATAGGGATAAATGTCTGCATTAAGGAAGAAGAAAGACCTCAAATAAACAAGCTAACTTTATACCTCAAGAAACTAGAAAAAAGAACAAACAAAGCCCAGGGGCACCTGGGTGATGCAGTTGGTTAAGTGTCTGACTCTTAGTTTCTGCTCAGGTTGTGATCTCAGGGTCATGAGATTGAGCCCACATGTTGGGCTCTATACTCAGCCAAGAGTCTGCTGGAGATTCTCTCTCCCTCTCCCTCTGCCCCTCCACCCCGGCTTTCTCTAGAATAAATAAATCTTAAAAAAAAAAAAAAAAAAAAGGAATAAGGCCCAAAGTTAAAAGAAGAAAGGAAACAAAGAGCAAAATGAAAATAAATGAAATACACCTTAAAGGGACAACAGAAAAGATAAATCAAGCTACAAGATGGCTGACAAACCTTTAGCTAGATTCACCAAGAAAAAAAGAAAGAGGACTCAAATAAAATTGGAAACAAAACAGGAAACATTGCAACTGATAACAGAAATACAAAGGATCACGAATCTTAACAATTAATTATACACCAACAAATTTAACAACATAGAAGTGGGCAAAATCCTAAAAAACATTCAACCTCCCAAGACTGAATCATAAAGAAACAGAAAGTATGAACAGATCAATTACTAGTAAGGGATTGAATCAGTAATCAAAAATGTCCCAACAAACAAAAGTCCAGACCCTACAACTTCACTGGTTAATGCTACCAAACATTCAAAAAATTAGTACCAATCATTCTCAAACTCTTCCAAAAAATAGAACAGGAGGGAATACTTATGAACTCATTTTATGAGGCCAGCATTACACTGACACCAAAACCAGACAAAGAAACCACAAGAAAATTATAGGCTAATACCTTTAAGGAACTTAAATGCAAAAATCTTCAACGAAATATCAGCAAACAATATTCAAGTTTACATTAAAAGTATCACACATCATGATATATGTGGAATATATCATGGATATATATATTGGAATATAAGGATGGTTCAACAAATGCAAATCAATCAATATGATACACTACATTAACGGAATGAAGTGTAAAAGTCATATGATTATCTCCAATAGATGCAGAAAACATTTGACAACATTCAATGTCCATTTACGATAAAAACTGTCACCAAAATGAATATACAGGGAATGTACCACAACACAATAAAGACTGTATATGATAAAGGCACAGTTAATATACTCAACAGTGAAAAGCTAAAGCTTTTCCTCAAAGATCAGGAACAAGGCAAGGATGTCCACGCTCACCACTTCTATTCAACATAGTGCTAGAAACCCAATCCAGAGTAATTTGTCAAGAAAAAGAAATAACGGGCATCCAAATCTGAAAGCAAGAAGTAAAACTGTCACTATTTGCAGATATGATATTATTATAGAGAAAATTCTAAAGACTCCCTAAAAAACTGTTAGAACTAATAAACAAATTCAAGAAAAGTTGCAGGTTACAAAAACCAATATTAAATATCGGTTGCATTTCTATACATTAATGATGAACTTCTTAAGCGCAATTAAGAAAAGAATCCCATTTATAATTACACCAAAAAGAATAACATATCTAGAAATAAGTTTAACCAAGAAGGTAAAAGACCTATACACTGAAAACTGTAATATACTGATGAAAGAAACTGAACGCAAAACAAATAATGAAAAGATATTGTGCGCTTATGGACTGAAAGAATTAATACTGATAAAATGTCCATACCACCCAAAGAAAT
This sequence comes from Potos flavus, assembly GCA_028534135.1. Classification (NCBI taxonomy): domain Eukaryota; kingdom Metazoa; phylum Chordata; class Mammalia; order Carnivora; family Procyonidae; genus Potos; species Potos flavus. Next base: position 10,752,276 of record CM052893.1, on the reverse strand, counting down.
CTACAAATTCAACGCAATCCTGATCAAAATCTCAATGGCATTTTTTCAAAGAAATTGAACAAACAATCCTAAAATGTGTATGGAACCACAAAAGACCCTAAATAACCAAAGCAATCTTGAGAAAGAACAGCAAAACCAGAAGCATCATATTACCAGATTTCGTTCTTTCTTTCTTTCTTTTTTTTAAAAGATTTTGATCTATCTATTTGACAGAGAGAGAGAGAGAACAAGCAGGGGGAGTGGCAGAGAGAGAGGGAGAAGCAGACTCCCCGCAGAGCAGAGAGCCTGACATGGGGCACAATGTCAGGGTCCTGGGATTATGACCTGAGCCCAAAGCAGATGCTTAACAGACTGAGTCACCCAGGTGCCCCACATTTTCTGGTTTCAAACATTACAAAGTTAAAGTAATCAAAACTGTATGGTATTTGCATAAAAAGACATACATATCAACAGAATACAGAGCCCAGAAATAAACCCACATATTTATGGCCAATTAATTTATAACCAAGGAGCCAAGAATATACAATAGAGAAAGGATAGTCTCTTCGATAAATGGTGGTTGGAAAATTGGACAGCTACATGCAAAAGAATGAAACTGGACCATTATCTTACATCAAATAGGAAAATTAATTAAAAATGGATTAAACGGGGCGCCTGGGTGGCTCAGTTGGTTAAGCAACTGCCTTCGGCTCAGGTCATGATCCTGCAGTCCTGGGATCAAGTTCCACATGGGGCTTCCTGCTCAGCGGGGAGTCTCCTTCTCCCTCTGACCCTCCTCCCTCTCATTCTCTCTCTCTCTCATTCTCTCTCTCTCCAATAAATAAATAAAATCTTTAAAAAAAAATGGATTAAACGGTCGAACATAAGACCTAAAACCATACAACTCCTAGAAGAAAATACAGGCAGTAAGCTTCTTGCCATAGGTCTTGGCAATTTTTTTTTATTTCATACCAAAAGCAAAGGCAATAAAAACAAAAATAAGTGGAACTAAATCAAACTATAAATCTTCTGCTTAATAAAAGAAACAAAAATGAAAAGGTGATCTATTAAATGTGAGAATGTATTTGCCAATAATATATCTGATAATGGGTTAATAGCCAAAGTATATAAAGACTTCATAGAGTTCAACAGAAAAAAAAAAAAAAAAATCCAATCTGATTAAAAAATTAGCAGAGGATCTGAATAGGTGTTTTTCCAAAGAAGACATACAGGTGGCCAAAAGGTACATGAAAAGATGCTCAAAATCCCTAGACAAAATCGCTAGAGATTTTGTGATGAAATTCACAATTGTTATGAAATTCACAATTTCATCAGTGAAATGCAAATTAAAACCACAATGAGATATCACCTCATACCTGTTAGAATGGCTATTATCAAAAAAAAAAGAAATAGCAAAGGTTAGTAAGGATGTGGAGAAAAGGGAACTCTTGTACACGGTGGGAATTTAAATCAATGTAGCCACTATGGAAAACTAGACAGAGGTTTCTCAAGAAACTGAACATAGAACTACCATATGATCCAGCAAATTCACTTCTGAATATTTATCCGAAGGAAACAACACTAAGTCAAAAAGATATACACACTCCCATGTTCACTGCAGCATTATTTACAATAGCCCATACCTAAGCAACCTAAGTGTCCACTGATTGATAAATGGATAAAGAAAATTGGTGTATGTAAGTGTGTACATGTGTGAAATATTGCCATTTGTGACAACATGGATGGACCTTGAGGCATTATGCTATGTGAAATAAGTCAGAGAGAGAAAGAGAAATTCTGTATGATCTCACTTTTATGTGGAATCTAAGAACAAAACAAACTCAAACTCATAGATACACAGAATAGATTGGTAGTTACCAAAGATAGGGAGTGGCAGGTGGTCAAAACAGGTGAAGGTGGTCAAAAGGTACAAATTTTCAGTTATAAAATAAGTCCTGGGGATATAATGTACAGCATTGTGACTATAGTTAATAATGTTGAACGATATACTTGGAAATTGCTAAGAAAGTAAATCTTAAAAGTTCTCATCACAAGAAAAAAATTACTGTATGGTAATGGATGTTAACTAGACTTACTGGGGTGATCATTTCACAATATATATGAATACGTATAAATCATTACGATATGCACCTGAAACTAATATGTCAATTATAGCTCAATAAACAGATTTCAAATCAATAACCGGATTTTACACCTTAAGGAACCAGAAAAAGAATAAACTAAATCCCAAGCTTGTAGAAGGTAGGAAATAATAAAGATGGAGGGATAAAAGAAGTAGCGAATAGAGGGGTGCCTGGGTGGCTCAGTCAGTTAAGCTGACTTGATTTGGGCTCAGGTCCTAATTTCAGGATCATGAGAAGAAGCCCCATGTTGGGCTCCTACTGAGCGTGGAGGCTGCCTAAGATTTCCTCTTGTCCTCTCCCATTAATCCTCTCCTCATGCTGTCTCCCTTCTCTCTCTAAAATAAAAAAATCTTAAAAAAAAAAAAATAGAGGATAAGCAAAAGAGAAAATAAAATCCAAAGTTTCTTCTTTGAAGAACCCCCAAATTGGCAAATCTCTAGTTAAATTAAGAAAAAAGAGAGAAGACTCAAATTACTGGAATTGGAAATTAAAGTGGGACACTACTACTGACCTTACACAGATAAAAAGAATACTATAAACGATTGTAAGGCAACAATTAGAAAACCTAGATGAAATGGACAAATTCATATAAATACACAAACTACATAATTAACTCATAATTTCAAAAGAAATGGAAATTCTGAATAGACCTATATAAGTAATGAGATTGAATCAGTGGTCAAAAACATCCCAACAAAGAAAAGTCCAGGATCGGATGGCTTCACTGGTGAGTTCTATCAAATATGCAAAGAAAAATTAATACCAATCCTTCTCAAACTCCTCCAAAAACTAGATAAGGAAGGAATACTTCTAACTCATTCTATGAGGCCAACATTACTCTGATACCAAAGTGAAACAAAGACACCACAAAAACAGAGTATCTTTTATAAATACCCTTTATAAAGGGATAGTTCTTTTATGAATATAGATGTAAAAGTCCTCAAAATACTAGCAAAGAGTATCCAGCAGCATATTAAAAGGATTACAAGCCATGACCAAGTAGGTTCTATCCCAGGAATGCAAGGAAGTTATACATATGAAAACCAATCAGTGTAATACACCACATTAATAAAATAAAGAAAAAAAGTACATGATTATTCCAATTGATGCAGAAAAAGGATTTAACAAAACCTAACACCTTTTCAAATAAAAGCATTTAATAAATTAGGAATACAAGAAAATTCAAATGATAAATTCAAATTCAATATGATAAAGGGCATTTATGAAAAACCTACAGCTAATATTATATTACGTGGTAAAAGAATAAAAGCTTTCCTTTAAGAATAGGAATAAGACAAGTATGCCCACTTTCATCCACTTCTATTCAACATAGTACTGGAAGTTCAAGTCAGAGCACTGAGGTATGGAAAAAAAATAAAAGCATCCGTATTGGAAAAGAAAAATACTATCTCTATCTGCAGATGATATGATCTCATATGTTAAAGCCAATAAATTCAGCAGTTACAGGATACACTATCAACACACAGAAAATCAGTTGTATTTCTATACACTAGTAATGAAAATTCCAAAAAGGAAGTTCAGAAAACAATCCCACTTACAATAAAAAAGAATAAAATACTAAGGGGTGCCTAGGTGGCATAGTCAGTTAAGCATCTGAGTCTTGGTTTTGGCTCAGGTTGTGATCTCATGGTCTGGAGATGGAGCCCCACTTCTGCTGGGGCTTTTTTTAACTTTTTGAGGAACCTCTACAATGTCTTCCACAGTGACTGCACCAGTTTGCACGAAGGTTCCTTTTTCTCCACATCCTGGCCAACACTTGTTTTTTGTGATGTTTATTTTAGCCATTCTGACAGGTGTGAAGTGATATCTCATTGTAGTTTTGATTTGCATTTCCCTGATGATGAGTGATGCTGAGCATCTTTTCATGTGTCTTTTGGCCATCTGTATATCTTCTTTGGAGAATGTCTGTTCATGTTTTCTGTCCATTTTTTAATTCAATTATTTGGTTTTTTGGTGTTGAGTTGTATAAGTTCTTTATATATTTTGGATACTAACCCTTTTTCAGATATGTTGTTTGCAAATATGTTCTCTGATTCAGTAGGTTGTTTTTTAGTTTTGTTGATTGTTTCCTATGCTGTGCAGAAGCTTTTTATTTTGCTACATGCAAAGGAATGAAACTGGACCATTCTCTTACACTATACACAAAAATAAACTCAAAATGGATTAAGGACCTAAATGTGAGATATGAAACCATAAAAATCCTAGAGTTAATTATGTGGTATAAAGTAAGGGTCCAATTTCATTCCTTTATGTGTGGATATCCAATAATTTCTCTGACATCAGCTTTAGCAACATTTTTCTAGATAGGTCTCCTGAGGCAAGGGAAACAAAAGCAGAAATTAACTATTTGGCCAATGGTTTCTTAAATAATGGCATCAAAAGAAACTAAAGAAAAAATTAAATTGGACTTCATCAAAATTTAAAACTTTTACATAAGGATACTATGAAGAGAATGAAAACAATAACCACGGAATGGGACAAAATATTTGCAAACCACTTTTCTGGTAAGAGTCTAGTATTTAGAATATATAAAGAACTCTTTTCTTCAAAGAAGATAGACAAAGGCCAAGAAGCATATGAAAAGATGCTCAATGTCACTCGTAACTAGGGAAATGCAAATCAAAACCACAATAAGATACTACTTCACATCCACTGAATGGTCATAATTTAAAAAAATAAGTAACAACTGTTGGTGATTCAAAAAATTGGAGCTTTCATACACTGCTGGTGGGAATGTAAAATGGTGCAGTCACTGTGAAAAACAGTTTGGTAATTTCTCAATAGGTTAAATATAGAATTAGTACATGACCCTGCAACAACTAGGGATATATCAGAGAGTGAAAAAAGGTATTAAAATAAAAACTAGTACAGGAATGTTCAAAGCAGCTTTACTCATAATAGCCAATAGAAACAATCTAAATGTCCATCAACAGATGAATGGATAATCCAAATGTGCTATATCCGCACAATCAATTATCATTCAGCCATTCAATGGAATGAAGTACTAATGAACGCTAAAACATAGATGAATGTTGAAAACATTATACTGTATATTAAAAAAGCTATACACAAAGGCCATATACTGATTTTGCTTATCATATATTTTAGCACAACATAAATACAATAATTACTTCTGATTATATATTATTTGAAGTCTGTATTCCTTGCGACATTATAAGTACTATAAAGCAGAGAAAGTATGTATCATTCATCCAATACTTTTAATCACTCAGCTGAGTGACTTTTACATGGTAGAATTTCAAATAACTATTGAATGAATGAATGAATGAATGGATGCCATTTACTCTTAAAATCCTTCAGTGGTTCCCCACTGCTTTTACAACTCTCAACTCTCTACTATGGCTCCTAATTCCTATAAGATTTGGCCCATTTTTCTTTGTAGCTTTATTTTCACTTCATTTAATCACTATTTAGTGAGTACTTATGTTCCAGGCACTGTGCTATGTGCTGAAGATACAATGACAAGTAAGATATATAGCTCCTTAGCCTTTTGGAGCTTACAGACCAGCAGCAAAGACAAACAATAACAATATATGAGTAAGAGTGGGTAAAGACAAGGTATTTGGTATGAGAACCTAGTAGGTATATGTGACCTGGATTGTGGATTGTGGGATAAGAAAACAGCAGCTCAGGAAAGACTTTTTAGAAAAAATGACATTTAAGCAAAAATAGGAAAAATGAGGAGTTAGCTAGGTGAATAATAGGGCAAATTCCAGACAATGAGAAGGGCATTTGGAACCTAGCACTGAAACACAGAGATCTAAAAGAAGTTATTTCTGCAAGGCTCAGGTATGAAATTATTGGGGGTAGAAGGGAAGCAGAGAGAGAGAAAGCTGAAAAGGTAGGTGTTCTAACTCTAAAAGCAATGGAAAGCCACTGGAGAGTTTTAAAAGGAGGCTAAAAAAGACCCCGAATCACAAATAATTGTCTATGTTTGTGTATATCTGATTGAGGACATGAACTATGTCTATTTAATCATTTCCCCTAGTGACCAGAATAATGGTAGGCATATACTAGCTATTTTGTGAGTATTCATTAAATGCTACTGAATCAAAACTGGTAGCAGAACAAGAAATGAAACTGGATTTGATTCTATAATATCCTACATTTAAATATAAAGAGATTAGAGATTCCTCAGTGATAACTACAATGAAACCACTGAAATTAACTAAAATTAGAGTAAATCTATTAGATTGAAAACATGTTGCTGTCCTGTTGAAAACAAAATCTAAAAGTAAAAATATTACAAAAGGAATATATGTAATCATTATCTAAGAACCAATAATTAAAATGGAACGTTCTGCCAGATAATCATAATCCATCAGGCCTGTATAATTGTATGTCAGCAACGAGCAATGCAAACTTATTATTTATATTGTCAAAATTACACAAAACTGAAGATAGTATGTTTCGACCTTTCCAAATTCTGACCTTATTTTACTTCAAACACCACAGTGACTTGTCTGGTTTTATTTTTCTAACTCTAGATAACATGGCTTAAAAATAAGCAATAGGTTGAGAATTATGCCTAAGGATCCATACAGGTACAAGAATCCTAATAAAAACCTATCTTTTGGCACACCTGTATTACATAAAAATAAGCTGATGGTATAATAGTGGCTCTTTGTCTAGAACAATCTGGAATATAAAGTTGAAAGAGAAATAATTTATTTTCTTCTGTCATAAAATTTTCAATCAAGAAACTTTTATCAATGCAAGCAAAATTCAGTGAGGAAACAAATACTATATACTAGTCATGACTACATATTGCTATAAAAATTTTACTGATAAAGACTGGTTATTCGACAGTTTCAGATATATTCATATACAATGAAAAAGGCAGGCAATATATGCCTCAGTCCTACAAAGACAGTGCAGTTGGTTGACCGATCTTACAATTATTTGAATCCCTTTTAAGAATCGATTAGAGGTTAGAGATCTTTCTGTGATGATTAAGTCCATGCCAAGCCAGATGAACATATTCAGTAAAAGTATATTATGACTTGAAATAATTCCACTACATTATGCACATGTTTTATTTTTTAAAAGTATTTTCATATTTGGTCGGCATATCTCTCATAAAGTAATATTTGCCCCATATTTAAATAAGGTCACTGTCCAAAAAAATACATGTGATTCTCCCTCTGTACTTTAACCTATCAGTAACAGTGACTTAACTAAAAATGGAGAGTCCTAATTAAGATTGTTTTCTATTGGATCACTGCTAACTAACTCTTGGTCCAGTGACAGGTATCTTCATCATGGATGATCTTATCTTTGACAGGGGCAAAATAAATAATCCCAACAGGTACAATTTTCTTTAAAGAGTAATTGATACTACAAATATTTTTAAGCTAAATATATTATGGCCCGTTCCACGACAAGCTCCTGAACAAACCTCTTGATAATTATGAACCTCCTACAAAAATTATACTGTATACATGGCAGTCAAATGGATGAAATAGTTGAGGAGAGCAGAAATACGCTGGAAAGAATCATCTCAGCCCAGCCTCCCATAAATTAAAAGCCATCACTTCTCTCCTCTTCATCGTTTCAAAATCCCATGGCAGTGAACCCCAAACAGGAGACAGACAGCAGAGGAACCAGAAGACGTCATTCCCAGGCTCCCAAGGGATTTATTCTACTAAGGGAAAATGGAGAGTCCAAGTGGGGGCCTGGAGGGGAGGAAGACGCGGTTTACTCGGCCCTTCTGCCTTCTCCCGTGAACAATGCGATGTATGCAGCAAGAAAACCATCTTCAATGCTGTCAGGGTCCCGCCGAGCCAGGTAAGAGGCTGGGGAACCTGGCACCCCCGAAGGGCCCTTTGCTCTTTTCCCAATGCACCTTTCCCTTTTCCTTTCCGTGACTTCTCCCCGTCTTCCACCCCTCCTCTAAGCTTCTAGCTTTGCCCAGTGACATCTCAAAGCCAACCCAAGGACCTCTAATAATATCTTCGGGACCCTGCAAGGAAGGTAGGAGCGAGCTTTGGGGAGTGGTCACCTTTTGAGGTATCTGGCGTCCTCCCCTTGCATGGCGGCGGCGACGGCAGCGTGGGGAGGATGGGGGTGTCTGAGAAAGCCGGCGGAGCTATTTCCGGGGACGGTGCCCAAAGTATCCTCACACCCAAAGGCGATGACAGTCCAGAGGCCTGCAAGGCGGGGCGGCGGCGCTGCGGTTACCACGGTGAGGCCGCCGGCTCCTCCCACAGCGCCTAGGCCCCCAAATACTGGAGGGACCCAGACCCGCCCAGAGCCGCCTCCGCCAGCCCCGCCTCAAGGCGCATGCGCCCGCTCTGCCGCGCCGTATGCGCAGGCTCAGTGTGAGGTGCTGGCCTCGGATTAATCTGACGCACCCGTAATGCTGAGCGTGAACGGTTTTGCGGCAGATTTCGGCATGTGTGGTCAAGAAATGGCTTCTTGATCACCGCCCCCTTGAGGATGGAAATTGGAAGAGTCATCCCAGTCAGCCGAATTGGAATATCAGGTCTTAGCTTCAAAAAAAAAAAAAAAAAAGGGGGGGGGAATCCACTAACCTTTTGATTAGTGAAAGCTGTAGCGCTGCACAGCCCTCGGCTGGTAACCTGTAAAGTGAGGTTTGTGTTTGGAGGCATCGTGGAAAAGAAACTGCACTGATTGCACTGAGAGGCTCTTAATTTGTGGAGACAGTCTGACCCCCATTCAAAATGAATACAATCAATATTCACTTTTGATTCAGTGCAAATCTGTGACTTCCACTTTGGTATTCTAAATCTGGAATGCACTCCCGCATCCCCCTCTCCCCGCCCCGTTCTACAGACAGACACATTCTCTCTCTCTCTCTCACTAGCTCCTGAAATGCCAACTCCTACACTAATTATCACTAACTCAAGGTACCTTCGGAATTGTTTCCTCTGAGGCTGGCCATAGGGAAGAACTGGTTTTGAATCTTACCAAGTAAATATCCTCTGCTTTCAGTTCTATGCCCATGGGCTCAGCTATCACATCTATGCAAATGACTTAACGTTTATTTGTTCAGTAAATATTAATTGAGGGTCAGCTTTATGCCAAACACCAAACCAGGCTCTAGGGTTGCAAAGAAAACACCTCTACTCCCTTTTCTCTCCTGTAATCTTGTCACTCTCTTTTAGTTCTGTATTTTCTGTCACCTTGGGCCATGTCTACATAGTCGTTTGTTTTTTTCAAATGCAGTGCAGTGCATGGAATGTTAAATATAGAAACACAGGCCATACCTGCCAAGAACTATTATTTTTATCTGTCTACCCATTCACACCAGCTATACTATTTCTCAGTGTTGTAGTCATTCTCTCAGTCTTCCAGGGAAGAATATTTGGAGCTAATTTGCCCTCTTATTAAACTGTTGGAAAATTCTATCATTTCCCCCTTCAAGATACCCCTGCAATCCAGCTTTCCTTCTCCATTCTCACTTCTGTTCATCTCACCACTTCATACCTGGAAGCAGGCAGAGGCAGAGGCAGAGGGAGAAGCAGGCTCCCTGCCGAGCAAGGAGCCCGATGTGGGACTCGATCCCAGGACCCTGGGATCATGACCTGAGCCGAAGGCAGCCGCTTAACCAACTGAGCCACCCAGGCGTCCCGAGAATACTGCAATTCTTTCCTAACGGGACTTCCTATTTTCTGTTTTTTCCAAATATTCATTCTAAATATGATATGAAATTTTACAAATTATCACTCATAGCTAGATTACCTTAAGACCTTCACAGTATCTAAAATTGCCAGATCACAATATCCATTGAAATGCATAGCTAATATAACCAGCATTCTTGAAAAATAAGCTTCTTGAGATCAAAGATTCTTTTGCTGTGTTAACCGCTGTACCCTTAGAAGAGCACCTGGCCCATAGTTGGCACTAAATAAATCTTTAGAGCCGAAAAAAAAAAATGCATACCTGAGCTTGGAAAAACAACAAAAATCTAGAGGAAATGTTCAAAGGACATAAAGGAAGAAAGTGGGACTGAACTAGAGGAGCTGCCAGTCTGTAACAGCAAAAGTACAAATGAGCCTGGGCATTTTATGCTTGAAAGTAAAGAAATACTCAATGACTATGGGGTTGTGTCCAAATGACACTGGTCAATTTTTAGATAATTTACATCAAAAGGAATAATTACTGGGACACTTAGGTGGCTCAGTTGGTTAAGCATCTGACTCTTGATTTTGGGTCAGGTCATCATCTCAGGGTCATGAGAAAAAGGCCTGTGTCTGGTCTCTGCTCAGCGGGGAGTTTGCTTGAGATTATCTCTCCCCCTCTGCCTCTCTCCCGTGGTGCACACACTCTCTCAATTAAATACATAAATCCTTTTAAAAAGGGAATTATTGCTGTGTGATTTAACACATTAATAAAAATCCCGGGATCTATCATGTTATGCAACAATGGATAGAAAAACAGAAAAACCCTCACTTGCATTGAAGGCAGCAACTACCTTAAATCCTTACTCCAAAAATTAGTTATTAAAGAGAAGAATTAAGCATTTGATCTAGGTCATTCCTAATCCAGGGAACAGAACTAAAATTTACCTCCTCTTGATGGGGGGAATCTCTTCCTTATATAAAATGCCTGCTAGTAACAAAGAACAATAATTATAGAAAGCTAGTATTTTGCAAGCCCGAATAAATAATGGATTCATCCCTACACCTCATTGATTTATTACAAAGTGATTTGAAATGTGGCAAAGTTTCACCCCACAGATTACCTGATAATTCCAAAGGGAAAAAAATGTTACTTTACAATGGGGAAATCTGGCTGTCAGCATGATAAACAAATAAGCAGATAGCATCTTTAGTACTGGCAGTACCTAACAGTATATGCAATAGAAAGCACAAAAGATCATCCAGTAAGTACTCCTCCAAAAATTAATCTGAATCTAACCAAGCTGTTAGATCTCACATCAAGTACTAAATAAAGAAGATGATCCTGAAAAATGGAGAACCTAACCAAGCTGTTAGATCTCACATCAAGTACTAAATAAAGAAGATGATCCTGAAAAATGGAGAATATACCAAACTGGATATCAACATATATTATGAGAATAATAATTACAAGGTATATTATTGGCATAGGAATAGAACCAATGGAACAAAAAATAGAACTAGACTTATGCATATATGTAAGCTTGAAATATGACACAAGGGAATTTTCAGATCATTATGGAAAAAAGTATTGTCAATAAATAATTTTGAGGCAATTGGTTATGCATATGTAACAAATTAAATTGGATCCTCACTTCATACCACATGCAAAAACTAATTCCTTATCCAATGAACACTTAAATGTAAAAACAAGGCTTTAAAAACATTCAGAAGTAAATATAAATTATCTTTTTGACCTCTAGTTAAGGACACATTTTAAAACAAGATACAGAAAGCACTAAAAATAAGACATTGATAAATTCACTGCATTAAAATGAATGACTTATGATTATCAACAAGACACCACAAAGAAAGTGAAAAGATAAATTAAAAAATGATACACTTATTTCCATCACATAAAACCAGGTGGAGGGTTAAAGCCTCTGCCTTCAGCTCAGGTCATGATCTCAGGGTCCTGGGATTGAGCCCCACATCAGGCTCTCTGCTCGGCGAGGAGCCTGCTTCCCCCTCTCTCTCTCTGTCAAATAAATAAATAAATAAATAATCTTAAAAAAAAAAACAAACAGGTGGAAGTGGGCTGACTGAAGTTAAACTTCAGTACTGTATGAACCAAGCAGTTACCAGACACAAAGAAGTAAAAAATTGATGAGTTCTAATATTCAAATAGCTTTTCTTCTTTAACTTCTGCTAAACCAGTTTCTTCACTTATAGTAACTTCTGGCAGCTGTACATTTTTTATTTTTATTTTTTAAATAATTTTTATTTAAATTCAATTAATTAACATATAATGTATTATTTGTTTAGGGGGTACAGGTCTGTGATTCATCAGTTTTATATGATACCCAGTGCTCATTACAACACATACCCTCCCCGATGTCCATCACCCACTTACCTCATCCCTATAGCCCCTTCCCCTCCAGCAACCCTCAGTTTGTTTCCTATGATTAAGAGTCTCTCTTATGATTTGTCTCTCTCTCTGTCTTGTTTCATTTTTTCCTCTCTTCCCCCATGATCCTCTACCTTGTTTCCTAAATTCCACATATCAGTGAAATCATATGATAATTGTCTTTCTCTGATTGACTTATTTCGCTTAGCATAAAACCCTCTAGTTCCAACCACATTGTTGCAAACGGCAAGATTTCCGCTGTACATTTTTTAAAGCTGCTAATAAAGCAAATATACAGGCATCCGAGATGTTCCCATCATAGTCAAGGCAAATGATATCACAATACAGAACCCAAGAAAGCTTTCCTAGAGAAATGCATAAGTCTTCATCCTGAATTATCTGTGAATTTTCAATGACATCTGCAATGAACAGGATAGCCACTTGGGCCTCTTCTCCAAGAGATCCAGACCGAAATCTCAGATGAACACAGAGGTGGTAGAGTCACATTAGGAACAACATTTAAACCACAGGATTTAATTAAAGATATTTTAAGATCCCCTATGAATCAGGTGCCTGAGTGGCTCAGTTGGTAAAGCGTCTGCTTTTGGCTGAGGTCATGATCCCAGGGTCCTGGGATTAAGTCCTGCATGGGGCTCCCTGCTTCTCCCTCTGTCTCTCTCTCTCTCTCTCTCTCTCTCATAAATAAATGGTTAAAATCTTAAAAAAAAAAAAAAGGTCCCCTATAAATCAAAAGGAAGAGACAGAAAACCCAGTGGGGAAGTGGACAAAAAAGAAAAAAGAGGAAATAGGAATAGCAAGAAAGAAAGTAACAAAACATGAAAAGTGCGCAACCTCAATAGTAACCAGGAAGATGCCAATTAAGACCATAAAAAGATACTATTTTATTTACACTGGCCACGATGCAAAAATTAAGAAGTCTGAATACATCAATTCCTGGTGAAAATGTGAAGCCCTGGAAATTGCTTGGTAAACATTTCTGGTGTGAGTGCTTTGGGACTACCACTTGAGAATAAAATGTCTTGTATTATTTTGCAAAGTTGGACAGGCACATAACCCAAACTCTCTGCAATTCTACTCTTAGTTATAAACCTCAGAAAATTCAAGCCCATGTGCACAATAAGTTTTGTTCCAGACTTATCAGAGCAGTATTGTGAATAATAGAAAAAGAAAAACTGCAAAAGTGCTCCAAAGTATTTTCACAGGAAAATGGATAAAATACATCTGAATTACTTGTACTATATAACCTTAAGCAGCAGAGAAAGTTTATGAACTAGAACTACACAAACCACATGGATGAGGATTAGAAGCATTATACTGAATGAAAAGAGCAAATTGCAGGAGATTATATACAGTATGATAACTTAACATTTTTCAGTGTAACTTACAATAAAATGCATTCTTTTTGGTGTGCAGTTCTATGAGTTTTGATAAGTGTGTAAGTCGTGTAACCACTACACAATCAAAATGCAAAGCAATTCCATCATCCCTTCAAATTCCTTTGTGTTCCTTAGGCATCACCCAATTCCCTTAATCCCATGCTCTGGTAAATACTGATCTGTTTTCTGTTCCTATAACTTTTCCTTTTTCAGAATGTCACCTTAGTATAATCATACATGATATAGCTTTTTATGCCTGATTTCCTTCACTTAGATAATACATTTGAAAGGCGTCCATGTTGTGTTTCAGTAACTTTTTCCTTTTTTTTTTTTTCAGTAACTTATTCCTGTTTTATGGTTAGGTGATATTCTATGTATGAATGTACCACACTACAAAAAGCAACATAAATACTTACATGCAGGTTTTTGTGTGAACCAAAGTTTTCTTTTCTCCTGTACAAACACCTAGGAATAGGATTGCTCAGTTTATGGTAAATACATGAATAATTCAATGAAACTGCCAAACTGTTTTCCAAAGTGGCTGTGCCATTATGCATTCCCACTAACAATGTAGGAGTTCAGATTGATCCACATTCTCACCAGCACTTAGTATTGTCAAGTGTTTTTTTTGTTTGTTTGTTTATTTGCTTTAATTATCCTAACAGGTGTGCAGGGCTATCTCATTTGGTTTAAACTGCATTTCCATGGTGATTAATGATATGAGCATCTTTCCATGTTCTTATTTACTATTTGTATACATACCATTTTTGAAGTCTCTGTTCAAATATTTTGTTCATTTTTTAATTTTTTTACTGGATTGATCAAACTGATCAGAGAGATAGCAACAGATAGGTAGAGATGTAGAGAAATTACTGATTTATGAAATGAAAGGACATCACTGAGATTTTACAGGTATATATAAAAATGATAAGAAATACTGTGAATAACTTTATACTGATAAATTTAACTTCAAATGGACAAATATCTTGAAAGATGCTTATTACTAAAACTGAGATAAGAAGAAATATAAAACATATATATATATATATATATATATATATATATATATAGTGGAATATTATGCAGCCATTAAAAAGAATGAGATCTTGCCACTTATGACAACATGGATGAACCTAGAAGGTATTATGAGGAGTAAAATAAGTCAGATTGAGAAAGACAAATACCATATGATTTCATTCATATGTGAAATCTTCAAATACCATTGTTTTTTTTTTTTAGATTTCACATATGAGTGAAATCATATAGTATTTGTTTTTCTCAGTCTGACTTACGTATCTCTTAAGTCAGATGCTTGGACTCCTGGGTGGCTCAGTCAGTTGAGCATCTGCCTTCAGTCAGGTCATGATCCTAGGGTCCTGGATCGAGTCCCACATTGGGCTCCTTGCTCAGTGGCGAGCCCGCTTCTCCCTCTGCCTGCTTCTCCCTCTGCTGTGCTCTCTCTCTCTGATAAATAAATAAAATCTTTAAAAAAAAAAAAGAAATCAAATGTCTAATTGCAGTTTTTCCCACAAAGAACACTCCAGACACAGCATCACTAATGAATTCTACCTAGGAAATGATACAAATTACATATTCATGCAGAAAATAGAGAATGAAGGAATTTTTACCAACTCATTTAATTATGTCAACATTATCTGGTATCAAAATCAAAGATATAAAACAAAAGCTACAAATATCCTTAGTGAGCATATACACAACAATATTTAATAAAATATTAGCAAATTAAACCTGCAGTACATAAAAAAGAATGGTGCATCATGACCAAATAGGCTTTATCCCAGGGATGCAATATTGTTTTAACATATGAAAATCTAATAATATATAATTTGACATATTAACAATATAAAGATGAAAACCAATATGATCATGTCAATAGAGGCAGAAAATGTATTTGGCAAAATTCATTTTTAAAAGAGCTACCAGCTACTGAGAGTAGAAAGTGACTTCCTCATCTAATAAAGACATCTGTATCGATTTATTTCTAGGCTTTCTATTCTGTTCCATTAGACTATATATCAGGAAGCATGATGCCTCCCATTATGTTCTTCTTAAGATTGTTCTGGCTATTTTAGGTTCATTGTGGTTCCATATAAATTTTAGGATTTTTTTTCTATTTCTATAAAAAATATCACTGGAATTTTGATATGGTTGTGTTGAATCTGTAAAATAACTTCAGACAGTATGAACATTCTGAAAATATTCTTCCAATCCATGAATACAGGATGTCTCTCCATTTACTTATGTCTTCTTTATTCTCATGTATCAATGCTATGTAGTGTTCAGAGTAGAAGTCTTTTACCTCCTAAGTTTATTTCCTTTTTTAAAAAAGATTTATTTACTTACTTTAGAGAAAGAGAGAGACTGAGCACACATGAGTGGGGGGAGGGGCAGATGGAAAGAGTCTCAAGCACACTGCCTGAGCACAGAGCCCCACATGGGGCTTGATCTCATGACCCAAGAGGTCATGACCTAAGCTGAAACCAAAAGTCAGATGCTCAATTGGCTGAGCCACCCAGGCGCTCCTAGTTAAGTTTATTTCTAATCATTTTATTCTTTTTGCTTAATTGCAAATAGGATTGTTTCCTTCATTTCTTTTTCCGATATTTAATTGTTAGTGTATTGAAATGCAATTAATTTTTATGTTGGTTTTGTATCCTACAATTTTACTGAACTTGTTTACTAGTTCTAACAGATTTTGTGGAGTGTTCAGCGTTTTCTGTATATGCAGTCATGTCATGTGCAAACAGATGACACTCTCTCTTTCCTTCTGATTTGGATGCCCTTTCTTTTTCTCACCTAATTGATCTGGTTGGTATGTCCACTATTATGTTGAATAAAAGTGATAAGAACAGGCATCCTTGCCTTGTCCCTGATCTTAGAATAAAAGCTTTAAGTTTTTCACTGTTAAGTATGATGTTGGCAGTGGGTTTTTCATAGGTGAAATTAATTATGCTAATATAGTTTCTTTCCATTCCTAGTTTGTTGAAACTTTTTATCATGAAAGGATGTTGAATTCCGTAAAATGCTTTTTCTGTATATATTGAGATGATCCTATGATTTTTATCTTTCATTCTATTAATATGATGTATCATATTTATTGATTTGGGTATGTTGAACCATCCTTGCACCCCAGGGATAAAATTCACTTGATTGTGGTTGTATGATCCAGCCCAAATGTGCATTTGAATTCAATTTGCTAGTGTTTTTCTGAGAATTTTTGTGTCTGTGTGCATCAGGTATATTGGTCAATAGTTTTCTTGTAATATCTTCTTTAGCATCAGGATAATACCAGCCTCATAAAATGAGTCTGGGAGTGTTCCTTCCTTTTTAACTTTTTTTGGTAATAGTTTGAGGAGTACTGGTATTAATTCTTCTTTAAATATTTGGTAGAACTCACCATGAAGCCATCTGGTCTTAGGCTTATGTTTTTTGGGAGGTTTTTGATCATTGATTCAATCTTAGGATAGATTTTCAGAAATCAATTCAGCTTTGTTGATTTTGTTGTTCTAGTCTGTTTCTGCTCTGATCATTGTTATTTTTTCCTTCTGTTCTCCTATTTCTAGTTAATTGAGGTACAGAGTTAAGTTGTTTGAGATCTTTCTTTTTTCTTAATGGATGCATTTATGACTATAAATTTCATTCTTAGTACTGCTTTTGCTGTCTCCCATACATTTTGGCATATTGCGTTTCCATTTTCATTTGTTTCAAGATATTTTTAAATTTCTCTTTTGATTTCTTACTTGACCTATTGGTGGTTCAGGACTATGTTAATCTCCACATACTTGTGAATTTTCCAGTTTTCTTTTTGCTATTGATTTCTAGTTTCATTACACTGTGAGGATACTACATATGATTTCAGTCTTAGGTTTATTAGACTTGTTTTGTGACCTAACGTGATCTATCCTAGAGAATGTTCCATGTGCACTTGAGAAGAACGTGTTCTCTGCTGTTGTCAGATTGAATTTATATATATATATATATATATATATATATATATATATATATACACATACACACACATATATATACATACATATACATACATATGTATACATATGTATACATACATATACATATGTATACATACATATATACATATATATACATACATATATATATATTATACAGAAAAATTGGGATAAATACCCACAATATAAAAGATTGGGGTGAGTAGAAAATGAATCAATATTTGTGAAAGTCTTGTAGACTGTAAAGTTATGTGAAAATCATTATGATTTCAACTTCACCCTTAGATTTGTTCAACTGCATTTTGGATACTGTGCTAGCTGCAGTGAGGAGTTCAAAAGTATAGAGAAAGCAATTGCTACTTCTTGATCTTATAATTTAACACAGAGGAGAAGGAATACAAAGATACACACAGCCCTCTATGACAGAGCCACTTAAATACAAATAACCCCAGTGATACATCAACATTCCAAGGATGGTTCCTGGAGGGCTTTGGAGCTATTAACAGTCAGACGGCACTCCTTTGGGAAGCCTGCTTGTTAATACCACAGTTTGCCTCTGTAAGAGGAACTCTTTCTCTTGGAAGCTTTTTCTAAACTCCAGACTTAGTAAAGTGCCTTCTCTGTTTTCCTACAGCATTTACTGTACATTATGGGCATAATTTGTTTATGCTTCTATCTTTTCCAATAAGAGTGACTTAAAAGGTATAAAATCATGGATTTCCAATTACATTTCTAATCATAGTGCTTGGCACATAGTCATAACTAATAAACGGTAACTGGTGTTGTATCAGATATAATTACAACCTTCAAGGAGCACATAAAATAGTCACCAGGTATGTAAGCAAGTAACTGTTGAACATATTAATCCATGTCATAATGGCATCATGAGACAGGTAGAATGTTGGCATATAGGAGGGAGTCATCTACTCATCCTGGTAGGTAGAGTTCAGGGTAGGGCTCACAAAGGATGAATAAAAATTTTCTTAGAAGAGAGCATAATAGGGATATTCTAGGAAAAGAATAGTACATAAAAAGACACAAAATCTTGAAACATCATGGCATGTTTAAGTAACTGCAAGTAGTTTGAGATGTTTAGACAATAGGTTTGAGTAAGAGCAGTAAAAAGAACTTTGAAAAAGCCAGGAGAACAAGATCATGGAAAGTCTGGTATAAGAGGATGTGATATGTACATATTTTCTGCAGGCACGGGGAGCCACAGAACTGTTTGAATACGGGAAAGTCATGTTGAAATTTATTACTTTTGGCCATATTAATACTCTACACTACCACACAGCAACGTAGAACAGAAGTGTAAGAATTACATTTTTATTTTCCAAAGATATTGCTTTTAAATGTCTTGATAGGCTTCAAGAATCTATAGAAAATCATTTCTTACCTTGTGACTGTCTTTGGGATATCGTCAAATGGCCATTGTGGTCCAAAGAGTCCGCATGCACTGGCTATTAATGCAGTCATCTTCTCACTTTTCAAATTAACTTGAGCTCACGATGCACATCTTAAAGTAAAGGAGATTTCAGTTAAAAGGGCCCCTTAAAATACATCCTCTTCCTGATAGTGGTAACCTCTGTTTTCAACTAGTATGACATCAGACAACAACTATGACATCATTGGGTTGCTCCAAGGGTCAGGAAAAGGAGGTAGGTGACCCACTAGGACAATAAATAATGAAACTCTGTGCTTTTCTTCTTCCTTGGCTTCTCTTACAGCCTGAACCATACTTCGAGAAAATACTTGTGTTGTGGGTCAACATGGTGATTCCTAAAGACAGGCGGTCAAATGAATACTCAATACAGTATAAGGGGAAGATGTGCCTGGTTAGTCATACATGTATCCATGTATGTATCCACATTCACTAACACACAAAACCCCTGTATTTGTGAATTTGTATATGCAAACATACATTCACGTTCAATTGGAATTTCTCCGCAGGAGAGCATAACTATTGTTATGCTTTTGGAAAGATGCACATGGCATGGTGAGGGAGGCAGAAGTTCTAAATTTATTCATCCAGATTCGTTGTATTTATTAATTTAACCAAAATTTACGAGCAGACATTGCTTTAGACTTTAGTATGCAAGAAGTGAATAGACAGTTTCTGACTTGAAGAATTGTATCTAAATCCAGTAGGAATACACAGGAGGTGAATGAATGAAATTCAAAGTAACACATTCTATGGTAGAGCTACAATGTATCTCTGTAGAAATCAAGATGACTATGGAATCATTAGTCAGACATTTAATGCCTATCCCACATAAGGCATTCATCTAAGAATTGAGGCTATAAAGAGTATGAAATACACACTTACTTTAAAGGAGTTCAAAATCTATGAATAGGCAGTCAAAGAGCAAGTAATTGGGGGTCTCAGTCATGTTTCCCACACATCTATATCCTACATCAAGTTTTACTTTTCTTATCCTGTTATTTTAAAGTGTCTTACCTATCAATTTTGTTCTTGTAAGAAGATGCCACACTATCTCTTTTCAACTTATTTCTTCAATTCATAATCTCTCACAATGAAATTGTTGGTATTAAGTGAATCCGATCTCTCATTTAGTACATGTTTGTTTGATACATATCATGTGTTCCAGGCAGAATTCAGAGCTAATGTAGTAGTCCGGACGGGGTAAATTCAGGCAATGGCTGTATTAGCAACCAGATGTTTCCTCTGAAGTCTTAGATTTTTAGTCCTGGAAAACATGTGACAACTACTACCAAACACCTCTGCTGAAATGAGTTGGAAGTTATTAGGTCACCAAGGAGTGCTCTCTTCTTCACCTCTTTAAGAAAGGCATTGCCATAACCTAAGTGTGACATACCCTCCGGGTCATTAAGAACAGAACGAGAACTGTCAGTTCATTCCGAATCAGTTCCTAGCAACAATCAGTTAGCAATAATAACTTTGAAGTTGGCTGTGAAATGAATTTGTGCTTCTAGAGTTGAAATATATTATGTTCTAATGGGTGACATAGTCCCATAAGAAGGGACTGAAATTAAATCACATGTTATTTGACTTTAGAACTTTGAACTTTAATTTTCCTTTTCTTTCATTTGCTTTCCCTTCTCTTTCCACCCACCTCTTCCTTCCATTTCTTCTCCCTTCTTGCCTTTCTTTCTTTCTTTTCATGTGTAGACAGCACATGTGTCATAAAAGTCACTGCACATTAGAAACAGAATTATATCTGACTTGGGGCATTTCCTACCAAATCCATCTCTCTTCAATGTAGTCTTTGCTATATCAGGGGGAGAGTAGATATATATCAATAACCCTGAGAAATGGTTATTGATAACCGTAAATAAATGGTTATTGCAATGAAGTCAAATTCTTTCCTGTGTGTGTTAGTGACAAAACATATTTAAAACCCATTTCATATTAGCTCACCCTTCAACTCCTTGTCCACATTGCCCGATTTGTTTCCTTCAAAAAGGGAGAGGTGAAAAATAAGATGCTCCTATTCCAAACTTGACAAGTTGTAAAACATTTCTCTCAAATCAATCTTCTTCCTGCGCCCTCCCCCCATTGACATGCGAACTTCTTTTTCTTTCCAAATGGGTCAGTTAAGGATGCCAACATTCTCTGAATAAAAGCTGCTAGTATACCATCACAAAAACAAAACAAAGTAAAAACAAAGGAAAGAAAATGTTGCTTGTCCACTTCTCTAAATTGTTCTCCTTGGGCTTGGTGATGTATATTCTCTTTCGGTCACTTCCTTGATACTGAACCAGGCCCTTGGGCCTTGGGTGTGATATTTGCTATTATAATGAGGAAAAAAGCTGGTGAAAGTTCAGCACTGGGGTCCACCTTGGAGCCGACTGGTTTGGTCTGGACATAGAGTTTTAGGTGGTGGTTGTTGTGTGTGGTGTTTTTTGTTTTGTTTTGTTTTGTTTTGTTTTTGTGGAGGCAGCCGAAGAATACTTGGTTTTGGAGTCAGGGTTGAGGGGACCTGAGTTTAGTCCCCGCTCTGTCTTATCCTCACTGAACTCTGTGAAATAATCTCCACCATAACCAAGTGTACATGCTGATGGATATTCCTCCATCTGAACGAAGGAAACATGAACCACTTAAATATTTTTAGCAAGATTAGTTTTGTTTTACTTTATTAAAATATTTTCATGGTTACCAGAACACCTTTTGCTTATAGACCTTGAGATTTGGGGCCAGGATTGGTTCTAAGGTTATTCTGTTGCCTATACATTTGAGTTTATAATATCATTAAAATGGAACAAATATGAAAAACCTGAACTGGAAAGTCAAATACCAACTAAAGAACACTTATTCTACTTTTTCATTTTACTGATCAATTTACTCAGAGCAAAGAAAAAAACTAAACAGCCCATAGGAAGGGCTTAGTAAATGAGTTTTGAGTGACCACACATATAGACAAGGAGGGCAATCACCAAATAAATTGAAACTAGCTGGTACTTTGTCGTAAAGTAGTAGGTTCTGCATTTAATATTTTGCATGTAGGCCATTAGAGTGAAAAGTGTATATAAAGTGGGGCTTCTGCATTTTTTTTTCTCATAAATAATACTATTCCCTCATGGAGACAGTAGTCAAGAAGAGAAGATTGGGTGATTGTCTTTTATTTACTTCTACCTTAGTGTACATTTATTTTGTTTCTGTTCTATTGGTTTCTTCAGGCTGAAAGATGAATTTGTTTTGTTGCATTAAAAACTCTATGTAGTCATATGGAGAAAAGGGGGATGAGTATTTTATTTTTTTTTTAAGATTTTTAAAGATTTTTAAGTTTATTTATTTATTTTTAAAAATTTTTATTAAGTTCCATTTAGTTAACATACAGTGTAATATTAGTTTCAGGTATACGATTTAGTGATTCAGTACTTCCATACAACACCTGGTGCTCATCACAGGTGCACTCATTAATCCTCAATGGGTTACTTTTATTCTATAGGTTATAGTCCACTACTGTAATTTTTTGTTGTTTGAATTGTCCCAGCTTTGGCCAGTGAGAAATCCTTCAACTTGGTTCCCATGTTTTTTCCAATGGGTTCCCATCATTTTTAAGCACCTTCTTACTCTTTGGTATGGAAAGATACTCTAAGTTCATATCTTTGGCAAGATAATAAATGGTGTTGTACTATTTACTCAGGGAACAAGTTCACTTGTTCACTGGTGTTCACTTCTTCCTGATGTCCGTAACCACTGGTGCCTGACAGTGTTTGTTCAATGGCTCTCTAGTCATTTTGGTTGTCTGAAACCTATTCTTGAGTATATGTCTTAGGAAATGCTCATGGGAACAATATTCCTTGAGGCTTTGCCTGTTGATAACAGTTGTCTGTGCTTTTTACTTGAAGTTCAGTATTACTAGATTTACGATCCTTGGCTCACATTCTCTTTCCTTCTATATTTTCAATATGTTGCTTTATTTTCTTCTGGCATGAAGGGTTGTGAAAATCTGTTAATCTGATTTTCCTTCCTTTAGAAGTCACATTTTTGCCTAAAAGGCCCAAAGATTTTTTTTTTTTTTACTAAGTTCAATAATTCGACTCAAATATGTTTATGTTGGATGTTCTGTATGATAGAGTCAGTTTCATGGTGTGCTCGTTCAATATGTAGTTTCACATTCTTTTTAAAAAAATAACAGGAACATTATCTTGAATTATAGTTTTAAAAATTTGTTTTGTTCTCTTGCTTGGGTTTTCATTTTCAGGGACTCATCTCTTATTTGCCTATCTTCAATATTTGTCAGTTTTTATTGAATTCTTTTTTATCTCTTTCTTCATCTTGTAATTTGATGTTTTCCCTTTCTTGATTTTCTGTTATTAATACATTATTTCTCACATTTATTACTCATGTATTCTAGAATAGATTACATTTGTAAAGGATTTTAAACTTCTAATTCTCTTTTTGAATTGTATCAGCTTATTTCTGACTTTTCTAATTTTGATTTGTGTTATTTCATGTTTTATGTCATTAATATAGTTGGGGTTCTTTTGAAATAATAAGTTGCAGTTTTGATCTCTCTCTTTTTCATATCTTTCTAGTGTGATTGCTTGGGATTCAACCTCGACACATTTATTTTATTTTCTTTCAAATTCATTTTCCTGAATGTTTAGAAAGTAGTAGTGTTTCTAACTTCACAGACCTTGCTCTTCTGCAGTTAGCATCAGTGTTAAAAAATATTGCACTTTGCTTTCTGAGATTTCCCATCTGTATGTGACTTCTCCACTTTTATCTATATCTTCTTTCCTTTACCTCTCTTGTCTCTTTCTTGCTAAATTCTTCGAGTCCCAGTAATTTCTCCTCAGTGTGGAGCCCTGTGCCCTGATGGGTCAGGTTTGAGAGTTCCCAGACAGTAAACTGGTAAGATTTTATTTATTTGAGAGAGAGAGAAAGAGAGAGCACAAGCAGGGAGAGAAGCAGAGGGAGAGGGAGAAGCAGGCTTCCTACTGAGCGTGGAGCCCTATGCACGGCTCGGCTCAATCCCAGGGTCCTGGGATCAGGACCTGAGCCCAAGACAGACGCTCAACCCACTGAGCCACTCAGGCGCCCCTGCTTCACCTTTAGAGAGCTTAGAGTATGTGCTTTATACTCATATGTTCCTGGAGTAAATGATACCTTTCTCAATTTCTGCCACTCTTCTCAAATTGACCTGTTGTACTTTTCAGATATTATCTGTTGGGTGTTTTTTGGTTCTCTTATTCTAAACATCATCAGATGGCTTGCTATTTCCCCCTGCTTTTTCCCCACACAGAAGCCAATGACACACAAGTCTCATGGCTATTTGTAGATTGTCTCTACCTGCTTGTATATGGAGGCTTGCGTTGTACCTAGTTACCCAGTTTTGTTGGATTTTGGTTTTTGCTATCTAGATGCTATCTTTTTAATGTGATTTGGAAAGACACCCCCCCCCCCAAATTTTGCTGCCACGACTATCTTTCTAGAATTTATGAGAGGTGCTTTTTTTATAGGTAAGGAATCTGAGGCCCAAGGAGGTAAAATTATTTGCCCAAGATCACGCAGTTAGCAGCAGAAGATAAATGTATATGTAAAGCACCTTGATGATGCCAGGTACTGAGAAGCTGCCAAATGCATGCTCTTTCCTTCCTTCTTCCCTACCTCCCTCTCTTCTTCCCAACCTTCTTCCCTCCTTCCTTTCTCCAATTCTCCCTTGTTCCCTCCATAGCCTAGATTTAAGCCCAGTTATTTCTGACCTCAAAGCCTCTGCAAGCTCATTTAATATGCTATGCTTGTACCCCATAATGTGATGTCACTAGAGCTTTTGAAAAATTTAAACAAAATTAGCTTCGCCAAAACCGACACTCATCTTGCTCTAACATTTTTCTCTATGTTTTTATGCTCACATGCTTTTCAAATGGAATCTATTAATGTTAGATTCTTTGACCCATGCCTCATTAAAATATGGTTTGTTAGAAGTAAAGTGGTGGGGACGCCTGAGTGGCTCAGTTGGTTAAGTGGCTGCCTTCAGCTCAGTTCATGATTTCAGGATCCTGGAATGGAGCCCCACATCAGGCTCCCTGCTTGGTGGAGAGCCTGCTTCCCCTTCTCCCTCTGCCTGCCGCTCTACCTGCTTGTGCTCTCTATGCCTCTGTCAAGAAAAAAAAAAAAAAAGTGGTGCCTTTATTTCAGTGAATCCATTTATAGGCATCTTATAGCCTTTAAAAGCCTTCTTTCTTGTCTTCTGCTACCACCCAGGAAACCACGTATGATAAGGTGTCAATGAAATCTGAATCTGAAAAACCTTGATTTCACTTTCGAATTGAAAATTCACATTACTCAAAGAGATTTTAAACTTGGCCAAAGTTGAATGTTCTACTTTTGAAAAATCTTATAAAAATACTATTTTGATTAGAAAACTATGCAGCTCTCAGACACAAGTCCATAAAATTCTAAGCTCTGTTGGTTAGGGTACTTGGCTATTGATGATACATGACATGGATTTATTAAAAAACTGAATGCACCATGAAGGCTCCCAAGGAATTTATACTGTATACTCTGCCATATAAAAAGTTCAATTTACTAATTCTCCATAATCCTCTTGTAAAGCCAATTAGTAATTAGATCGTGGGGAGTAGAGTTTTACTTAAGGTATGAAGTCACCATACAAGCCTTAAGGGACGTATAGCTCTATTTTAAGCCAGTGCTTTTATAAAATCCTGTTCCAGTTTTGGCTCTATAATGGATTTCCCAGGTTGGTGATACACCACCCAGAAAACACCCTTTCCTTATTTTTCTTTCCTTGAACTTCCTGCTCTTACCGTGCAGGCTTAGTTCATACTGTTTGAATTTACTTATTGTGGTTTGCATAAAATTATCATTCACTCATCTACACATAGTAGATAATGGTTATTTGCCTATAAATCTAACAGGTACTGAGTTTTATTTACCCTCCTGTTCTGTGGGCGCTCTCTGAACAAACGGGCAGTTGTTCTTGAAACATTTTCCATTTTTATGAGATTTGGAACTGTTTCTCCTTGTTGCTTTGTGTGCTTTTTAGCAGCTTGAGGCTCTTTCTTTCATGGTGTTTACTCTGGAGCTGGTGTGAACAGAGGCTCTTGGAAATGGTAGAGTGTTAATATCCTGGAGTGTGTCCTGCTACATGTAAAAGATTGCTTCTCGAGGCTGCTGGGAGCTGCAGCAGATCTTTCACAACATATCCAGATACACTCACAGTCACGAACGGTCACACACCTATGCTCAACCTCTCACGCTCTCCGATTCTGCATGTGCAGAAACAGGCCAAGAAACCTGACCTCATGTTGATTGGAACGTTGCTTTGCATTCATTTTCAGAATATTTGGAGCCTCACATATGTTTCTTGTTAACGCTCATGTTTGATTGTTCTAAGTAGTTTTTTTTTAATTAAATAAACCTGTATCAAAAATTGTCACTTTGCTTTAAAGAAGCACAATCAACTTGCCCTGGGAAGCAAACAGCAAAGAAAAATGAAATATTTCTGCTCCTTTACATGTTTCCAAAAATGAGAGGGGCATAAGACATAGAAGTACATTTGAGGTTCAAGGGATTTTAAATAGCTTTTGAACAAATCAGGTACAAAGTAGCATTACTTATACAAAGAAAGTCATTTAAGGGGCACCTGGGTGGCTCAGTGGGTTAAAGCCTCCGCCTTCAGCTCGGGTCATGATCTCAGGGTCCTGGGATCGAGCCCCATGTTGGGCTCTCCGCTTGGCAGGGAGCCTGCTTCCCCCTCTCTCTGCCTGCCTCTCTGCCTGCTTGTGATCTCTCTCTCTGTCAAATAAATAAATAAAATCTTAAAAAAAAAGTCATTTAAAACAGAGCTTGTTAATGGAATATGGTTTAAAATCATGTCTGTCGTAAATATACCTTCAGAATTGAAAGTTAGCGGGCTGAAGACTGAAATGTAAGTAAGCTGATAGCTCAATATAATAACTAAATTTGGAGGTGCATTGTTTCACCCCCACAAGGGCATGATTTGGTAAACATCATATGCAACATAACATACTTAGGCCTGGATGACTTCATACATTTCCAAAAGTGCAGTTATTTGAATCTATTTCTATTTTACTTAACTACCTACTGTCTCTCCCCAAACTCAGCTTGGTAAAACTATGGCCTCTCTAAGACAAAAGGAAAAAAAAAAAACTGTCTATCTATCTATCTATCTATCTATCTATCTATCATGTATCTACATATCTGAATCCAAGTGGCTAAATCAAATGTTTCAAGATCCAGATATCAAGTTCATGTGCCTTTGACTCCTTATTATCTTTCAGTTTCATTTTTCATCCTACATATTTTAAATAGTGTTTTGTATATTAATCATATTTCCTATTTTCTATATTTGACATTTGGGGCAGCTTGGGGACCCAGAGAGGGACTGCCCCTCCCCAGGTAATCTAGTTCCATGGAGATAGCAAACATCTTACCTATGAGCACACCTCTGATATGCAAACTAACCAATCAAAGCCCATCCCTCCAATCTTCCCCTTTTTCAAATTTCAATACCAAGCCAGTAGTCTCCTTACCCTAAATCACCCCAGGGGCAAGTACCAAACAGATAGGGACCACCTCTATAACCCAGAGTCCACAGAAATTATTCAGACTAACCATTCCTAAACTTATCCATTGTACTTACTCTGCCTCCCTCATTCCTTCCCTCAAAACCCAAATAAAGACTCTGGTCCATAATTTTCCCTTTTCTCCTTCTGCCTGCTAGCTGACCCAAGTGTTTTCTCATGTGGCCTGGCAAGCCATGGAGTGTCCCTTTCTCTTGAGAATTGTAGATAATAAACTATCTTTTCAATAGCAGTTATCTGATCTGTGGGCCTCGCCATACCTGATCTAAACAAATTCTGGGGACATTTTCATACCTTTTGGCACCCATTCCTGCTGTAGACTCTGGGCCTCTCTCTAGCCCCTTTTCCCCTATTCTTAAAGAGTTTTCTGACTCTGGACCCTGGCTACTGCTTTTTGAGGCTGCTACCCTTCTTTTCATGAGGTACCCTCTTGTAAAACACCTATCCCAGAGGAGTTCCTTGAATTAGGGGCAATTAGGTATCAGCCTGCCCCTGGCTTTTGGAGTAAAGGTGCTCCATCCTGCTGGGCATAATCCAATCTCCATTTCTGCCTCAGGGGTGGAGCTGAGTTTGGTTGTGATGTGCTTCTCCTGCTGCACCTGCCCTAGGCTCTGCCATTATCTCTAACCACAACTAGCCTTACTTACTGCATTCATCCCAAACTCAGATCTCAGTTCTCCCAGGAAATAAAGAGCCTTCTGCCCAATTGTCCAGGCTCGTTTCTGCTATTTCTTATATATTTTTTCCACCATCCCCACCCAACCATCTTTTGACTACCTAGTCAAAGTTGTACCAGTCCTTCAATCTTCTATGAGATCTCCAATATTACCCTCTTCCTTACATTTGATTATACTTAGTTGAACATTTTATCATTTGTTGTCTTATTCTATTTCATGTGCTTGAATTTGGACAGAAGACTTGAGCATATGTGCTAATTCTATGACTTACAAGCTGTGTTGGGTTGCTTGGACATCCATAACAAAATACCACAGGCTGGGGGATTTAAACAACAGACATTTATTTTTCTCACAGTTCTAGAGGCTAGAAATCCCAGATCAAGGTCAGGTAGGGTTGGCTCCTAGTGAGGACTCTTCCTGGCTCTTCAACAACCACTTCTCACTGAACCTTCGTATGGTCTTTCTATTCATGTGGAAAGAAAGAGAAAGAAAAGGAGTTCTCAGGCATCTGTTTTTTTTTTTTGTTTTGTTTTGTTTTTTAGTTTATTCTTTATTTAACTTTTAAAACAGTACCATAGTTGAATATTAAAACAAAAACAATAGCAAGTAGTGAGCTATGATTCATTCACTACTGCATATAAAATGCCAGCGGTGTTATTCACTGGCCCCATTAAGAGGTCTGACACTGAACATCACCCCTAGGATGATGTTCATCATCCTCACAGGCTTCCCCATTGTCCTGGCACCATCTTTCCTGATTTGAATCACAGTCTACCAGTTCTACTTGGTCCATTTCATTAATCTCTTCTACTTTCTTCCTCTTAGGTAGGAGTTTTTCCAGGAAAGAGAGTTTATCAGGAGAGAAAAAGCCATTCTCAGAAAAGTTTGCCTTAAATTCAATGATTAGGTGACTCTTCTTATATGGTCTACGATAAATTGGCATGCCTTCATTTAGCACACACTTGCTATCTCCAGACTTGACAATTTGACCTGGATGAGAGGTGATGATGAGGGTTCGGTTGTCAAGAGTAGATATTGTCTTTTGAAAGCCACACAGTGCTTCAACTAGCTGTGTGTGCACACACATGAAAAGGTCTTCTTGCCGAGTAAAAACAGCATGGTCCTTCTGATCTAAAACAATGATAATATCTCCTGGTTCCAGTCCTGGTTCTTGGTCTCCTTCACCATGGAATGTTGTCTTCTGGCCATCTTTCATGCCTTTGTCAATATGAACACCTAGAATCTTCTTCTCTCAAACTGTCTTCAAACTGTCTTCCTTCCATCCCAGCTTTTACATCTATCTTTAGGACTGATCCGTTCCCCATCGCCCTGGCACTCCATGCACACACACTGAATTTGCTGAACCATTCCAGGTCCTATCTGATGAATTCTTATTTGCATTCCAGTACCTTGGCAATTGGGACAACATTTGACTGTTCCTTTCTTACCACCTCGGCCTTCACATTTATCGCATATCACATTCTTTTACAGAGCTTGTTTTCTTATTGTACCATTATATAAATCTTCTAAGGTTACTGAGAGCTGATGTTCCTCCTCCTCCAGAAAACATATCAAAGATGTCCATGGGGAAGCCCAAACCACCACCAGTTCCACCTTCTTTAATTGCCTTTTCCCTTTTCTTTGCATCAGAGAGCACTTCATAAGCTTGAGAAATCTGTTTAAACTTCTCTCCTTCATGTGGATTCTTATCAGATGGTACTTTAAGGCCAGTTTCCTGTAGGCCTTTTTCAATTCGTCCTGTGTGGGATTGGATCTGACCCCCAAAACATCATAGTAAGTGGTTTCTTTCACCATTTTATACAGCCGGGCCAAGGCTGGTGTGGGGGAGTGGGGAGGAGCACATCGCCGGCACACCAACCATTCTGGAAAGTTCCCCTGGCATCTGTTCTTATAAGGAGACCAGTCTCACCAGATCAGGGCCTATGACCCATGACCTCACTTAACTTAATCACTTTCCTAGAGGCCCCATCTCCAAATACAGACATACTGGGGGCTGGGGCTTCAACATATGAATTCTAAGGGGACACAACCCAGTGACTAGAACAATTACTTTATATTTGAAAAGGAGGATAATACTGCTCAGAATTTCTTTCCAAAGCCCACCAAAGGGCTGAAACATGTTAAGTGTTCAAAATTTAAGTTTTAAGTAAACAATTTTACTCTGTGTATTTATTGAGATAGCAGATTAAGAAGCAAATTTATGTCATCTGAGATTTTGGAGTTAACTTTTCTGTTTTTTTTTGTGTTTTTTTTTTTTTTGTGTGTGTTGTCTACTAGAAAGACTTCACATTTTTGTAGCTAGTCCTTTCATTGCTGCTATACACAGGATGAAATAGTCTATAGAGTCAAATTCTCTTTCTCTCTAAAATGGAATTTTAAAGAATATTTCAGAGGAAATCATCTTGTTCATCATATTGTCAATCTAGCTTCACACTCCATCATGAAAATCCCAGAATTCTAGTTGAATATGAACAGGCTATTTACAATTACACATCATGATTATAGAGACCAGTTTTGTTCCATTTGGAATTTGGGACTCTTTTTTAGTAAGTTCCACCCTGTCCCTTCCAGATCCATCTTAGACTCTTTTCCCAAAGAAACACAAATTCCTTTTGGTGAGTATTAGGTTAAAAATTCAGTTCAAGGTAAAATTGCCATTCAGACCACCCCCTAGCACTTCAAGTTAGTCATTCAATCCATCCTGGTTCTTAAATCATGGATCCTTTGAAGAAAAAATAATTCCTGGGTGCTGCCATCTGTTATTGCACGCACTTCCTTTGATATACCCCTAAATTTCTCTTTGTTCTCTCCTTCTTTCTGCTTTATTTCTAGTTGTCATCATGCCTCAAGCAAAACATGTAATTTCTTCTTTAAGAATTCTCTCATCTGAATGACTTTTCTCAGTTAATGGAATTGCTTTTGATTTCTTCTACTTTCACATCTCTCACAGGTAATTTGTCACTGAATCATGATGATTCTCTCTCTAGACTTCTGAATTCATTCATTCATTCAACAAGCATTTATTGAGAACTTTTTATGTGCCAGGCTATAGGAATTTGATGATGAATGAAATTGGCCAGCCCCCACCCTCATTGGTTTTGTAGTCTAGTGGGCAATGAATTTTCACCACCTAGGAAAGTGCTAGGCTGAACTCACCATAGAGGGGATGTCAGGCACAGAGAGTACAAAGGGAATAGAAAGTGCAAAGTCCTGAGGGCAAAAGAATCATTGTCTAATAGTGAAATGGAACCAACTTCAGCAAGTAGAACTGCCTTCTAAATAGTACCCTCACCTTTAACTAATCTATTTGCTGATAAACCTTTCTTTCTAAACACAGATTTATTACATTCTTGTTTAGGAACTACTGATGAGTTTCCATTACCTACAGAATAGCTAAACTCAGCATATATAACCCTGTCTGAGATATCTCGAGCCATCCCACATTACTTGGGAAATGCCCAAATAAAAATAACACTTTAAACTTCCATGAATTTCCTCTTCCTCCTATATTTGTTCAACTGATGAACTAATTTTAGACTCAGTTTTAATGTCATCACTATGAAAACTTTCCTAACCCTTCAATTTCTCAAAATTAACTGATCTTTTTGTTTGATTTTGTGGCTTGTCACAAGCACCTGTGACTGCCTCTTTGGCTAGACATATGTTTTTCAAGCCATCAGACTATTTTATTTTTATTGTTTTTCTAGCTCTGAGAATGGTGCCTGACATATCAGAGGTGTTCAGTAAATGTATACTAAAATAAGTTATTAAAGAGTGAATTCAACTTTTTATTCTCCTCAATGGGAATCAATGCACTTGACTCCTTTTTGTTTGATTTTCCTCCTTCCCATTTTTAGAGATCACTTATCCATTAAATGCAAAACTCGCAATAAATGTAATGTTTAGTTTGATTCAGTAGAAGTGTTGATTAACAAATTTGCAGCTCAAAATGTAAGGATCATCATAACAAAACGTTTATTATTGGCTAAAAAAAAGAGTAATTTGAAGTTTTCCATGTTTCAGGAACTCCTGCATTCAAACTATCTATCTAGGAATTTATAATACAGAAAAACAAAAACAAAAACAAAAACAAAAAACCAACCACTGTGTGTTTTGTTCTCTATATGAAGGATGCTGTTTTACAGGTGTGAATTTTCTTATGCTGTTTCCTCCACTTAGAATATCCTTCCCACTCTCATTCTTTTAAAGAACCACTCTTTATGAACCAGCTTTGCATCAAAAGCTTATGCACAGCAAAGGAAACAGTCAACAAAACCAAAAGACAGCCTACAAAATGGGAGAAGTTATTTGCAAATGACATATCAGATAAAGGACTAGTATCCAAAATCTATAAAGAACTTATCAAACTCAACACCCAAAGAACAAATAATCCAATCAAGAAATGGGCAGGAGACATGAACAGACATTTCTGCAAAGAAGACATCCAAATGGCCAACAGACACATGAAAAAGTGCTCAACATCACTCGACATCAGGGAAATACAAATCAAAACCACAGTGAGATACCACCTCACACCAGTCAGAATGGCTAAAATTAACCAGTCAGGAAACGACAGATGTTGGCGAGGATGCGGAGAAAGGGGAACCCTCCCACACTGTTGGTGGGAATGCAAGCTGGTGCAGCCACTCTGGAAAACAGTATGGAGGTTCCTCAAAAAGTTGAAAATAGAGCTACCCAATGACCCAGCAATTGCACCACTGAGTATTAACCCTAAAGATACAAATTTAGTGATCCAAAGGGGCACATGCACCCGAATGTTTATGGCAGCAACGTCCACAATAGACAAACTATGGAAAGAACCTAGATGTCCAACAACAGATGAATGGATAAAGAAGATTTGGTATATATATACAGTGGAAAACTATGCAGCCATCAAAAAAACTGAAATCTTCCCATTCGCAATGGCATAGTTGGAACTAGAGGGTATTATGCTAAGTGAAATAGGTCAATCAGAGAAAGATAATTATTATATGATCTCTCTGATATGAGGAATTTGAGAGGCATGGTGGGGGCTCGTGGGGGGAAGGGAGGGAAACATGAAGCAAGGTGACACCGGGGAGGGAGACAAACCATAAGAGACTCTTAATCTCAGGAAACAAACTAAGGATTGCTGGGGGGTGGGAAGGGAGGGTTAAGGTGGCTGGGTGATGGACATTGGGGAGGGTATGTGCTATGGTGAGTGCTGTGAATTGTGTAAGACTGATGATTCACAGACCTGTACCCCTGAAGCAAATAGTACATTGTATGTCAATTAAAAAAAAAAAAAAAAGAACCAGCTTTACTATTGCCTCCTCCATGAACAATTGCCCATTCCTCCTGACGGGGTTAGAGTAAGTATCCACGGAACCCTGTTTTTATCTTTATCCGACCACATTCCATATTATATTGAAATTATCTTTTTACCATCTGTTTTTCCCAATTGAGTGTAAACTCTTCAAAGAAAGAATTCATGCTTTATTGATTTATTTTATTCAAGTGTTCCTGACACACAGTATGTACTCAGTAAATGTTTATTACTTTATTGAAATTTGATGCTTAATATATTTTGTATACCAAGTATATTTTCAGGACTGGCCGTAGGCAGAATGTGACGTTTGTCTCTGGTATTCTTCTGCTATAATCTCCTTTCCTAACTTTCAGTGCATAGTCCATTGTCTTCGTGCTTTTCCAGTGGGCTTCTTTCATTGAAATAATTGAGAGAATATGTCTTACAGTAGTTAACACTAAGTTGTTAATAAGGAATATAGCAAAAGAATGTATTTTGTCATCTTAGGAACCAAGACACCTGAATAATGGAAATCTATCTGGTGGACATGAGACTTTCTAGTTTTAGTTAAATTATGTTAAGTAAGCCACTACCTCTGGTTGCTTTTTGCCGCTACCTTTGAGGAACTTTGGAGCTTCACAAATCAATTTACTGTGAGTTCTTCCCATATGACTAAATCCAACTTGGAGAAATTCTGGCTAAAAATAATCAAAAGTTCCTTCTAATTGAGCTAAGTAAAATTTCTCTAGTGTGTCCAACAGGAATTGGACATTTTGATTTCTTGATCTGTTCAATGGTTACTCTTTAGGATACTAGTTAATTACCACACAGATTTCTGCCCCAGCTCTGTAAACTAAACTCCCATCATAGTAATTGGATTTGTGCACAGTAGCATGCCATTTGAAGACTTTTCCAACCTGGCTTCTCATTACATTCTCAGTCTACCCACCATATATTCTCTTTTCAAATCATATAAGACTGCTTCTAAAACACCAAACCACTGTATATTTTCACTACTCTACAGCTTAGCTCAGTAGTTTGCTTTCTCTGGATTTCTCTTGTCTTGCTTATCTCTTTTCAAAATTCAGACTCATCTTTCAGTGCTGCTTCTCCTGAGAAAATAGTTATTGATTCTCAAAATAAAGTGAATTGCTACTTCTCTCCCAGCAATTTTATCTAGATTATAGAATTTATTACAGTGTTATAGCTTGCTGTATCCTTGCCTATATCACCCATCAGGTATGAATTCTTTGAGATAAAGGATTGTCTCTTCCACATACTTGTTTTTTTTTTCTTCTTAGCCCATTTCAGTTCCTAGAAGTCTACAGCAGTTTGCCTCAGTGGAGGCTTGTAGTAATAAAGTCAGTAAATTAATTAACTAGCATATGATTGACACTAAAATCAGGTTATATATTTAGAATAAATATTTCTTTTTGAGCTATAGAACCTCATTAATCTTGTTTTTTGTTTATGTTAATTGCATTAATGAAATGAATTTTATATATTACTATAACCATAGAATGCTGCTGATCATCCAAGCCAGAGTCTCAATGGCAGTAGATAAAATTGAGGGATTAAATGGATGGTTGATTGGTTGACCTAAGGATACATTAACTTCTGAAAATAAATGATACCTATGATATTCATTGCTAGCTTATGCAGAAGCTCATAGGCAAAGTAGATGCTGGCCATGGTGCTGAAGAGTTAAATTGCATGTGATTATCTCAGCCATATAGTCTTACACAAAATCATAAAAATTAAATCAATGCCAGTCCAGCGCAAGTTTAATTTATTCCGTAGATTATATTTTAACATGTGCCTTTATATAATGCTATCAATGCTCATAACACTTATCATTTCTAACTAGTATTTCTCAATAGAGAGTAGATTGAAGTAAATGATTCCTGAATCTTTTCATTTTTCTTCAGGGACTTAAAATGTGAGAGTAGTTATCAGTCACACTCATATCACAACTCCTTGTGGAAGTACTGAAGATGACTTCATAAAATTAAGGCTTTGTTAAGAATATCATGATGCAAGTACCAGTAAGCATTCATGAGAGGCAGGAAACTTTTTTGAAGAAAATTAGATTTACTGTGAAGATTGATATTCATCTTCAAATTTACTTATTGGATAACTTTTTACTTTCAGACATAGTTTTAATCTTTATAGTAAGACGTGAGAAAAGCTGCCTAGAGTAGGAAAATTCTGAGTTAAGTGTACCTGATGACATTAATCTTGAGATCTATTTTTCTATTATGTTAGCTTTACTTGTGGATGGATATCTTTTTAAAAATATCTTATTTATTTATTTGAGAGAGAGTGAGAGAGAGAGAGAAAGCACACAGGGGGAGACTGAGAGGGAGAAGCAGACTCCCAGTTGAACAGAGAGCTTGACGTGGGGCTTGATCCCAGGACCCTGAGACCATGACCTTAGCTACAAGCAGATGTTTAACTGACTGAGCCACCCAGGAGCCCCAGTGGATGAATACTTTTATATATACATGTAGCTTAGGCCTAAATGGAACTGAAATGTGGAAGTAGTAAAATGTCACTATACATATTTCTTCCAAAGTCTGTTTATGTGAAGGTCATTGGATAATAGTATCTGAATATAGAGGAGAAGAAATAAAGTGACAAATCTTTTAAGCACTGTTGCCAAAACATAAAAAAATTTTTTTAAAAAGATTTTATCTATCCATTTGAGAGAGAGATAGAGAGAGAGAGCAAGCATGAGCTGGGGAAGGGGCAGGGGCAGAAGGAGAAGCAGACTCCCCACTGAGCAGGAAGCCTAACATGGGGTTCAATCCTGAGGTGAAGGCAGACATTAACCAAATGAACCACCCAGGCGCCCCTGCCAAGACATTTTTAAGAGAATATCTAAAGCCACATCTTAAGGGCTTTTTGTTCTGTATTTTTGTCTTATTTATCTCACATCATTGCTGAAAGAGTGAATTGAAATAATGAATATAAACACATTTTATAAACTAAAACTTCCTATGCAAATGCAAGATTTTGTTATTACTGTTTCAAGTTGGGTCTGGATTCTAAGCCTTTTCACCTTTTATCCTACTCTTCAAACTAGAATGCATAAACCCTGGATGGTGTATGAAGACTTTCTCAGGGAAAAAAATGTTTGAAAAAAATCAAAGGAATAGATGTCCAGATCTTTGACATACACATGTTTTCAAGAACTGTTTTCAAAACTGATCTGCCTGACAAAGCACTTTTCTTATCTTCCTTTATGCAGTTGTCTTTTTTTTCATTTTCCAATGTAGATATCCTATTTAGGATAATATTATGATTCAGCTTTCTGAAGGGTAAAAAAATATGTATGGCTCCAATCAATAGGACAATTTGAAATATTAATGTGATATTGAGAAAATGGTTGCTTGTGGGTAACAGCTGCATCTGCAAATAAAATTTCCGCTTCTTTGCTTTCAGCAAAATAGAGGGAAGATAAAATAAGAATATTAGCTGATATCTAATTAAAATAATTTTTGATAATAGAACATATAGGATTTTTGACATCAACAATAATTAATATAAATATATAGATATCGTTTAATAAAAGTGTAATAAAACTTCCATTCCCATAGCATGAAAACTACTTCTCAGTGTCTATACCTATTAAAACAAATTATAATAGAATTTATAAGTTTTTTTTAAGATTTTATTTATTTTTTGACAGAGAGAGATCACAAGTAGGCAGAGAGGCAGGCAGAGAGAGGGGGGGAAGCAGGCTCCCCGCCGAGCAAGGAGCCCGATGTGGGACTCGATCCCAGGAACCTGGGATCATGACCTGAGCCAAAGGCAGCTGCTTAACCAACTGAGCCACCCAGGCGTCCCTAAATTGTATTATAATTTATGACCAGCCATTTCGCTTTAGTAGTAAGTTGTTTATCTACAGATATATTAATAAATTGAAGTATACATATAGTCTTTTTAATTATTATTTTGTTTTAATTCTGGTATAGTTACGATACAGTGTTATATTAGTTTCGGGTGTACAATATAGTGATTCAACAATTTCATACATCACCCAGTGCTCAGCATAAGTGCCTATTTCCTAAATGCAAGAACTGAAACCATAAAAATCCTAGAAGAGGGCACAGGCAGTAATGTTGCTGACATTGGTTGTAGCAACATTTTTTCCAGATATGTCTTATGAGGCAAGGGAAATAAAAGCAAAAATATACTATTGGGACTACATCAAAATAAAAAACTTCTGCACTGCAAAGGAAACAGTCAACAAAACCAAAAGATGACGGACAGAACGGGAGAAGATATTCGCAAATGACATATCAGATAATGGGCTAGTATCCAAAATCTATAAAGAACTTCTCAAACTCAACACCCAAAGAACAAATAATCCAATCAAGAAATGGGCAGAAGATATGAACAGACATTTCTGCAAAGAGACATTCAAATGGCCAACAGACACATGAAGAAGTGCTCAACATCACTCAGCATCAGGGAAATACAAATCAAAACCACAGTGAGATAACACCTCACACCAGTCAGAATGGCTAAAATTAACCAGTCAGGAAACGACAGATGTTGGCGAGGATGTGGAGAAAGGGGAGCCCTCCTACACTGTTGGTGGGAATGCAAGCTAGTACAGCCACTCT
>CM052893.1:10652772-10713560 GCA_028534135.1 Potos flavus | reverse complement strand
TGTTGGTGTATAGAAATGCAACTGATTTCTGTGCATTGATTTTATATCTTGACACTTTACTGAATTCCTGGATGAGTTCTAGCAGTCTTGGAGTGGAGTCTTTTGGGTTTTCCACATAAAGTATCATATCATCAGCAAAGAGTGAGAGTTTGACTTCTTCTTTGCCGATTTGGATGCCTTTTATTTCTTTTTGTTGTCTGGTTGCTAGGGCTAGGACTTCTAGTACTATGTTGAATAGCAGTGGTGATAGTGGACATCCCTGCCATGTTCCTGACCTCTCAGTTTTTCCCCATTGAGAATGATATTCGCTGTGGGTTTTTCATAGATGGCTTTTATGATATTGAGGTATGTGCCCTTTATCCCTACACTGTGAAGAGTTTTGATCAAGAAAGGATTCTGTACTTTGTCAAATGCTTTTTCTACATCTTTTGAGAGTATCCTATGGTTCTTGTTCTTTCTTTTATTAAGGTATTGTATCACATTGATTGATTTGTGGATGTTGAACCACTCTTGCAGCCCAGGAATAAATCCCACTTGGTCGTGTGAGTAATCCTTTTAATATACTGTTGGATCCTATTGGCTAGTATTTTGGGGAGAATTTTTGCATCCATGTTCATCAGGGATATTGCTCTGTAATTCTCCTTTTGGGTGGGGTCTTTGTCTGGTTTTGAGATCAAGGTAATGCTGGCCTCATAAAATGAGTTTGGAAGTTTTCCTTCCATTTCTATTTTTTGTAACAATTTCAGGAGAATAGGTATTAATTCTTCTTTAAATGTTTGGTAGAATTCCCCTGGGAAGCTGTCTGGCCCAGGGCTCTTGTTTTTTGGGAGATTTTTGATTACTGCTTCAAGCTCCTTACTGGTTATTGGTCTCTTCAGGTTTTCTATATCTTCCTGGTTCAATTTTGGTAGTTTATACATCTCCAGGAATGCATCCATTTCTTCCAGGTTGTCAAATTTGCTGGCGTATAGTTGCTCATAATATGTTCTTATAATTGTTTGTATTTCTTTGGTGTTGGTTGTGATCTCTCCTCTTTCATTCATGATTTTATTAATTTGGGTCCTTTCTCTTTTCTTTTTGATAAGTCTGGCCAGAGTTTATCAATCTTATTAATTCTTTCAAAGAACCAGCTTCTAGTTTCGTTGATCTGTTCTTCTGGTTTCTATTTCATTGATTTCTACTCTGATCTTTATTATTGCTCTTCTCCTGCTGGATTTAGGCTTTCTTTGCTGTTCTTTCTGCAGCTCCTTTAGGTGTAGGGCTAGGTTGTGTATTTGAGACCTTTCTTGTTTCTAGAGAAAGGCCTGTATTGCTATATACTTCTGTCTTAGGACCTCCTTTGCTGCATCCCAAAGATTTTTAACAGTTGTGTTTTCATTTTCATTTGTTTCATTTGTTTCCATGAATTTTTTAAATTCTTCTTTAATTTCCTTGACCCATTCATTCTTTAGTAGGATGCTTGTTAGCCTCCATATATTTGAGTTCTTTCCAACTTTCCTCTTGTGGTTGAGTTCTAGTTTCAAAGCATTGTGGTCTGTAAATATGCAGGGAATGATCCCAATCTTTTGGTATCAGCTGAGACCTGATTTGTAACCCAGGATGTGATCTATTCTGAAGAATGTTCCATGTGCACTAGAGAAGAATGTGTAATCTGTTGCTTTGGGATGGAATGTTCTGGATATATCCGTGATGTCCATCTTGTCCAGTGTGTCATTTAAAGACTTTATTTCTTTGTTGATCTTTTGCTTAGATGATCTGTCCATTTCAGTGAAGGAGGTGCTAAAGTCCCGTACTATTGTATTATTGTTGATGTGTTTCCTTGATTTTGTTATTAATTGGTTTATATAATTGGCTGCTCCCATGTTAGGGGTATAGATATTTAAAATTGTTAGATCTTTTTGTTACACGGACCCTTTAAGTATGATATAGTGTCCTTCCTCATCTCTTATTACAGTCTTTGGCTTAAAATCTAATTTACCTGATATAAGGATTGCTACCCCAGGTTTCTTCTGGTATCCATTAGCATGGTAAATTGTTTTCCACCCCCTCACTTTAAATCTAGATTTGGGTCTAAAATGAGTTTCTTCAAGACAGCATATCAATGCATCTTATTTTTTTAATCCATTCTGATACCCCGTGTCTTTTGTTTGGGGCATTTAGCCCATTTACATTCAGGGTAACTATTGAAAGATACGAATTTAGTGCCATTGTATTGCCTGTATGGTGACTGTTACTGTATATTGTCTCTGTTCCTTTCTGGTCTGTTACTTTTAGGCTCTCTCTTTGCTTAAAGAGACCCACTTCAATATTTCCTGTAGGGCCATTTCAATATTTCCTGTAGGGCTGGTTTGGTGTTTGCAAATTCTTTTAGTTTTTGTTTGTCCTGGAAGCTTTTTATCTCTCCTTCTATTTTCAATGACAGCCTAGCTGGATATAGTATTCTTGGCTGCATATTTTTCTTGTTTAGTGCTCTGAATATATCATGCCAGTCCTTTCTGGCCTGCCAGGTTTCTGTGGATAGGTCTGCTGCCAGTCTAATATTTCTACCATTGTATGCCACAGACCTCTTGTCCCGAGCTGCTTTCAGGATTTCCTATTCGTCACTGAGACTTGTAAGTTTTATTATTAGATGATGGGTTGTTGACCTATTTTTATTGATTTTGAGGGGGGTTCTCTGTGCCTCCTGGATTTTGATGCTTGTTTCCTTCCCCAAATTCAGGAAGTTCTCTGCTATAATTTGTTCCAATGTACCTTCTGCCCCTCCCTCTCTCTCTCTCTTTTTTTTTTTAAAGATTTTTATTTATTTATTTGACAGAGAGAGAGATCACAAGTAGGCAGAGGCAGGCAGAGAGAGAGGGGGAAGCAGGCTCCCCGCTGAACAGAGAGCCCAATGCGGGGCTCAATCCCAGGACCCTGAGACCATGACCTGAGCCAAAGGCAGAGGCTTTAACCCACCGAGCCACCCAGGCCCCCCTGCCCCTCTCTCTCTTTCTTCTTCTTCTGGGATCCCAATTATTCTAATATTTTTCATCTTATGGTATCACTTATCTCTCGAATTCTCCCCTTGTGATCCAGTAGTTGTTTATCTCTTTCTCTCACCTTCTTTATTATCCATCATTTGGTCTTCTATATCACTAATTCTCTCTTCTGCCCCATTTATCCTAGCAGTAAGAGCCTCCATTTTTTATTGCATCTCATTCATAGCTTTTTTGATTTCAACTTGGTTAGATTTTAGTTCTTTTATTTCTCCAGAAAGGGACTCTCTCATATCTTCTATGCTTTTTTCAAGCCCAGCTAGCATCTTTATAATCGTCATTCTGAACTCTAGTTCTGACATCTTACTAATGTCTATATTGATTAGGTCCCTAGCAGTTGGTACTGCCTCTTGTTCTTTTTTTTTTTTGAGGTGAGTTTTTCTGCCTCGTCATTTTATCCAGAGAAGAACAGATGAATGAGAGAACAAAATTCTAAAAGGGTAAAAATGACCCCAGAAAAATGCACACTAACCAAATCAGAAGAGACCTGAAACCAGGGGGAGAAGAAAGGGAAAAAAATATATGGAAAAAAATACGATTAGGCTGGTGAATAGAACAGAGCCACATACTTGATTTTGGGTGTATTTTGGTCTGTTAGAAGAAAATGCCTCCCAAAATTTTAAAGAAAGAAAAAATAAGGGTAAACACATTGAAGGGATGGAATATCACTGTAAAGAGGAAAATTAAAAAAGATTCTAAAAAAAAAGTTGATAAGAAGTTGGTTGAAAAAAGGGGGAAAAAAAAAAAAAAGAAGAGAAGGTGATCAAGCTGGAGACTAGAACAAAGCCATCCACTAGACTTAGGTATATTTTAATCTGTTAGAAGAAACTGTATCCCAAAATTATAAAGAAAGAAAAACTTATATGTATACAGAAAATAAAGTTAAATATAATAAAAGGATAGAATATGACTATAACAATGAAAATTTAAAAGGATTTTTAAAAAGGTATTGATATAAGATGGAGAAGTAGGAGACCCTGTTTCAACAGGTCCCCTTAATTGAGCTAAATATCTACCAGAGCACTCTGAACACCCATGAAATCAGCCTGAGGTGTGAGATTATACTTCTGGATCTCTACAGGGGCAGAGGATCATTGGTGGAGAGGTACAGAAGAGTTGGGAGTGCATGGACTGGTATCGGAGGATAAACAGAAGGGGGAGGGAGCCACCAGAAGTGACCCATTGGAAAGTATTATGCAAATGCGAAAGTACCCTGTGCTTGGGGACCAGCATAGCTTGAAGATTGGTTGACAACACTTAAAAAGAACAAAGGGACTTAAGGAGCAATTGGTGGGATCGGGTGGCTGCAGGTACGAACCTAAGCCCACAGTCCCAGGTTGGCCCCAGCCAGCACCTGCCCACACCTGAGAGAGCCTGGCATGGGCTGCAGTCAGCAGTCCCTGGATCCGTGGCTATCCACTGCTTCCACCGCTGCCAGGGCTGAGTTCACCCAGTGTGGGAGTGGGCTCCAGACAGTGGTCCCAGGAATGGCAGGTGCTGGAATCAGGCTCGACCAGACCAGTATCGCTCGTGGTTTTGGTGGCATGGGGTACAGAGACAAGCCGGGGGCCCCGGGCGACCATTTAGATGGTGGCTGGGGATGTGCACCA
This sequence comes from Potos flavus, assembly GCA_028534135.1. Classification (NCBI taxonomy): domain Eukaryota; kingdom Metazoa; phylum Chordata; class Mammalia; order Carnivora; family Procyonidae; genus Potos; species Potos flavus. The sequence goes on along the minus strand of CM052893.1, from coordinate 10,708,915 downwards.
CATGTAGGAGGTTGCAGTGTTCAACAGAGTTTGCAGAGGGGAAGTCTGGGTGTTCTGGACCATTCAGAGGGGAGAAGACTGTGGCTTCTATCTGAGGCAGAGGTCCGGGTGTGGACACTTTACTTTGCTTTGACCCTCCAAAAAGGCGCAAAAAGCCACCAAAGAAGAAAAACCTCCAAAGAACAGATGCCTGAAAAACTGGTTTCCCCAGAGTCTAGCCCCATCTTAGGGGGCAGGGCAACTCAGCCCAAGCAAGACTGACTGAAAAACAATGCGGCATCCCCCTCCCCCAGAAGACAAGCCAAAAGAACAAGAGGGGCAACAACCACAGGGTCCCCATAAAACTGTAAAACCCCAACATCAGGGGAAAACAGTATATTAAGTTCCTGGTATAGCCCCCAAACTTGTATATTTCATAGATACAACTTTTCTCTCTCTCTCTCTCTCTCTCTATTTTTTAAATTCGTTCTCATGATTCTTGTGGTTTTTTTATTTTTTTACCTATTTACCCTTTCAACTAGATGTTTAATACAACATATTCCATAGTAACTTTTTAACTTGAACTTTTTTCATACATACAAACCTTTGTTTCTTTTACTTTAAAAAAAAAAAATATATATATATATAGATAGATATAAGCTTCAAGGTAGTCCTTTTTCCCTATCCAATACTACCCCTATATATATACACCAGTTTTAATTTCCCTGTATCTCTGGGAAGTTGAGTCCTTTAACAAAGATAACAAGATACACCCTGGAAGAACTGAAATAACCTTCCTTGCCCACATTGAGGGTTTATAACCACCTTCCCATCTTATTTTTTTGTCAGTATTTCTGTGTGTTTGTTTTGGTTTTTGTACTTTAAAAATTTTTTTTTAAAGATTTTATTTATTTATTTGACAGAGAGAGAGAGATCACAAATAGGCAGAGAGGCAGGCAGAGAGAGAGGAAGGAAACAGGCTCCCCGCTGAGCAGAGAGCCCGATGCGGGGCTTGATTCCAGGACCCTGAGATCATGACCTGAGCCGAAGGCAGAGGCTTTAACCCACTGAGCCACCCAGGTGCCCCTGTACTTTATAAATCTTATTCTTTGGGTTCCTTTTGGCTGAGTTTTCCTTTTTCCTTTTTTCTTTTTCTTTTGTCAGTCTTTTTGTTTGTTCATTTTGTTTTTGTACTTTACAAATCTTACTTTTGGGGCTCATTTTGGCTGGGTTTTTCTTTTTCTTTTTTCTCTTTCTCTTTTTTCCTTATGTTTGGTGGTGCTTCTGATTGCTCTGAAACTTTCCAGGGTGCCACTTGCCTGGATCATGGTTGATATTTTCAGCTATACATCCCCTCAATCACCTCTCACCAAAATGAATACTAGGAGGAGGAACACCCGACAGAGGAAAAATTCAGAGACTGCGACCTCTGCCACAGAACTATTGGATATGGACATAAACAATATGTCGGAAATAGAATTCAGGGTTACAGTTATCCAGACAATGGCTAGGTTGGAGAAGACCTAGCAACATAGTTGAGATTCCTTAGAATCTCTAAGGAGGAAGTGAGAGCTGATCTGGCAGAACTTAAAAATGCTATCAATGAGATCCAATCTAATATAAATACTCTAACTGCTAGGGTAAAGGAGGCAGAAGATCAAATTAGTGATCTAGAAGACAAGCTGATAGAAAAGAAGGATCAGGAGGAGGCCTGGAACAAAAAGCTTAGAAGCCATGAAAACAGAATTAGGGAAATAAATGACACCATGAAAAGTTCCAATGTCAGAATTATTTGGATCGCTGAGGGGGTGGAGAAAGAGAGAAGACTAGAAGATATAGCTGAACAAAATCTGGATGTGAATTTCCCCAATCTGGGGACTAGAACAAGTGTACATGTCCTAGAGGCAGAAAGGACACCCCCCAAGATCTAGAAAGACACCGAGACACTTGATTGTGAGATTCACAAATTATAATTTTAGACAAAAGGTCCTGAGGGAAGCTAGGGGGAAGTGGGGGAAGACGTACAGAGGAAGGTCCATCAGAATAATGCCAGACCTGTCCACAGAAACCTTGCAAGCCAGAAAGGGCTGGCAAGACATATTCAGGGCACTAAATGAGAAGAACATGCAGCCAAGAATACTTGCATCACTTTGCCTGATTTCAAGCTTTATTACAAAGCTGTGATCACTAAGACAGCATGATACTGGCAGAAAAACAGACACATAGACCAATGGAACAGAGTAGAGATCCCAGATATGGACCCTCAACGCTATGGTTAAATAATCTTTGACAAAGCAGGAAAAAATATGCAGTGGAAAAAGACAGTCTCTTCAATAATTGGTTCTGGGAAAATTGGACAGCTATGTATAGAAGAATGAAACTCGACTATTCTCTTACACCATACACAAAGATAAACTCAAAATGGATTAACGACCTCAATGTAAGACAGGAATCCATCAAAATCCTAGAGGAGAATATAGGCAGTAACCTCTTCGACATCAGCCACAACAACTTCTTTCAAGACACATCTCCAAATGCAAAGGAAACAAAAGTGAAAATGAACTTTTGTGACTCCATCAAGATAAAAAGCTTCTGCACAGCAGAGGAAACAGTCAACAAAACAAAGAGACAACCCACGGAATGGGAGAATATATTTGCAAATGACACTACAAAGGGCTGATATACAAGATCTATAAAGAACTTCTAAAACTCAACACCCAAAAAACAAATAATCATGTCAAAACTGGGCAGAAGACATGAACAGACACTTATCCAATGAAGACATATAAATGGCTAACAGACACATGAAAAAATGTTCATCATCATTAGCCATCAGGGAAATTCAAATCAAAACCACATTGAGATACCACCTTACACCGGTTAGAATGGCCAAAATTAACAAGACAAGAAACAACAAGTGTTGGAGAGGATGTGGAGAAAGGAGAACCCTCTTACACTGTTGGTGGGAACGCAAGTTGGTGCAGCCACTTTGGAAAACAGTGTGGAGTGTCCTCAAAAAATTAAAATAGAGCTACCCTATGACCCTGCAATTGCACTACTGGGTATTTACTCCAAAGATACAGATGTAGTGAAAAGAAGGGCCATATGTACCCCAATGTTCATAGCAGTAATGTCCGCAATACCCAAACTGTGGAAAGAGCCGAGATGCCCTTTGACAAATGAATGGATCAAGAAGATATGGTCCATATACACAATGGAATATTACTCAGCCATCAGAAAGGATGAATACCCAACTTTTGCCTCAACATGGATAGAACTGAAGATTATGCTGAGTGAAATAAGTCAAGCAGAGAAAGTCAGTTATCATATGGTTTCACTTACTCTTGGAACATTAGGAATAACATAGAGGACATTAGGAGAAGGAAAGGAAAAGTGAATTGGGACAAATTGGAGGGGGAGATGAACCATGAGAGACTGTGGACTCTGAGAAACAAACTGAGGGTTTTAGAGGGGAGGGGGGTGGGGGATGGCTGAGTCTGGTGGTGGGTATTCAGGAGGGCACATATTGCGTGGAGCACTGGGTGTTGTACATAAACAATGAATCTTGGAACACTGCATCAAAAACTAATGATATATTTTATGGTGACTAGCTTAACACAATAAAAAAAGTATTGATAAGATAAAATATTTAAAATAGGTTAAAGTAGGAAAGAGGAAAAATTCAAAAAATAGAAAAGAAACAATAACAAAAATTTTAAAAATTTAACTTTGAAAGACTGAAGAATCATGGGGGAAAAGCCATGAATTCTATGTGCTGTATTCCCCCTAGCATTGGGGTTTTGCAGTTCTCATTGATCAGTAAACTTGGGCTTGGCTGGATATTCTTGCTAATCATCTGGGTGGAGGGGCCTGTTGCAGTGATTCTAAAATGTCATTGCCTGAGGCAGAATTGCACCGCCCTTGCCAGAGGCCGGGCTGAGTAATCTGCTGGGTTCGCTCTCGGAGCTTTTGTTCCCTGAACGCTTTCCGTACAGCTTTGGAGGACGGAATGAAGATGGCGGCCTCTCAATCCCCGACCTGCAGGAGCCGGGAGCTCAGGGCCCCACTCCTCAGTGCGCTCTCAGAGAAAAGCAGTCAGTCCCTCCCGTCTCCCTGGTCTCCGGCCGCGCTCCGTGCTCACCTGGCCTGTGATGGAGCGTTTCTACCTCTGGTACACAGCCCCGTTTGGAGTCTCCAAACCCGCAGATTCCTGCAGCTTGCTCCCGTACCACTCCTCCCAGTGGAGGAAGGAGGGGGTCTCCCCAGATCTGCCACTTGTGGGGTCCCTGCTTGAAGAGCAGTGGCCGACTGTGCCATGGACCATGGTTCATGGCAGCCCCGAGCTGAGAGCTCCGTCCTCGGCTCCGTCTTGAAGCCGGCTTTCCCGCTCTGATACCCGGGAGCTCTGCCTCACTGGGGCACCCCTGGTCTTCCTGTCACCCCGAGGGTCCTGAGACCACACTCACCCAGCGAGGGCTCCACCCCCTGCTCAGCCACTGGAGCGACGTCCCCACACGGAGGAGACTTCTAAAAGTTCTGAAATTGTGCCCTGCTGCTCTCTCACTTGCCGGCAAGTGGCTGATGGAGGTTTCCTCCCCCCACCGCGGTCTATCTTCCCGTATATCGCCTCAGATTTCACTTCTCTGCCCTCCCTACCTTCCAGAAAGTGGTCGCTTTCCCGTTCATAGAATGGCTGCTGTTCTTCTCTTTGATCTCCTGTTGAGTTTGTAGGTGGTCAGAATGGGTTGATAACTATCTAGCTGAATCCCTGAGATGAGATGAAATTTAGGTCTCCTGCTCCTCCGCCATCTTGCTCCTCCTCCCACAGTGTTTATTTTTAAAATTTAAATGGGTTTTTATTTCACAGTACAATATTATCATGAGGTTTAGTTTAATTTTTTATTTTATTTAATATCAATTAATATTAATTATTTGTATATTATTAGTTTCAGAGGTAGAATTTAGTGATTTATCAGTTACATATAACACCCAGTGCTTACTACATCAAGTGTCCCCCTAATGCCCATCACCTAGTAACCCCTTTTCCTCACTTACCTCCCCTCCAGCAACCCTCAGTTTGTTTCCTATAGTTAAGAGTCTCTTATGGTTTGTCTTCCTTTCTGATTTCATCTTATTTTATTTTTCCCTCCCTTATCCTATGTTCATCTGTTTTGTCTCTTAAATTCCATGTGAGTGAAATCATATAATTTTCTTTCTCTGATTGACTTATTTTGCTTAGCATAATGCCCTCTAGTTCTATCCATGTCATTGCAAATGGTAAGATTTCATTTTTTTTTTTATGGCTGAGTAATAGTCCATTCTATATACCACTTCATCTTTATCTACTCGTCTTTTGATGGATCTCTGGGCTCTTCCCATATTTTGGCTATTGCAGACACTGCTGCTATAAACATTGGGGTGCATGTGCTCCTTGGAATCACTATGTTTTTATCCTTTGCATAAATACCTAGTACTGCAATTGCTGGGTGATAGGGTAGCTCTATTTTTAACTTTTTGAGGAACCTCCGAAATTTTCCAGAGTGACTGCACCAGTTTGCCTTCCCACTGACAGTGTCAGAGGGTTTCCTTTTCTCCACATCCTCACCAATATTTGTTGTTTCCTGACTTTTCTACTTTAGCCATTGTGACTGGTGTGAGGTGGTATCTCTTTGTGGTTTTGATTTGTATTTCCCTGTTGCCTAATGATGTATTGAGCATTTTTTTTCATGTGCTTGTTGGCCATTTGTATGTCTTCTTTGGAGAAATGTCTGTTCAGGTCTTCTGCCCATTTTTTGACTGGATTATTTATTAAAATAATAAATAATAAAATAAAATAAATAAAAATAAATAAAAAATAATAAAATAAACGTTTTTTATAGATTTTGGATACTAGCCCTTTATTTGATGAGAAATTTTCTTTCTTTTTTTTTTAAAGATTTTATTTATTTATTGACAGAGAGAGAGAGATCACAAGTAGGCAGAGAGGCAAGCAGAGAGAGAGGGGGAAGCAGGCTCCCCGCTGAGCAGAGAGCCCAATGCAGGGCTCGATCCCAGGACTCTGAGATCATGACCTGAGCCGAAGGCAGAGGCTTTAACCCACTGAGCCACCCAGGCGCCCCTGATGAGACATTTTCAAATATCTTCTCCCATTCTGTAGGTTGTCTTTTAGTTTTGTTGATTATTTCCTTTGCTGTGCAAAAGCTTTATATCTTGACGAAGTCCCAATAGTTCATTTTTGCTTTTGTTTCCCTTGCCTTTGAAGATGTGTCTAGAAAGAAGTGGCTGTGGCTGAGGTTGTGGCAGAGGTCGCTGCCTGTGTTCTCCTCTAGGATTTTGATGGATTTCTGTCTCACAGTTAGGTCTTTCAGCCACTTTGAGTTTATTTTTGTGTATGGTATAAGAAAATAGTCCAATTTCATTCTTCCGCATGTGGCTGTTTAATTTTCCCAACACCATTTGTTGAAGACATTATCTTTTTTCCACTGGATATTCTTTCCTGCTTTGTTGAATATTAGTTGATCATAGAGTTGAGGGTACATTTCTGGGCTCTCTATTGTGTTCCATTGAATTATGTATCTGCTTTTGTGGAAGTACCATACTGTCTTGATGATTACATCTTTGTAATACAGCTTGAAGTCCAGAATTGTGATGCCACGAGCTGTGGTTTACTTTTTCAACATTCCTTTGGCTATTTGGGGTCTTTTCTGATTCCATACAAATTTTAAGATTATTTGTTCCAGCTCTGTGAAAAAAGTTGATGGTCTTTTGATAGGGATTGCTTTGAATATGTAGCTTCCATGAGCATGGAATGTTTTTCCATTTCTTTGTGTCTTCCTCAATTTCTTTCATAAGTGTTCTATAGTTTTCAGAGTATAGATCTTTTATCTTTTTGGTTAGGGTTATTCCTAGGTATCTTATGGTTTTTGGTGCAATCATAAATGAAATTGATTCCTTGATTTCTCTTTCTTCTGTCTCATTGTTAGTATATAGAAATGCAACTGACTTCCGTGCATCAATTTTATATCCTGCTACTTTGCTGAATTCCTGCATGAGTTCTAGCAATTTTTGGGTGGAGTATTTTGGGTTTTCAACATAGAGTATCATATCATCTGTGAAGAGTTGAAGTTTGACTTCATCCAATTTGGATGCCTTTATTTCTTTTTGCTGTCTGATTGCTGAGGCTAGGACTTCTAGTACTAATCTGAACAGCAGAGGTGATAGTGGACATCCCTGCTGTGTTCCCGACCTTATGGTAAAAACTCTCAGTTTTTCCCCATTGAGGATGATATATGCTGTGTATATATTTGTATATGGCTTTTATGATATTGAGGTATGTTACTTCTCTCTCTAAACTGAAGAGAGTTTTGATCAAGAAAGGATGCCATACTTTGTCAAATGCTTTTTCTGCATCTATTGAGAGGATCATATGGTTCTTGTCCTTTATTTTATTAATGGCCTTTCTTTTATTAATTATTCTCACATTGATTGATTTGCAGATGTTGAACTACCCTTGCAGCCCAGGAATAAATTCCACTTGGTCATGGTGAATAATCCTTTTAATGTACTGTTGGATCCTATTAGCTAGTATCTTGGTGAGAATTTTTGCATCCAGGTTCATCAGGTATATTGGTCTCTAATTCTCCTTTTTGGTAGAGTCTTTGGTTTTGGGATCAAGGTAATGCTGGCCTCATAAAATGAGTTTGGAAGTTTTCCTTCCATTTCTATTTTTTGAACCAGCTTCAGAAAAATAGGTATTAATTATTCTTTAAATATTTGGTAGAATTCTGCTGGGAACCATCTGGTCGCAGATTCCCATTTGTTGGGAGACTTTTGATTACTGCTTCAATTTCTCTGCTAGTTATTGGTCTGTTCAGGTTTTCTGTTTCTTCCTGGTTCAGTTTTGGTAGTTTATATGTTTCTAGAAATGCATTTATTTCTTCCAGATTGCCTAATTTGTTGGCATATAGATGCTCATAATATGCTCTTGTAATTGTTTGTGTTTCTTTAGTGTTGGTTGTGATCTCCCCTCTTTCACTTATGATTTTATTTATTTGGGTCCTTTCTCTTTTCTTTTTGAAAAGTCGGCTAGGGGCTTATTGAAGTTATTAATTCTTTCAAAGAAATAGTAGTTTTGTTGATCTGTTCTACTGGTCTTTTGATTTCTATTTTATTGATTTCTGCTCTAATTTTTGTTGTTTCTCTTGTCCTGCTGGATTTAGGCTTTCTTTGCTGCTCATTCTCTAGCTCCTTTAGGTGTAAGGTATAAGGTTAGGTTGTGTATTTGAGACTTTTTTGGTTTCTTGAGAGAGGCCTGTCTTAGGACCTCTCTTAGGACCTCCTTTGCTGCATCCTAAAGGTTCTGAACTGTTGTGTTTTCATTTTCATTTGTTTCCATGAATTTTTAAAATTCTTCTTTAATTTCCTGGTTGACCCATTCATTCTTTTGTAGGATGTTCTTTAACCTCCATGTATTCATGTTCCTTCCAAATTTTCTCTTGTGATTGAGTTCCAGTTTTAAAACAGTGTGATCTGAGAATATGCATGGTATAATCTCAGTCTTTTGGTGCCAGTTGAGACCTGATTTGTTACCCAGTACGTGATCTATTCTGGAGAATGTTCCATGTGCACTTGAGAAGAATGTGAATTCTGTTGCTTTATGATGAAATACTTGAATATATCTGTGAAGTCCATCTGGTTCAGTGTGTCATTCAAAGCCCTTGTTTCCTTGTTGATCTCTCACTTAGATGATCTGTCCATTGCAGTGAATGGGGTGTTAAAGTCTCCTACTATTATTGTATTATTATCAATGAGTTTCTTTAATTTTGTTATTAATTGGGTTATGTAACTGGCTGCTCTGAAGGTAGGGGCATAAATATCTACAATTGTTAGATCTGTCTTATACTCAGTGCAGGGTCCAGAGCACAGAGGGTCTTCGCTCACTTTTCCCAATCTGTCCTCAGGCTTAGACATGCCCTGCATCCCTGTGACTTAGCAGATGACTTTCTGCACTCCTGCCCTGTTCTCACTCTTTTCATGAACTCTCAGTTAAAGACAATGAAAAGAGTGGATGAACACTGCAGACTCTCCTTGTGTCCAGAACTCTCAGGATTTTATAATGCTGTGTCAGCCCACATGTAGCCTCTTGACCTTTAAAATTCCAACTGTTTTCTTCTTACTCATGTCTGTGGTAACTTCCTTCCCATTCTGCTGCTCTATTAAAGGTGAGACAGTCATGCATACTGTTTCTCCTCAGAGAAGCTTGCCACTCTTCTTGTTCTAGTTCATTAGGTTACCTTGTGACATCAGACTGAAGCCTTGACTTGTTAAGTCATATTATTATTTACATTTTAGCTCAACCTGCATTTCTTAAGTGAGAGTTTCTATGTTCTAGATCATAAAATGCCCTCTTCCCTCCCACAGGTTTTTGCTCCCCCTCCCTGTTTATAATAGTTATCATACTTTTACTTCTAAAATGTCTGTAACGTTCTTGAAGGCAGAGATTATACCTGTATTTACTCACTGTTATATACACTAGACCCTACTATGGAGCCTGGTATTAGTAAGAACCCAAGAAAATATTTGTTGAATGGAATTGAAATTGTCACTTGATTTCCTGGAAGATATTTTGGATTCTTAGCTGAATGATAAAGGAAGGAAGGTCACTTCTTATTGGATTTGAATAGCACCATCTAAACCCTAGTTGTGTCCTTAACAGTTTAAATTATCATCTCCTTCCATTCCTGATGTTGCTGGAAATGTCATATATCTTTGAAGTTATGATCATGGTCTCTGGTATTATATAGTCTATTTTTGTCCCATCTCCTCAACTAGTAGCTGCCTGACCTTAGGCAAATTATTTAATGACTCAGAATCTCATTTTCCTTATTCATTAAATATCTATCTCATACAAAGACCCAGGACCTAGTACATATTCAATAAGAGGTAAGTATTGTTTTCACTACTTTTTGATCATTTCCTTGTTGTTTTTCCAAAAAGGGAAGAGAGTTACTATCCATTAAAAGAACCTTCTAAGAAGGAACAAGCAATTACACATGTTTCCATCTTCTAGATCCAGTATATTAAATTGCTTCTTTTCTTTCTTCTTTTCTTGGTCTTATCTTAATTAATTTACTCAGGGGCTGTTGACAAAGCAGAGCAAAAAAGAATCCTGAGAGTCAGGATGTGTCAATATTAATCTACTGAAATTCAATCAGGCAAGAACTATTTTGTCCATTTTGAAGTGGTGCTGATATATAGAGATTGTGAACTATACAGAGGCCTAAATATTCTTCATCTTCAAGAATTCTAACATGAGGGTGCCTGGGTGGCTCTGTTGGTTAAGTGTCTGCCTTTGGCTCAGGTCATGATCCCAGAGTCCCAGGATCAATTCTCTCATCAGGCTCCCTGCTCAGTGGAGTCTGCTTCTCCTTCTGCCCTTCACCCCACTCATGCTCACTCTTTCCCTCTCTCTCTAATAAATAAATAAATAAAAATTTAAAAAACAAATTCTAACATGAAGTTAGGTTTACAGGCACTGTGGGAGTGCTGAGAGTTATGCCTTCTAACCCTAAAGTAAACTCAGGAATTCTTCTGAGAGCTAAAGTTCCTGTATGACCTTTCGAGCCCTTTCTTTGGACTCTTTTCCTTGTCTCAGAAAAGGGGCCTGGAGAGCAGGTCTCTCTGCATCCATGGGTCTTCTATTTTGATTTGTTTATCCCAGGAGCACATTTTAATTTCTTCATTAACAGTATCTGATCTAACCTATCCAGTCTTCAGGTTTAACTGCATGAACATGATTTGGCTACTACTGCTTTTAAGCAGAAAACAACCAATACTGGCACAGTAACAATGGTGCCAGGAGAAAAATTTTGGACCATGTGGCAACATTAATCAGAAATAGTGTCATGAGTACTAAACCAAATCTTCAATCAATTGGGACAACCAAAGATCAAGATTAGGTTACCAGGTTGGCCTGAGAAACAGATTAGCATGAAGGATATAAGAGATGCAGCAAACTGGAAGAAAATCAAGAATGCAGAGAATTAGATCAGATTTCTGGGCCATAGTTAGGAACATTAGTATAATAGTCAAGTTGTTAAGGCAAGAAGAGGACCAAGGAAAAATCAGAAAACAGGACAACTTAGACGGATTGCTAAGCCCCGGTCAGGCACTCCATAGGTCAACATGAGGGAGGATGAAAAAGTCTATTGATCCAGGTTTTCCATCAAGGACCATATAGTATCAAAGAGGTAGGTCATCTAAGACCAAGAATACCTCAGAGCCTTACCTACTCGTCTACACCCGGAAGTAGTGCTATCTGCCCCTTATCCTGCCTTGTTTCTAACCTGCCTTTTCCCCTGAAGCTTCATGGAAAAAGAATAGAAGTAAGGCCATCAACTACCTGCCTGTCCTACTTTACTGATCTCCTTTCCAATCCTAAGTATCTTTGTTGCATTGGTGAACTGTAGAGCACCCCATATAGCTTTTAGATTGCTTGCACCATCTTAGACCCCTGAGAGTTGGTATATTCTGTTAGTAGAGATAACGGTGTTCATCAGAGGTCCATTGGTGCCCTTCCCCAACTCAACCACCCATTTCTGAGTAATGTTTTCTAGAGGCAACTCTTTTAGCTGTTTCTTCATCGCACAGCTTATCTCTAAATAACGTGCTTCTACAAATATTTCTCTCTATTTTTCATCTTTAGATGTTACTTGTTGACAGCCTTGTAGTGGCAATGAGGCTTTAGGTTTCTCATACCATTGTCTCTTATCCCTACTTTATTCCCATTTTTTTTTCAAAGTGCTAAGTTGCAATTTTTTTTGCTAAATTCATATCCACTGTTTGTAATATTATGATTACATGAGTAATATTTGTATCTGTGCCATGCAATTGTAATTATTTAGATTTTTATTCTTTTATAATTTTTAGTTTTCTCTGGAATCAATAAATCCCTCCTTTCTTAAGTCCCTTATGGTTTCTATGCACCTATCACAAATTCTGCCTTACATTGGTAATCTCTCACACTATATCCAACACATTTGGCTCCCCCTGGAGACTTCCATCTTCTTGTCCTAAACTGGACTAGTGATTTCCTAAAACTGCTGCACACTTGCCATTAGGGAAGTACTTCACTAGCATCTTGGGAATTTTTTTCTTCTTTTGTGATAGATTCTCCATTTTGCCAGATCCTGTAAAATTCAAAATACTGTATGGCCCTTCATCCCTTTTTAAATAATTACATTCTACCCTTTCATTTCATAATGTGAATTTTGAGCTATGCTATTTTTTTTTTTTTTTTTTTGTCTCTGTGCTAATAAGATTCCAATTCCTAGCCCTAAGAATTTCAGGACTTTCAAGCAGCTAGTGAAAGAAATCTGAGAAAAATCAAAAGGAAAAAATGTTCCTTCATTCCTTTTAGTTGTACAAATTTATTTTATTTTATTTTTTTGCAGTTTTGTTAATTTAGTGAAAAAGTATTGATAAAAAGGTGACATTTGAATAAAGACTGAATTTATCCTGGAAAACTGGACTTTATAAGACAAATTGAAAAAAATAAGAAAAAGAAGCTTAAGAGGTAATACTTCAAACAATAGCAAAATGTAACAGACATTTTGGGGCAATCGAAGTCTACACAACTTAAGCCTCCTTCATTTACTTGAGAAAAATCTTGTAAAAATATTACGACTATATTTCCCTGACTGAAATATATCAGGGAAATTTATCACTCACCTTGATAAAGTGATGATTTGGAAAAGTCTACAAAAGTCTTGATTTTACATTCCTGTCCAGTCTTAATATTTGCGTAAAAATAGATTTGACTATTGAGTTAGTTGTTTAGATTTGATTATTGAGTTTAGTTGTTTTGGAGAAGCATTATTTGTACAAGGGAAAATTTTAGACACCAGACATTAGAATTTGTGGCTATGTTCTATGAAATCTTTTACTTGTAAAATGTGCATATCTGACTGGTTGTCTTATTTAGCGATTTGTTGTCCTTGCAGCATATCCAAATGGATGTCTTTTTTTTTTTTTATGAAAATGTATAAATGCATCTGAGGTTTATTTGTTGAACTAGAAAAGGATTATGCATTTTTAAAAATCCATGACTCTGTTGTGCTCTTTATTCAAATAAAATTGCAAGGGTTTTGTCTTATTTATAATTAAAAGTCCCATGTCTCCTCTTGGTTTATCCTCTCATTTTGGTATAGCACATTTTTAGTATCTTCTTGTGAAATGGCGCATGGTAATTTTTGGTGCCTTCTTCCATGTCAAAACATTTTTCCTATATTTCATAATTGATAGTTGGGCTGAGTATTAGTATTGAAATTTTTGTTTCCTCAAAATTTTGAAAACCTTCTGTTATTTCTTCTAGCTGTCACTGCTACCATTCACAAGTCCAGTAATGATGGTCTGAACCATTGTCATCTCTCAGCTGGCTTACTGTAGAAACCTCCTAACTGGTCTCCCCACTTCCCTCTTGTCTTGCTATAGCCTGTTCTCCCCATGGCAGCAGGGTGAGCTTTTTAAAAAAGAAGTCAGGTCCCGAGAATTCTCCACTCCAAACCTTACAGTGACTGCCCACCTCAAAGTACTGCCGATGTCCTTCAAGGCCCTGTTCTCTGTTTTCCTCTCTGCCTTCCTCCCCCATGTTCACTCTGCTCTGGGCACGCTGGACCCCTTGCTGTTCCACAAACATGGCAGATATGCTAAAGTCTTAGAGACTTGGCACTGGCTTCCCTTTGGCCAGAGAGGCTTTTTACCCAGACTCTGCAAGGTGGATGTTTTCACCTCTTTCAGTCTTTGTGTAAAACACACCTTCTGAAAGAGGACTATCCTGATTATCTCTTCTCATTCTCAATCCCCCTTATCCTGCTTTATTTTTTCTTGTTCCATGGTGCTTATTGGGTTCTCACAAGCTGTATTATTTACTTTTATATTTTGTCTATTATGTAAACTCTAGGAAGGCAGAGCGCTTTGTTCACCTGCCCGATACATAGTTGGTGCATCATAAATATCATTTGAATGAATAAATGGGGAAGTAATTATTATATCCTTCTTATGTGTAATATGACAGAAGCCCTTTATTTTAGTAATATTTCTGAGGCAAAGGCTGTGTGCACAATCTAACTTTTTACAACTTTACTACTTTTATTTCTTTTCCATATTGTAGATTGGATATCTTTCCAAAATGCGAAATTGGTCATGTCAGCCCCATCTCTACCTTTCTTCCTCCATGCTTAAAATGTCCCCAAAAGCTTTCCACATTTTTGGAATTAAGACAGAATTCTTTGACATAGTCTTTAAAGTTCTGCAGAGATTGCTTCTTGCTTGAGCCAGAGGGCTTTTGCACAAACTGTTCCCTCTTCTAGGAATGCTCTTCTCTCCTTTCTTTGCTAAATTTGCCCCTGGATCAAAGCCACATTCTAAGCAAGGGGGGAGAGAGCATGGAAATAGAACGAGGCAAGGGGTTTGAGCCCCTTTGATTCACTGGGGAGTGACCATATAAAATTTTAAAATTTCAGAAATGCCAATGAATAAACTCTGGAGATCTAATGTGCATAGGAGGGAAACAGTAATTAACAACACTATATTGTATACTTGAGATTTGCTAAGGCTAGAGCTTAGCTAATCTCACCAAATCAATCAATCAATCAATCAAGTAACTATGTGAGGTAATGGATAAACACTTCACAATGTATAAATACATCAAAACATCATGTTGTACACCTTAAATATATTCATTTTTTATTTGTCAATTATACCTCAGTAAGCTTGGGGAGGAAAAGGAACCACCCATTCATACTGCCACTTTTAATATTTATTAATCATAGTCTTAACAGCTATTAAGTCAATGAGTTATGCTTAAAAAAAAACTAGAAACACTGTCAATTTCACTTCTTTTTTTTTTTTTTAATTTATTTTAAAGTAATCTGTATACCCAGTATGGGACTTGAACTCACAACCTTGAGATCAAGAGTGACGTGCTCTACTGACTGAGCCAGCTGAGTGCCCTCAATTTCACTGCAATGGAGGGCAGCCATCCTTCTCTCCAATGATGCATCTAGTTAAGTCCTGCTTATTCCTCAGAGCTCAGCTCAAGGGTGAATTTCCCAGGGGAACGTTCCCTGACTAGAATATATCCACCTCTGATGGGCTCTCATGGCACGCATGTCTCTCCTTCTTGGCACTCATCACAGAGACATGCTTTCACGTATCTGTGATTATCTGGCCAATTCCTATTGTCCCCACTAGGCTGTAAGCGTCATGAGAATAACAGATTGCAATTAGGTGCCATGTACAGTGTCGGGATCATGGCAGGTGATCAAAAACCTATTTTTAAATGAATACATAGGTGTAGAATAGGGTGTTTAGACACTGATTTTCATTCTATATTAGCTCTTATCCAACCACTGTTCCACAATTCCCCCAAAGGTGTTCTAAGCTTTAGGGTTTGCTCCCTCTCCCTCAGGTGATACGTGGTAAAGTCTACAGAGTCCTAGCTGATCTGCACACCTGCTCTTTTGCTCATCCTCCTTTTGTTAATAGCTGCTTTGTGTGCCTCTTCAAATCTAGAATTTTGATTTCAATCACTGTATTAAATATTAACATTAATTAATATTAAAATGACTATCAATTTCATATTATTCTGGTCTCACGTTGGTTAATGCTGATTTTAAATGTGGTTCTAGAGTTGCCTAACTTTGAGAACCACCAATCTTCATGGTTTCCTAAAAATGTGTATATCCTAATTTTTTAAACATTTGGTAAAACTGTTCTGAGTACGTACATAAGTTTCACACACCTCAAAAACCTACGATGACTTTCAGGTCTCGATAAAACCTCCAGAGTCCAAATAAAACAAGTGTAGGAGATGAGGAGAGGAACAGGGAATGAGAGATGGAAAAATAGCAAAAGCAAGGAAGGGACAGCATGGATAAGTGAATTGCCACCAGGAATTTTTTTGTACCTGGTTTCTCATCTTTGTTCTATGGAATATGTGAAGTGTAAAAAAATCTTCTGGCTGATGCTTGCCTTATGACATTTGGTTTCAAGATTCATTTTTGTTTTGAGAGGGAAGAATTCTCTGTATAATGATTATTTTACTGGCCTCGTCAGTAAATCTAGGAGTTGCTTTTCTACCAGAGGTGATGGATTTGCTGTGATATAGCCCTCATCTGTTACTCAGTCCCACCACTGGCAGGTTTTACAGATTTATAAAAGAGATGAGTCAATTAGGAATCAAGCCTGCAGTTATAAAGTGGAACAAACTTAGAAGGTTTAATTTGGCTTCAAATGCAAGTCTGCCTCGCTTATTCTCTAGATTCCCTGGATGTCCACATGTGAATGCTAATAGACACACTATTTTAAATAACGTCCCTGAGCCCGTCTATGTTCCCAACTGCACAAAATATACTTGCTGGCCAAGGCACTATTAACATCAGCCCGGAAAAATGACCCAAGGGAGTAAAGTAGTTTATGACTTTGGTTGTCACTAGATATTTAGTTCATCCAAAGTACCTTTATAACTGGAATGATAGAAGCTTTCACAGTGATCCCAGAGATCTTGATAGATGCACAAGGAGCAAAGGAGGGACAGCTTTTCAGCGTCACTCCATTTTTGTCTGGCTTTCATCAGAGAGCCAGAGCAGTTGGAGAGTTGTCAACTGAGTCTGTGCAGAGAAGGGCCAGACAGTGAAGCTGCAGGGCTCACCCTAGCCTCACTCTGGCCTTTCATGCTAATGTTTCTGTGCGATGCGTACAAATAAATTGCTGATGTCACCTGTAGCCAGGATTTATACTGTCATCCTTTTGGACATGGTGGAGCTAACACAAATATGTTCTATCCTTCATATCAATCAAAAGACAACTTTAGTTAAAAACAAAAGGAAAAGCAAAACATACTTGGTCTAAGAAGTTACCCTGTGTAAAAAAGGAAGACTGTCCAACACATATAAATCATGGCGACTTCTCTCCACAGTAAGCACTTTTTTCCCCTCAGAATTATCATTTTGTAATCAGAAAAGCCCTAGAGTTTAAAGTATGCCTCGTACCAATGTCACTTCCAAGCTTCAGTGCTAATCCAGAGGAAATATTATCCTAGGGGTCTCCAAGGCCCAATGTCTAGGTGTTGGATACATGATAAACTTACATGGAGCTTTCTTAGTGAGATATAGTCCTCCAGAGGATTGAATTTTTCAAGGCTTAGTACAACCCAACCCCTTAAATAAGATTTAAGCTTCCCTTGTCAGGTTCTTTTAAGAGCTTTTTAAAATTTTTTTTATTTGCTGCTTTGACCAGGTTCTAATCCCTAGTCCCCAGTGACAACCTTTGGCCATCTCGACTATTTTGTGTCTGCTTTCCCAGGGCCCGGTACAGCTTGCACAAATGGAGATATTTTTTTTCCTCCCCCACAGGAGAGCCTCATTAAAATAATTTGAGATGGAAACTTGTAACAATAAGATTGTCTCTCTGCTTTACTGATAATATGACAGATTTTTCTTTTCCCATTTTTTCCCATTTTATAGACAGCTCTCTTGAATGGATAAAATCATGACAGAGTACTAGGTATTGGAAATAAAGAATGGATCTACCAGTTTGTAAAATCCTGAATCTTGGATTTCCCAGCCTCCAGAACTACGAGAAATAAATGTCTATGTTTAAGCTTACCAGTCTACGGTATTTTTTACAGCAGCCTGATATAATTGCAAATTTTAAATACTTTCTTGTGCTTAAAAATAATGGGGAAATTTCAAGGCCCCAGAAACAAGAAGGGAACTCAAAGCGAGAATGAAAAGTTGGAGCTGCTATCATTGCATTTGATAATGCAATGATTGCATCAGCTAACTGCATCAGCTTTGCATCAGCTAATATATATATATATATATTACTACATTAATATACATATTTTCCAAGGAAGGCGGCAGAGCAATGAGGGTAAGGAAGAGTTCCTCACTGTATTTATATAACTGTATAGTTCTTAAAAAGAAAAATAATCTGAAGCTTACACAGTAGACTACATTTGATACCATTAGGCGGTAACATGAATGCTTGTTTTAGTCCAGAGAGAGAGAGAATATATTATTTTGTATTATATATTGTGATGGGGCAGCATATTCTTTTCAGTACTTAGGGCTCCTAAAAATTTATATCTGGTCCTGACCTATGTTCAGTTTCACAATATCAGAGACTAGTTTAAATAGGTTGCTTCACCTCAAACCTAGTTTGCTAAATGCATAATGGGATAAGTATGGAGGCTCATATACTTATGAAAACATTGTTGAGTAGAAACCCAGGGGCAAATTAAGTAGGAGCCAGGGTATCAGGTAGAAGGGAAGTCTGATGAAGGGAGGGGATGGGAGCATGCCACTGTTTTCAAAGCCTACACAGAATTCTCATATAAAAATTAACATCTGCTCTTCTGGCCCATGAGAGGGTGGGGACGCCAGAGTCCACTTGCTTTGTCCACATCATCATGCTCAGTCCCTAATCTTTAAAGAAGACCTATTAGTACTGATAAGGCAGATTCTCTTTACATTCCAATCCACATTTCAGCTTCTTTCCTCAACTTGCCTTCTTACCGAAACGGAAAATAAGGGTTGAAAACCGAAACATGAAGATGTCAATCTGAGACTTCATCATACTCATTAACTAAGATGAAGAAAAGAAGTATAGTTTTATTTTATTATATTAATTATTATGTAATATTTTTTGGTTAAGGAAAATGTGCAAAGATTGATTTGCCTAGATGGTGTTCTATGCACTTTTACCTATTCAAAGTCCTATTGAAATATGAAATTATGGAAATTATGTGAAATTAAGCTTCATGATATTTTTTTAATATTATTTGTTTATTTATTTGAGAGAGAGAGAGAGAGAATAAGAGTGAGCACAAGCAGGTAATAGAGCAGAGGGAGAGGGAGAAGCAGACTCCCCGCTGAGCAGGGAGCCTGACGCAGGGCTCAATCCCACGACCCTGAGATCATGACCTGAGGTAAAGGCAGATGCTTAACCGACTGAGCCACCCGGGCACCCCAAGCTTCATGATATTTTAAAGGAGAGTTTGATAAGAAGTTGAATGTTCTATAATTTATATTATCTATAATACAATAACATATAATTTTTATATAATGTTTTATAATTTTATAGTTTATACTTTCTTTAACATTAAGTGAGGGAAAGGAGAAAAGTATACACACACACCAAACAGATGTTTTAGGCAGGGACATTATTCCCTTTGTTAGAGATGTGAATTTTTTTTTTTTTTTTAATTTAAATGCTTGGGGCATCAAACCCCAAGAGAATGAGAACTAGGCAGCCCAGTTGAATTCTTTTCCTCCTCAGGAAGACAGGAAGGGGTCCTTCAAGAGCCACTCCAGCCTTTCCATCTGTTGAATTGAATAACTTGACCTGAAAACTATGGGCTTAAATATTTCTTCAGCTGCAAAGGGTCGCTTACCTCAAACCCCATTTTAATGTAATGAGGAACGTGAAGTTGAAATCTGACTGCTAACCTTGAATCTAGTTGGTTTATATACCCAACAGACAGCCTTTCTGTACTCTATGAAGCTCTATGGTGGACGAAAATAGTCATCTAAACTCGACTCTTGTACTATATATTCCAATCACATATCAGGTAATGGGCTTTGTTAATGACTTCCAAATTATAGTCAGGGGTATTGATTGGGTGCCTGTTCCTTAAACAAAACAGGATAAAGAAAGAGGCAAATATTCCATGTGAAGTTGAACCAGTACAGGGTGGAGTGAGGCCTGGTGGTCAGTTTGAGTTGCTCCTTTTTTTAACTATTTTTCATACTGCTGTCTCATTTTTTTTTAAAGATTTTATTTATTTATTTGACACAGAGAGAGAGATCACAAGTAGGCAGAGAGGCAGGCAGAGAGAGAGGGGGAAGCAGAGAGCCTGATGCGGGGCTGGATCCCAGGACTCTGGGATCATGACCCGAGTGGAAGGCAGATGCTTAACAACTGAGCCACCCAGGCACCCCCTATTTTAGTCATCTTTTAACCTATTCCTGTACTAATAATACACCGTCTTCATTTTCTTTTCCTGAAATAGAATTTTAAAGTTAATTTTTCAGTAAGTGTCTATGAGTGGTAAATTCAATCTTGACTTAAAATATCTTTATTTTGTCCACTTTGCTGAATTTTTAGGCTCCAGTATTATGGAATTTTAATTTGATAGGTAGTTTACATTTAGTGGGATTTCCAAAATATTTAGCTTATCATACTACTGAATGAATATGTTTTCTATATATTTTTTCCTTTATCTTTTTTACTTCTGGGGCTCTCTCTTCATGATCCCTTGTGAGAAGGCAAACCAATATGAATAAATTCAGAGTTCCCACCTCTTGCTACCACATGTTTCTTTCCTCTAAATTCGTTGCTTTCCTTTCCTGCCTGAAAATTAGATGTCTGTGGTAGATTAAAGATCTAGATCTTAACCTCACTCACTCTGTGAATATAGGGGAGTGGTGTGAGGTGGTAACAAATAGAGCGTTTCAGCTGGGAAGGAAAAATTATTTGCATAAGGAAACAAATGCAATGAGCCAGAAACTGGTGCCTGCTATACCCGTATGAGAAATAGTCACAAAATCTAACATGACTCACAGAGATAAACAAAAGCTGACAAAGGCATTTTTTATAAGCCAATCAGTCTTTCATCCCCGCTCAGGAATTATGGCTTTGAAATACAGAGATCTTAGAGCGTTTAATAATCCTTCTCCAAACACAAGTAATTAATGTCCATTTTATAGTGAAAGAAGTTAGTTCTTTATGTAAAAACTGAGAAACTTGCCAATATCTATTGCAAACTAAAGAATATTGGGTAGCTGAGGTCAGTACTGCCAGTCTCTCGCCTAGGATGAATATCTCAACCTTTTCAGCATATGAAATGCCATCAAAACATCACTGATGTTGAGGTTAAGCATCTGCCTTCTATTAGATGTATTGACAAATGCAAGTAACAAAGGGAGATCCCTTAGTTTTCTTTTACTGCTGCTTAGTTTTCCCTACAGCAATAGAAAATTCTGAAGGATAGATGAATGAGCTCTAATGGCACATTTCATTTGGATTTATTTTTTTTTCAACTTTAAAATGCTTCCAGTGCAAATAATGTCCTGGGTAGGTGGTGAAATTTCTTGGTAAGAGGCAGTGTCACATTGAAAATAACCCAAGAAGAGCCATATAGACAAAGTATATTCAAGACCTATAACTTATCAACTTTCTTCCAAAGATCATAATGATAATACCTAGCACTTATTGAACATATACTCTGTGCCAGGCACTGTGGTGTTTTACATGAAGTATATTTAGTCCTCACAATGATTATATGAGATATATACTATTATCATTATCCTCCTATTACAAAAGAGGGAAGTAAAGCTCAGAGACTAAGAATTCATCAAGGTTGCCCAATATGTAAGTGGTAGAAACGAGCTTATAACGTAGTCAAATCTGTTTCAGCTAAGAGACTTTCTTCTGAACACCATGAAACGCTCATTTGGTTTCCCTGTTCTGTTTGGTATCATCTGCTTTATCTCCATCTTCATGAGAACTGCGTATAAATGAGGCAGGATGGTATTTGTGTTAGATGAGACTCCATGTTGCCAGTAAACATGAAGCTTCAGCAACTGAAGCTGGCATTAACAACAACAGATTGAGAGAAAGTATCAGCTTCCAACTGAAAACAGGACCTGGGACAACACTGTGAATTGATTGGCTCAGGATGGGACGTTGTACCCTTCCATGAACCGCAAACTGCAGCAAGGGGAAAATGGACAACTCGGATTGCAGTTTGGGCAATTCCTGAAGGCAGGGGAAAATTTCATCAAGATTGAATGGCTGCCCCTTGAGGTGGATGGAGGGGAAATGGGAAAATAGAAGCTGAGGAAAATAAGTCAGAGTCAAACAAATGGAATCTTTACTTCCTTGTCCAGTAAGATTAACATGTAATTAAACATAAAGATCATGGTTAGATTCCACATCTTAGAAAACGTCCACTGATGTTGTGTGGATTAGTTATCTATTGCTGTATTGGAACAAATTATTCCAAAATTAGGTGTTGAGAAGAAGAGATATTTATTTCTGTAGGTCAGCAACTGGGCGTAGCTTAGCTGGCTCAGGGATTTTACCAAGTTGGGTCGGGGAAGATCTTCCAAGCTCACTCAGGATTGTTGGTAGACTCTAGCTCCTCCTGCCGCACTCCAGGCCTGTTGCACTGAGACAGTTTCCTTGCCATGTGGGCCTCTCCATAGGGCAGCTCCCAACAGGCACTGGCTTCCTTCAGAGCAAGCAAGCAACAGAGCAAAAGAAAATGTCCAAGACAGCCTTTTTATATCCTAATCTTGGAAGCGACATCCTGTCATGTCTGCCATATTGTATTCTTTAGAAGTGAGTCAGTAAGTCTATCCCGCTTTTAGGAAAGCGGATTACACAAAGGTGTGAATATCAAGCAGGAGCAGGAGGTTTTTAGGGGCCATCTTAGATGCTGCCTATCATGTGTGCATTGGAGCATCTGTGTGTGTGCGTGTGTGTGTGTGTGTGCGTGTGTGTGTGTGTACTACATTTGGAGTTGGTGGGTGGTCTGGGGTCACACATGATATGGGTCCAATAGAGTATTGAGTTCTATGGACTTTCCTGTTAGGGACATTAGGGGGATAAAACGGTAGTCATGTTTCCTATAGGAAACTAGATGGCATTTGCAAGTTGAGAGTTTGAGCTGGTTTAATAAAGGGACTATTTACAAAGGTGTAGGTAAGTATAGCAAAAGTGCAGGGAATAGTGCATTACTCCAGGGCTTGTGGTAGCCTAGCACATCAGCACCCCAAGGGTTGAAGCAGTAACGGAGGGAGCAGTTATCAGAAGTAGGACGAGATATCTGTATGAGAAGACGCCAGATTGGAGCTGTGACTTTCCACCAAAGGAAGCAGTCAGCCTGTGGCATCTCCACAGGGAAAGTGCCAGGGGAATAAATATATCAGCTCACTCTCCTCCAGGCTTCTGCTGTCACTACCCATTGGCTGAACCCAACTAGAACTGAGAAGGCAAGGAATCCTCTGGTGTTGTCAACACAGGTCAGCCTCTGAGGTACGCAGTATGTGGGAAGAGTGGAGAATGGACCCAGAGGGATGATCACAAGTGCAGAAATCAACTGGGAACTTATGAGGAAAATCATCCCCACGGTAGAGAAGAAGAAACAGGCTTACATGATGAGGTGCTGTTTAGAGCAAGCTAGATGGAAGGGTTTGGTTTGCTGGCAGAGGTGGGTATTTAACATCAAAACAGGCTTTCATATAGTTGTGTCTCTTGAAGAATCCTTAAAAATATGAAACATGTATCCACCCCTATGAAATGATTTGGGCAAGATTGTGCTGATGACTTTGAAGGGTCCTTGTAACTTGACGATTCTGCATTCCAAAAAGGAGTGATGGAAATCAGGAAACAGGATCTCCTGCAAAATATTTCCCATGCTTTGAAATGGAAATTAGGCGATTCCAATTTAGGAATCAAATTAAAGCAAATAGAGTGTTAGCGGGTTGTGCTCCTCCCTGTTTGAGGTGGCAGCTAAAGAAGGGGCACTGCTTTTTCCTGGATGAAGCAGGATCTCACTCAGCCTGCTTTCATCTTTACTTAGCACCTGCTGGCTTGAAGTGGTGTCGCCCAAGCAATCAGATGGGGGGATGTGCCAGGAGCTTGACCTCCTGCGTCTGCTGCCCCTCCCCCATGCCCCATGACAGCCTCTCCTGATATAGATGGACAGAGGCTGGTTTAAAATGACAGTCTCAAGTTCGTGTAGGAAGAGAAGGCAAATTCAAAGAAACAGCCAGGCAAGCTTCCTTTTTCTGTAGGAATAATTATCATCCCCTTCACGATGGCCCACCTGGGAGCCCATTTTGCTTTTAGAGCCCGCTGGCAGAAGACCGACGATGAACTCTGTCGACATAGCATGTCCTTTATCCTTCACAAAGCCATTCGCAATGACTTCTTTCAGAGCTATCTCTACCTGCTGGAAAAAATTCCCCTGGGTAAGTGAGTCAGAGCTACTAGATAAGGGACAAAAAAGGGGGACTTTGTGAAGTCCTGGGACCTCTGCAAGAGGAGTTAGAACAAGGGCACTTTTCAGGTTAAAAAAACCTACAACCAATGTCAGGGGGCTTCAATGTTTCAATGGCATTCTTTCTTGCAGGGTGCGAAGATCAGGTGCTGCCTGGCAAGTCAGGCCTCTATTTTGGGATTCCCATGCCCCCTCAATAACCATGATTTTCTTCCCTGGGTATTGGTTTGCCCGACTACCAGGCTTATAGAAATTCATTTCCTGAGTTTTGAAGGACATTTTTAATATTTGCCAAAATTGAGAGGGGGGCAAATTAGGTAACTCAAAGATGAGAGTATTAATGTGGTAGTATGTCAACTAAGAGTTAAAAAGAAAGACTAAATGATAATAGATCGAGGTGTCCTTGTTCTGTGTGTGTGTGTGTGTGTGTGTGTGTGTGTGTGTGTATGAGCCCACACTCCGCATGATCCTTTCTGGCTTTCCTGAGTCACAATAACAGAGAACCGAGAAGGAGCAGATTTTAGTCTGATCTTTGAATATTAAGAAAAAAACCTGGGGCAGTGATCTGTCTCCCTTTTCCCTATTTCCTCTAGTTTTCAGGGAATTAGACAATAGGGCAATAAGAAGCTTATCGGGTTTGTCTACACTATTCTTAGCCTCTGTGAATGGGGTTACTTCAAGGAACTCTTAACAGCACTGAAAAGGAAATAACTTGTGATTAAAGAGTGAAGTATCCCCCTTTGATTTATATTTTCCCCCAACGAAAGCAAGACCAGTATGTATCAGCCGCAGTCTGTTTTCTTAAGGCTGTCTGAAAGGCCCATTGTGCACTTGATGTGGCAGGGTTTCCAGACACCGTAGGAGCTACATAATTCTTTGTATTGCGTTCAAGAAACTAGTTGCTAGCAGCCTACCAAATTTTCTTTTTTATAAATTCATTTCTGAAGGGATCTTTAATTCTAGACAAACAAATGCTTTCATCTTATACTTATGCAATGCTTCTTAAGAATTTCTTTATTTATGATTTTTTTTGATCCTCACAACTACACTTTGGGATGGATAGGATAAGTATCATTATTTTTCTCCTCCGACCTTCGCATCCTCGTCCCCCATCTTATTTTTTCAGATGGGAAATAGAAAATTCAGAGATGATGAGATCTAATCTAGACAGATCTCATTTAGATATCGAAGAAAGAAACGAAGACAAGGGCTCTTTCTGGTAGGTCACGCTGCCCATAAGTAATTCTTTGAGGATGTGTTATGCGTCTCATTCGCATCCAAATGGAAAAACTAGAGCACTCCATTTGGAAGGTGAGGCTGTTCTGGTTGCTCCACATGCTAGCAGAGCACTGCTTTTCCAGAGACACTCTTGAGAGTCTTGTGTATGCCACATCTCGATAACAGTGGCTTGGTGGCCTTAGCTACAGTCGACCGGAGAGAGCTATCAATTACAATGACTAAGACACTCACTAAGGGGCGGATGGCTGCCAGCTTTGAAAAATAATTACTAGAGAGAAAAAGGAACCCATCTCTGAAAGTAGCTGAAGATGAATTAAAAAGGAAGAATAAAACAATATCTTCTGAAAATCAGGTGAAAATTAACTGGGGAAAAGGAGACTATAATTTATGTTCAGTCTCAATCCCTTTTTTAATCAGTAGAGTCATTCTGATTATACCAATTTTTCTCCTCTGTGAATGAGCTGATGGTTTATCAATGATTTTCAGTCTTTACCAAAATATTAATAAAAAAAAGTTTTGACAAAGTCTTCTATAGAAGCCCAGTGTAAAATAGGAAAAAGTGAAAATTTTCTGCTTTCGGGTTGGGGACAGGGTGTGTTCCCTGCTCTGTCCTCCTAGCCTCACCAGTGGCTCGGGAGGCACTTTGATATCACCCATCAGTTTCCATTAACACTTTTTGAAAACCCTTAGTCCATTTCTAAGCCAAAGATGAATCCATTATACTTAGTCAGTTTTCCATAAATAGGTACTGCTTATTTTCTCCAACTCTGATGATTCAGCCCAGGCATTAGTTTCCCTTGAGAGTAACAGAGGTAGCCCCATCAACAGTATCGCTTTGCTTTTAGCGATTTGGGGAGCTATATTAGTCTGTATGGACTATGCCATCCTGCAATACCAAACTAACCCTAAAATCTCAATGGCCGAACATATAAAAGTTTATTTTATGTTTTTGCTGTATCATCTCAATATGTATGATGGGGGCGGGGGGGCTGTGTTCCACATAGGCATTCAGGGATCTAGGATGATAAAGGCTCCACCATTGGGAGCCTTTTCCAAAGGTGGTTGTTTGTGATCAAATAGGAAATAAATACTAAAACAATTGTATACATCTCCAGTTTGTATACCGATGCTCAAGGGGGCTTATCTAAGGCCCAGTGGAGATGTTTCTAAGTTAACCACTCAACAGTTCTTCTAGCGCTATCTGCAGTGTATTTCCGAGTACAGAGAAGTCAATGACTATTTGTTAATCATGTACTGAGTAAGAGTCTATTACTCCTGCACATCGTTAAAGGCTTAGTCTAACTTCACATTTAGAACAGTGGTTCCACAGAGTTTAGCAGGATAGGGATGGGGTAGGACATGGCTATGACACTTCATTTCTATGTGATATTAAATTACTAAATCTTTCTGAGTCTCTCATTACTCATCGGCAAAATGATGAGTATAACCCCAGTTTTTTTTTTTAATTTTATTTTATTTTTCAGTGTTCCAAGATTCATTGTTCATGCACCACACCCGGTGCTCCTTGCAATATGTGCCCTCCTCGATACCCACCACCAGGCTCTCATAATGAGGATTAAATGAGATAATGTGAAGAGATAATATGAAAGGGCTTAGTATAATGCCAGGTGCCTACGAGGTATCCACCAATTTTTAGTACCCACCCTTCACTTACCTCTTTCTACAGGAATCAGTCTTTAAGGAGGAAATTGATAACAATGGTCACCTCTTTGGCATCACAGTTAAAGGCCAGAGTTAGTAAAAACACTTCCTGTAAACATGTGGAACTGCCAAATAAAACTCAGCATATAACCATTGGCATTTTTCAAACTGATTTTACCCCTGTGGAGGCTTGGCTGTGATACCTTATTCAAATGTTTGCTGTTACCTTTGCAATGCAGATGCTGCAAGATTATTTTGCTTCAAAGAAATGGAGAACCGAGTACTTTCCTTTTTATTTAGCAGACTTTTAGATACGCACATGGCATGAGAGGGATGAGATATGGGTTTTGGATTTAAATAGAGCTGGGTTTAAATTCTAGTTGTGTCCTCAATAGCTACTCAATCTTGGGTAATTTAGGTAACCTCTTGCTGTCTTGTGTTCTTCCATAGATAATAACATCTATCTTACCTATATTGTTAGATATGAATGCTAAGCATAGGCAGTGCATACATCCATGTTTGATCAATGGTAGTTACTATTTTTTCATTATATGGATATGCCAAATTAGGATAGATATAAACTATACAAAAAGTGTAACTTGTGTCACTTATGTCAGCTTTTCCCTCTAGCCACTCTACTTTGTTGAACCTGTATGCTATTCAAAGATCAAAAAGTGAGACAATATTCATTTAGTCAGTGGATATTCAAAAGAGGCCTACTATGTGTTAAGCATAATGGTAAGTGCTGGCGTTGCAAACACAAGTAAGATACAGCATTATCCTGAAGAATTCAGTGTAGGAGAGCGATCCACACAAAGAATTTTTGTGGAATGTGGAAATAGAGTTATAGAGACCCCCACGCTGCTGCTAAGGTTCATAGGACCCATGGTGACTGCTAAATCAGTGTCTGACTCTTCTGATGCAAATCTCACCATGAGGAATCTGTCCTCACTATCTTAGTCTGACTTCTAGACTTCTAAAATTTGATAGTAGGTGAGTTAGAATGCTCAGGAAAGAATAGAGAGTTGGGAAGATGTTCAGCCAAGTGGGTAGGGAATGTGACATGGGGTGGTAGATCCTTGCCAAAGTAGGGAAAGTGTGTTGTCCCTCCTGCCCTCCCTTTGGTCACCTCATTTGTGTTCAAACTTGGAAAGAATTAGGAACCACTGAACTGGCCCTCAGCTGAAAAAGAAGCAGCCCTCTAAAACTTTTAGGGTAGGTAGTGCATTATTTTAGAGATCAAAACCACCAGACACCAGCATCCAAGGAGCAAATCAAACCTAGAGGGCCCCTCAGGGCAATTCCAAGACTTGATAATCACAAGTATTCTAGTATTCTGACACAGCAGACCTTTGGATTCCACCCGAAACACTGATAAAGTCTTACTTCCCATTCTCCCCTGCTGGTGAAAAAAATGGAAATGAGTGCAGTTTCTTTATGATTCCACATATAAGGTGTTTGTCTTTCCCTGTTTAACTTATATCACTTAGCATAATGCCCTTAGGTCCATCTATGTTGTAAAAAATGACAGGATTTCCTTCTTTTTTATGGTCGAATAGTATTCCAAGGTACCTAGATCCATCCATCCTTCCTTCCTTCCTTCCTTCCATTTTTACCATTAATTCTTTAATGGCTAAATTGGAAAGTGCTCATCTGTGAATCTCTTTTATGGAAGGTCTTACCATTCATAAAGCCATATCCTATTGGGCTTTTTTTTTCATTGATAAATAAAAGGCTAACATGATCCAATATCCTATCTCAAATTTTTTCAAACTGAATCTCTAAACTTAACCTACCTATCCTCTCAGATCAATTTTCAGTTGACAAACAGTTTTAACATCTGGAATAAAGTCTAAAATAACTATAACCAACCATTTAGAAAAACAAAAAGGAAGAAAAAGGAAACAAAAAGACAAGAAGATACTCAGCAGACATAAGCGCTTAGCTATTAACAAAATTTTCCTTAGAGAGTTCACAAGATCCAAATTCTTTTTTAGGGCAAATCAACGTGTATTCTGCTTTCTTTTTTTTTTTTTTTTTGTAACAAGTAAACCATTGCATTGGGGAGTTCAGCCCATAACGTAGGTCAAGAAATAAGTACCATATTATATCAAGAACAAATAAAACTGTATCAAGAACTCTGTCTTAGACTACCCCAAATTTCACAGAGACATTGCAATCCTACAAGAATGAGCTGCTAGATGTATTCCTATAATAAAAAGGCACAGGCTGATGACTGATTACCTTATCTGAGTCAACTCGCACCATTGTGGGAGCTATCAAGGGAGGGGAACCTGGGGCTGGCCATGACACCTCGTATATCGTTTTACTGAAATGCTCCTGTCAACTAGGTGAAAATGAGAACTCAAGCCCATAACCATAAAAACTTACCTGTGGAGTCTGACCCCTGCTGGGCTTGGCATTCACTTGTGGTCTAAATGTTGCTGGCATAATGGACCATTCCCATTTCCAGATTAAGAGTTTTAATAGACTTGACCAACTAGTTGACTTAAGCAGGTGATGATGAGTGTGGCTGCTTTGCTGCTTTGGTTGGATCAATGAGAGTACTGGGCTCTGGCTTGCTTGTGATCCCAGGCAGCATGCAACTTGGGGTAGACTCTATGAGCTGTGATTTCCTAGACTGGTTTTCTGAGATATACAGAAGAATTTGGAACACTCATGTTATTGGGATGTCTATGCTTGATTTTTGTCATCCCTGTAGAATTTATTGAGCCATCTGCTGTTCACACAACACTTTACTAAGTGGTAGAGAAGAGAGATTGGTGTAGGGTAGTAGTTCCCAATGTTTTGAACCTGAGGACTCTTCTTTTAATGTATTTTCTCAGTCAGTTGTTAATATGTGTATAAAATGGCAAAATGCATCTACATATTTAATACTTTTAAAAGATTTGTATTTAAAAAAATCTGTAACAGTTAATATATATGGAACTAGAGTATATAATATTGTTAGTCTCTAGAAAATGTACATTGGAACTGATTCTTATATCTCTTTCAGCAAACTCATGACCATTCAAAGGTCCAAAAATTGGCTCCAACATCTTTGAGTTGGAAAATACCAGTGTAACTCCATAGATGGAATATATTATGATGAAACATTTTAAGTGGTGTTTGTTGGATTTTTAAGTTTTAGAATCAAAATTTGTGACTATGTAATTGTTATTCAATCAGGAGCCAAGTAGTGCATTAATCCAATTTCACAACCTCGGTGTTACCTGAAGAAAAATGATTCTAGGTAAGGTTAAATAGATTCCTATATACTCTTTCTACTGAAAATTATGTCTTTTTTGATTTGCTTTGTATCCTGATCATAACATTTTTGTACTGTTACATATTTTGCTAGGAGCTTTCACCTGTCTTTTATTTGTGATGGTTGAGATAAAAAAAATATGTCTTCTTTAGAATATCACTAATGTCTCTTTGATTCTTTCTTACTCTATTGCCCAGAATCCAATTCATTCTATTTCTGGATGAGCTTATGTTTCTGAAGCCTATAGTTTCTGTTGTAATAAAGACTGATTTCTTTCCAAATCTGATAAGTATCTGTCATTTTGGGATTTCTTTTCATTGGATTCCTGGGTTAATTTAATTGTCTTTTGACACATATCTCCTCTTGATTTTAACCTTCATTGGGCTGGAATATAGCTTCAAGAAACTTCTGAAGAATGAATCTGTGGTAGGTAAATATTCTTTCACATTTGATTGGGTATTAAGTTTTAGGTTCAAAATAATTTTTTCTCAGAATATTGATGGCATTGCTTCTTTGTTTTCTAGTATTTATTTTTTTCTTAATGATTCTATTTTTAAGGAATCTCTACACCCAATATGGGGCTCAGGCTCACAAGCCCGATCAAGAGTCACATCCTGTACTGACTGAGCCA
The DNA here is from genome assembly GCA_028534135.1 of Potos flavus. Lineage (NCBI taxonomy): Eukaryota > Metazoa > Chordata > Mammalia > Carnivora > Procyonidae > Potos > Potos flavus. The sequence goes on along the minus strand of CM052893.1, from coordinate 10,678,066 downwards.
GCCAGATGCCCCTGTTTTCTAATCTTTTCTTTCTTTCTTTCTTTCTTTCTTTCTTTCTTTCTTTCTTTCTTTCTTTCTTTCTTTCTTTCTTTCTCTCTCTCTCTCTCTCTCTCTTTCTTTCTTTCTTTCTTTCTTTCTTTCTTTTTCTTCAGCTAGCCACTGTTTAGTACATCATTAGTTTTTGTTGTAGTGTTCAATGATTCATTAGTTGCATATCATACCCAGTGCTCTGATGAGACCTATGTTATAAGCCTGATTCTACTCCTTTGAATATAGTTGCCAGATAAAACATAAAACTCCAGATAAATTTGAATTTAAATGATCAACAAATAATTTTTTGTAAGTAAGGCATAAGTATGCCCTGTGCAATATACAACAAATATACATATACTAAGAAATTTTTATTGTTTATATGAAATTCAAAACTAATTGCTTGTCTCATATTTTTATTTGCTAAATCTGGCAACCCTCCTTGAAGGTCAGCCACCCTTTTCCTTCTCAACAACTTTAGGATCTTCTATTTCTAGGATTATTACTCCTTGTGTTTTGAAATTTCCTCAGGATTTGTATAATGTGGTTATTATTATTATTATTATTATTATTTTAAATCCATGCTGCTCAGTATTTGTTGGACCCTACAATCGCTTTCAGTTCTGGGGAATTTTCCTCTATTATTTCTCTAATAATTTTCTTCCTTCCATTTCTTCATTATTGAGAATCCTAACTGGCTTGATGTTTGGGCCTCCTGAATTAAGTCTTTATAGCGCTAATCTATTTACCTCAGTTTTTCATATCCGTCTTTTTATTTATGTTCTGACAAATTTATTCAATATTCTATTCCAAAGTTTTTGGTAATCAAAACTTTAATTTCTAAGAATTCTTTGTTATTCTTTGAATTATCACTTTCTTAGTATCTTATTTTTGATTTATGGATGCACCAGTTCTCATATGTCTCCAAGGATATATTTTTGTTTTGGTTTAAATTCTCATCCATTTCCTGAATTATTTCTTTTTCCTTTTGGGTCATTTCTAACCCAAATGTTTATCTCTATCATTTATCTCTATCTCTATCATTTTATCTCTATAAAATGTTTATCTCTATCATTTTCTTTCAGACTGCTGTTTTACCCCCATGTGTTTGGAAATCACTTTTTATCCATAGTTAGGGATAAGGACAGGTTCAATGATTCTCGGTAATGGAGAAGGTTTCCTCTGTTAAATCCATCTCCCCTGAATAGAAAGGATGACAAGGAGCTGTACCTGTGTAGGTAGATCTTACTAGACTCTGATCTGTGTGAGCAGATGAGATGCTTGGATTCATCTATATCCTAAAATGAGTAGTATTCCAGGATCCTAACGCTAACTGCTTCAGGTCTCCTTAGGCAATTAATTAAATTAAAAAAAAATTTTAGAGAAGACACTCTCCCGCCCAGGCTTATAGCTGTGCTGCCTGTTGCTTTTGGGAGGGTGCATTTGTCCTCTCACTGGTTGGCTTGCAGAGAGATTTTTGATTAACTCTTATTTCCTTTTGCATCTATCCAAGACTGAAAATTTTTTTAGCTTTGTTCCATCTGCTTTTTGTCTTCCAGACATTTGTTGAAATCATGAATCCATCAGTGGCCCTCCTCTCATTTTCTTCACTGTTATGCGTTGAGCTTTTTAAAACAATTTGGGGGGAATATGGGGAAAGGCAGGATAAATGAATGTTTTTGGCCTATAGACTTGAACCAGAATTTCCTTCCTTTCATCCACTCTATAATTTCCTCCTGAATGTCCTCTAATGAGAATATTTTATATCTAAAGAGGTGCACTTTCATCTACAAAAAAAACCCAAAAAAACAAAAAACAAACCCACACACATCCACATTTACTCTTCAGAAATGGGAACATATATTTTTCTAAAAATAAATGTCTTAAAATAATACTTGTATGGTTTCTTAAATAATTGAGTGACATAGTATATGTGAATGTGCCTAATATATTACCTGGTGCAGAATAGTTGCTCAACAAATCTTTTTATCCTTTTTTATTATTTTATTTTCAGAAGAAAGAGCTCAAGCACATCTTCTGTAATGTTGACACAAAGAGATAGTTCAGTATGAGTTGCTTGAAAAAGTGATGAAAAAAATAGCTATTCTGAATGTACCTTGTGACTAGAAGTAAAGGTTAATGATTAAATTCTCATAAAACATTTGGAGCTCAAAGATAAAACTCACTATGAAACTTCTGACATTCTTCATTCTATTATAGCAAATGCTGTTAAACTTCTAGAAAATACAGTAATAACCTAAAGTTCCGTTAAACTATAGAGTTAGTAAGTCATGAAAATGCCACTATGCATGAGATACCTGAAGATCAGAGAGGTTAAGAAGTTTTCCTAAGGTAACATAGTGGGTAAGTCACTGAACCAGAACTCAAACCCAGGTCTTCTTACTATACCTTTCCTCCACAGCACAAGTTCACAGGGTTCTAAGAGATAATTCAATGTATGATAAGATTGAATTTGTTCTGTCATATAAATATTAATAATATTTCATTTGCAGTGAAGTTGTATGCTTTAACAAGTCAAGTCATCAATGGTGAGATGCAGTTCTATGCCAGAGCTAAACTTTTCTACCAAGAAGTACCTGCTACAGAAGAGGGTATGATGGGAAATTTCATTGAACTGTCCCACCCAGATATCCAGGCTTCTCGGGAATTTCTTAGGAAATTTGTTGGGGTGAGTTATCCAACTGCAGCTTGATAAGGAAGCAAAGTCTTTGCAAACATTGCGCTCACATGCTTCTGTGTTGTCATTTAAGTCCTATTAAAGCCATATAGCTCAGCCAAGAGTTTAGCCTGAAAGCCTGCTTTAAGATGTTCAGAAAGGATGATTGCATCAAACCACTGGTTAATTCCACTTGGCATTTCATCATCTGAGTACCAGCTGATCTCTCATGCTTCAGGGGAAGGTGAACTAGCAGTGCTAGTATTATAATTTGGGGATTAAAAAGACATCTCTTTTTAGAGTCTCACAGTTGACACCCAAATGATTGATGAGAGATCATGCCGTTTGGGATCTTGGGGCAATTTATTGATTTCCTGTAATACAAATTCAATATAGTAAAGAAATGCATGCTTATGTTTGGTTTTAAGTACAGTAGAATCTCTCCATATTATTTAGTACATAGTGCAGACTTTGCCTTGAAAGAACGTGATCTCTTTGTAGCTCTGGTCTTGGGTGAAACTCTTTCCTTACTTTCCTGTCATATAGAGACAGACTGTATAGTGTGGTAGCCAAAATCTTGGGCTTCAGAGCCATTAGGTTCTTTTATTTAGTGTATAAGCAACCTTGGAATTGTTTCTTAAGTGTTCTAAGTCTCAGTTTTTTCACCTGTGACTAGGGCATAACCATAGAACCTACCTCATAAGATAATGTGAACATCAAATGAGATAATATGTATCAAGTGCTTGCTTTGTTGAGCATAATTATCACCCAATAAATTTAATTTATTTCTACTACTAATAATAACGAGCTTTCATAAAATGTATTCATTACAGTTTAAGGAACTTCATTCAGTTGTTAGAATAAACGTAAGAGGTGCTGACACAATAAAGCTGCTGTTGATCCTACTGAAGACATAAAAGTCCCAACTAGCAAATGGGTTTCATCCTAATTCATTTTGAAGTCATCTATTGGAAATTTTATTTGGATAAAAGTACTGGGTATTATATAAGACTGATGAATCACAGGCCTGTACCTCTGAAACCAATAATATATTATATGTTAATTAATTGAATTTAAATAAAAAATGTTTAAAAAGAAACATTATAAATATTAGAAGTATTTGGGTTAGGTTGTCAAGCTCCTTAGAAGCACACTATTAAGAATATCCCTAGAGTTGAGGTGAGGTTCACTTCACATCCATCCTCCCCAGAGCATCAAGTGCCTGAGCGGAGAGAATTGGATCACGATGATCCAATCACCCATCCAATCACCCCCAATGATCACCCATTGGGGCCCACGTATGTGAGCATCGGTTGCAGCCACAGAGGACTGTAAGGCTGGAGATGATGGCCATGGCTGTTTATAGATCAGGGCAACATGGAGTATTTCTAATCAGTATTGCTGACTGATTTCATGGAGTGGTTTTTCTGAGATAGTCACTCAGCTAAGCACTTTAGAAGTATTGTCTTGATTGTGTTTCATAAGAATTCTAGAAGGTAAGTATTGTTATCCTTGTTTTTTCCAATTATGGAAATCGAGGTTTGGAGATGTTAAATAAGTTGTCAAGGTGATGCAGCTGGTAAGAGACAGAGCTGGGACTTAAGCCCAACCAGGTCTTCTAAAACACCAAACTCTTTACTCTTAACCACAACATATTTTTTCCATTTGTCTCATGAAGCAGAAAAATCCTTGCTCTGTGTGTGTGTGTGTGTGTGTGTGTGTGTGTGTGTGTGTGTGTGTACCACAGACCTCAGACCTCCTCCAGCCTGGCTGAAAGCAATCCCTCCTGCTTGCCTCATGATGAGGCCGACTTTGATCCCAGTGCATTTCAGAAGCTTAGTTAGTAATCCAGCTGTCTTGTCACTCCATGTGGAATGCCAAGCTGACCACAGGGATGCTGGTCAGACAGAGCCCATACACATGCCCATGGACCTGGGAAAGGAAACAGCCTTATGCTTGCATATTTATGTTGGAAAAGAACAGCCTGCTCTTTTCAAACAAATATAAGGAGTCCTTCTTAGTAGACAAGGCTCATTGTGAAACAGTGACCTCTAACTAAGTACAAACAGTCTTTTTTAAGAAATGATATTTTGGTACTTTGACCTTAATAATTTGCTAAATTAGTATCCAGGTCAAGATACAAGGAGCTAGGGAATATGAGTATCTGACATGATTTATCTTATGTCAACTGGGAAAAGGCAGACTGTTTAATATAAAGTTTTGCCTTCCTTTCACCACTTAGTGACACAGGACAGTGGGAAAGGTGTTTAAACTTGTTACAAATATGTTTGCTTTAGCAAATAAACAAATGATACCAGGATGATGTCAATGGCATGGCCGATAACTTTCCTCAGTTTTAGCTTTCTAGTGGGGGAAAGCAATGATTTATAAAAAGTAATCGGTATTTGATGGTATTTATCTTTTGACCTTCTGCAGAGATTAGATGACTAAAAATTCTGGGTCTGACTTGTTCCATTTCATGGTTTTTATATAGTGGCATTTAACACTTTCCTTTTAGTTTTTTTAAATTTAATTTAATTTTTTCAGTGTTCCAAGATTCATTGTTTATGTACCACACCCAGTGCTCCATGCAATACATGCCCCCCTTATTACCCACCACCAGGCTCACCCATCCCCCCACCCTCTCCCTTCCAAAACCCTCAGTTTATTTCTCAGTGTCCACCGTCTCTCATGGTTCGCCTCCCCCTCCAATTTCCCCCATTTCAGTTTTCCTTTCCTTCTCCTAATGTCCTCCATGTTATTCCTTATGCTCCACAAGTAAGTGAAACCATATGATAATTGACTTTCTCTGCTTGACTTATTTCACTCAGCATAATCTCTTCCAGTCCTGTGCATGTTGAAACAAAAGTTGGGTATTCATCCTTTCTGTTGGAGGCGTAATATTCCATTGTATATAGGGACCATATCTTCTTTATCCATTCATCCATTGAAGGGCATCTTAGCTCTTTCCAAGTTTGGAGATTGTGGCCATTGCTGGTATGAACATTGGGGTACATATGGCCCTTCTTTTCACTGCATCTCTATCTTTGGGGTAAATACCCAGTAGTGCAATTGCAGGGTCATAGGGTAGCTCTATTTTTAATTTCTTGAGGAATCTCCACACTGTTTTCCAAAGTGGCTGCACTAACTTGCATTCCCACCAACAGTCTAAGAAGGTTCCCCTTTCTCCACATCCTCTCCAACACTTGTTGTTTACTGTCTTGTTAATTTTGGCCATTCTAACTGGTATAAGGTGGTATCTCAACGTGGTTTTGATTTGAATCTCCCTGATGGCTAATGATGAACATTTTTTCATGTGTCTGTTAGCCATTTGTATGTCTTCTTTGGAGAAGTGTCCTTTTAGTTTTAAACTCCACTGGATGAACTTAAAATGATGTTCTTCAAAACAAAACATATAGGCAGGACCAAAACTAAAATGAAATTCCTAAGAGCATTTTGCTATTTTATATGCATCCATACATAGGAAGATAGCATCATAAGTGACAATGAAAATAGCAAAACGTGTTGTGATGAGCAGTGGGTGTTCTACGCAACCAATGAACCATTGCACACTACATCAAAAACTAATGATGTACTATCCAGTGGCTTACTGAACATAATAAAAAATAAGCATGATATTAGCTGTAATATTTTTTCAAGGTCATTATATAATAAAAGTGTTTTTCAATTTAAAAAAGAAAATAAGAAAACATCTTATTTTGAAATCATACATCGTGTGTAGATCTAGTCATATTCATGGAAAAACACCAGGTTTCAATAGGGGCAGCCACGGTATCCAAGAGGCAGGGGATGTCCCTGAGATCTGTCTTTAAATACTCCTTCCTAGAGGAGTTGTGTGTGAATGAGAGAGAGAGAAATTTGGTGCCAGGATAGGGGAGTCAGTGCCAGTACATGTAGAAAAGAAAAATGAGAACTAAGCAATAGTGGCGAGAGGCTAGTGGTACACAGAATTAGGGTGAAGGGCATCTTAATGTATTTGTAAATAACCAATGTTTCAAAAGTAACTATAGTCAAATATCACAATCTAAATTGGAGAAAAATACAAAAGAGAGGGTGAGAATTTTCAAGGGAATTCTATCTCAAATCTTTCACCTCTCTGAACCTCAGTTTCTTTGTCTAAAACAGTAGGGAAATTAGACATGAGTGCTTTAAAAACTCTAGAGTTTTGCTAAGATCCTTCAAGGTCTTATTGGGAGAATGATAGGGAGGGTGAGTGGGTGAGCCCCTACCTCCCATTAACCAGAGCAGCTTTCTGTTTATTTAGTTCATTGAGATAAAGGAGGTCAGCTATTATCATCTAAACTCCTCTGGCACAGGTCTCAGAGCCCTCTTTAGTTTATCATTCTGTGGTTCCAATTCTAAGACTACTTGCTACAATAATGTGAGCAACATGATCCACAGAGGCTTAAGGCCAAGTAATGGTAAGAAAAATTTGTAGTTATAATCTCTAATTGAGCATATAAATTTCTACTGACATCATTTTCAGTAACTTAAATAAATTTTCCCACATTTTCCCCATCTTGTTTATGTAACAGATTTACTTAAAAGATGTTTTCTTTATGGTGTTCACAACATAAGCCTTTAACCTAGGCCTTTTTCTATTTTTCTGAATTAGTTTACATTATAATAGCTGAATGAGGGAGGTGACATAGTGTAAGTGGGAATGGGAAACCCATGGAACATGTACCACCACTTCCCCTTCCCATCTTCAAGGCAGACATTACTAGACAATCACAGAACTCTTTCCTTCACTGAGGCTGAATGAAGCCTTATGATTTTTTTTCAACATAGCATCAGACAGATACTACCAAGGAAGTCAGAGTTGGCACTTGAGGTGACAACGCTAAGGTAGAACTGGTTTGGATTCAAACAGTTCCCTGTTCAAGTTCTAATTCTGCCATATAGCTGTGTGGTATTAGAAATCTAAGTTTCCTCAGCTTCAAACTTGGGAATAATCATTATTTTATGGAATTGTTTTGATTATTACAGTTATTACAGATGTAAAGAGCTTCTGTGTATAAGCACTTGATGAATCATGGTTATTATGATTCCATTTGAAAAGAAGCTACAATTGCTTCACTTTTTGTTCTTCATTGTGCCTTTGCTGATGTAAAGAAGGCCTTTTGGCTGGACTAGAAAATAGCATTTCTGTCGTTTCCTTCTGCTCAAACATCGTCTCTTGATCCTTAGCCAATTTTTTTTTTTTTAATCTTTAGTTGCTGTGAAAACAAGAGTAGGCTTTCTCAAGATCTTGATTGGCAACATAAGTATCTTCTTACTATAATTTTTAGCACAAAACATATTAGCAGTCATCCCGATTATGACCAAGTAATCTAGACAAGATAATATACAAAGACTGAATAATATATATCTTAAAGTTGAAGATGGTCATATACACATATGTATATGTGTATGTATATGTATGTGTATGTGCATATGTATACGTATATGTTATTTTGTAGAAGCAAGTTTGAGAAAGTTTCCTTTGGCTGATTTCCCCCTGCACCACCTATCCATCCTTCACCTCCAGTTAATTTAGCGTACGGATCTACTTTATAAAAACAATTTTAGAGGGAATTTGTGCCCAGCAAATCATGTAGTTTCTCTTGAAAAGGCAGAAAACAATTTCTAGCATGAAAAGAGACAATGAGACTTTGCTGCAAACACCTTCTATCCATATGGCTGTGCTGTGAGCCATCGGGGCTAGGTTTGAAGTAAAATTCTGGCCTGAAAGCCTCTCTCACTGCCTTTCTTTTTTCTTTTTTTTCTTTTCTTTTCTTTCCTTTTTTTTCTTTTCTTTTCCTTTCCTTTCCTTTTCTTTCTCTTCTCTTTTCTCCTCTCCTCTTTTCTTTTCCCTTCCTTCCTTCCTTCCTTTTTTTTTTTTTTTAATATAGCAATACATTACCCTGCAGGTCCATTTAGCTGTGAGCTTGACCCAAATTTGCAGTTGATACAATTCTACTTTTAAAGGGCTTTCAGTGGCTCATTTCTTTGAGAAAATTACCAAGTTTTTAGACCTAAGATATTATTTTCTAAAATCTTACTTTGAAATTCTTTTGAAGACCTATATTTGGATAAAACAAAGAAAGTGAAAACTAGCAAGGTTGGATATTTTTTGAAAAAGGTAACTGGATGTTCTAGAACTTGATCGTGGTAGTGGGTACATGCCTGTGTACTTTGTTCAAACTCACTGAATGGTATATTTAAAATAGTGCATTTTATTATGTGAAACTGACCAAAATAAAGTTGGTTTAAAGAGGTTATTGGAGTGCCTAGTCTTAGGGTCAGTGTCTGTATTTGAAGTATTCCACAAAGTACCTTTCTGCAGGGCCCCGGGAGAGCTGGAACAGACTGCGCCTTGGACTGCGGCTCTGGGATAGGAAGGGTCAGCAAGCATGTCTTGTTGCCGGTTTTCAAAAGCGTGGAACTGGTGGACATGATGGAATCGTTCCTCCTCGAAGCCCAGAACTACCTGCAGGTCAATGGGGACAAGGTAGAAAGTTACCACTGCTACAGCCTGCAGGAATTTACACCTCCATTGGGCAGATATGATGTCATCTGGATTCAGTGGGTCTCTGGTTAGTCCTGCATGGCCTAACATCTGCCTTTCTCCCCTTCTCAGATAGAGAAGATAATACCTGGGGCTAATTTAAGGATTTGTGGAGAGGAAGCAAAGACGTAAAGGGAGATATAGTTGTAGTTGTGCTTAGAGCAGTTAACTAGACTTACGCATCATAGAAACCCCCAAAGCTCTGGTCCTCCCAATCTCTCTCCTAAGATCCTCTGCTACAAGCCTGAAAGTTCCCATCTTTAGGGATGGAGTGCCTTTATACCAACCTAACTCTAAGAAGAAAACCAAATACTTGAAAACTTTAAAAAGTGGGGTCAAAAAAGTTTATCCCCATTTATTGGCAAAACTAGACTTTCTTAGATTTCAATTCCCAGGAAATGAGGTAGCAATGAATTGGAATTTGATCTAAGCAAGTGTGTGTGTGTCTAGGAGACACAGAGGAGTGATGACAAAATTTGGTTGTCTGAGGACAATGGCAGGGACTCATGGGCTAGGCAATAGTTTATTTTTTGCCTGTGAGGTGGATAGACCAGCTAGTTGAATTCCTATTTTATAGATGGGACATGGAGCCTCCTCAGAGAGGATACCTGTCCTCTTACTTAAATTCTCAAAGTCTCCTGCAACTAGACCAATTCAGGCTATTAAGTAACTCACGAATGAGTGAACAGATGGTCTCCTTATTCTTAGCCTTGTGCTCTTTCCTACTTTCCTACTCTCTTCCCTTCCACCCAACATTTCATCCTGTTCCCCCATCTACTTGGCCTCACCTGTAGGGTACCTGACCGATAAAGACCTTCTTGCATTTCTTTCCCGGTGCCGAGCTGGCCTGAAAGAAAATGGTGTCATCATACTGAAGGACAACGTGGCTCGGGAGGGCTGTCTCTTCGATCTCTCTGACAGCAGTGTGACTCGGGACATGGACGTCCTCTGGAGCCTCATTAGGAAGAGTGGGCTGGTGGTGCTGGGCCAGGAGAAGCAGGACAGTTTTCCAGAGCAGTGCATCCCGGTATGGATGTTCGCGTTGCACAGCGATGGACACTCCTGACCGGCAGTGGGAATGCAGGGCCGGACTGCACAGGGTGCTTTGGGACAGAGGTCCTCTCCTCACAATTCACTGGGTGATGGAAGAAGAGATGCAATGCATGTCTGGAAATGATTGATGTAGTATGTAGAAGTTTCTACTAATTTTATAAGGACATGCATACACTCGACGGATTTTCCGGAAGATAAATAGAGTGAAACATCAGGAAAAATGTTTTAAGAACTGCTTGTATACACCCAAACTGTACAAGTGTACACAAAAACAGAAAAGGGATCAGTGTTCACAAATTCTAAACTGTCTTGGTCCGTGAAGATTTGCATTATGGAGTATCCCAGGATGGGTGGGTTAAAGTCTAGACCCCCTTTCTCTGCCCTCATGCTAGACACATTCTATTTCATTCCTCCTTAGGACTACTACTTCTCTTAGACAAAAATCTCACCCTAATTAAGAAAGCATCAGTCAAAATAATCTTATGAAAACGAATCCACTGCTTAATTTTTCTTCAGCCTTTCTTTTCCCAGAAAAAGTATATGTGGTTTCACTTTCTATTTTGGGTCAATTTTACCACCCAATGATGTAATGCGGATGTAATCTGATAACAGAAGTCTACATTTCAGTGATGAGGAAGTGTCTCCTTTCAGGAAAAAAAAAATGTATGTTGAAATTTCAGCTGTGAACATATAAGTAAATGTCCTTGATAATGTAATTTTAGCCGTTGGCTTCCACCACTGCTTGCTTCATTGTAGCCACTCCTATTTCTTTCATTGATATGAATATACATTGGAAATAGAAGGGTAATGATAAACCATGAAAACTAAGCTAACTGGATTAATTTAAGGCACTGATTGAATTAAAAATAATCTAGAAGTGCCTCAGTGGCTCAGTTGTTTAAACATCTAACTCTTTTTTTTTTTTTAAGATTTTATTTATATATTTGTCAGAGAGAGAGAGAGAGAGCAAGCACAAGCACAAGTAAGGGGAGAGGCAGGCAGAGGGAGAAGCAGGTTCCCTGCTAAGCAGGGAGCCTGATGTGGGACTTGATCCCAAGACTCTGGGATCATGACCCAAGCTGAAGGCAGATGCTTAACCGACTGAGCCGCTCAGGCATCCCAGCATCTAACTTTTGATTTTGGCTCAGGTCATAATCTCAAGGTTGTCAGATTGTGTCCTGCATCAGGCTCCATTCCAGGCATAGGATCTTCTCTCTCTCTCTCCCTCTGTCCCTCCCCACCTCAAAAAAAAAAAAAAAATCTAAAATCATTCAAACAAAAAAATGCAATCAATTTAGTATTTTTTAAAGATTTCATTTATTATTTGAAAGAGAGAGAATGAGAAAGAGAACATGAAAGGGGGGAGGGTCAGAGGGAGAAGCAAGTTCCCCACTGAGCAGGGAGCCCAACGTAGGACTTGATCCTGGGACCCTAGGATCATAACCTGAGCCAAAGTCAGTTGCTTAACCAACTGAGGCACCCAGGCACCCCAACTTGTAGTTTAATTTTTATTAGCAAAATGTTTAAATATAACTAATTTAAGGCACTCCAAAATCTTCATGTTGAAAATATACATATTTGTGTATTGACATATATTTGTATCTTGATATATATTGAGTCTTGTATGAGATGCAAAATATCAATTTAAGTCAAGATCTGCTGCATAGATATGCTATAACCATAAAAATCATACTTGTAAGTCAGAGCTCTAACTCAGGAGGAAAACAATCATTATGAAACATTTACTACCTTGTTATAGGATTACCATGGTAGTTTTATTTATGTCCTGGAAAATTAAGTCACTTACTTTGCCTCTGGCACCTTCTACATGTTGTTTTACTCACCGCGCTCTAGGGTAACATAACGGAATGAGAGTTGGAATGATTAGAGAACAAACCAAAGACCAGAACTAAATCAAATGGCAAGCCACTGCTAAACAAACTGAGTATGGCAAAACAAGGGCATTCATGTTTTAATCCTCTGTGCCTTGGAGCAAATTAGCCGAATCATTTTTTAAGGCCCATTCCAGAAATTTTCTATTTTTTTATACTAGCATCCTTAATTCTCTTATCTCTTGACTTTCTGTTTTGCCAATATTCAAATTCTAGTTGACAAATTATCAATTTTCTCTGCTCCTGGGTTCTTGAGCTTTGGAAGAAATGACATGGTTGTCCTAGAAATATGTTCTTTAACTCAGATGAGTTTTGGAGGTTGACCAGCTGTACCTTTATGTTCCTAAGTCAAGTCACTTTACGATTCTCCTCAGACAAGTTTCAGATATTTACTGCTTTATACAATTTCCCAACTCCATAGCCATCCTTAAGGTAATTGAGAAAGTTGAAGTTGGAGAGTACATTGCATTAACATCCTCTCTATACTGCTAATAGCAAGTACAAGGTAAAGTGAAGAGTGGCTGGAGAGGAGAGGTCATTGGAGCCAGATTATGCTGTCTAATGGGTCATGCTAAGGTTTGGATGTGTTATACAAACAACAAGAGAAAGTTCTGGAGGATTTAAGTAAGGGACTGATTTTCCTAGTCCTGAGAGTAGAGGTCTAGATTGTGTAGAAGGAAGACCTTTAGAGTGAGACCTACTCCAGGCATCTTCAATCTAATTCAACAAGCCAAACACACTGCTGTGTGTTCATTGATGCATCTGTATTGTGGTGCAAGTGACAGTCTATGTTAGTCCCCCAGTTCTGTCCATAGCCCACCTGCCTCAGAATCATGTGGGAAGCTTTTATAAAATAGAGATTGACAGGTCCTGTCCCCATGAGAATCTAGTTCTGTGAAGTGGGCTCAGATATAATCTGTATTTTTTAATAAGGTTTTGAACTGATTCTGATAATTAGTTTTGTTTGAGAATACTGATGGGAAAAGAAGTGTGAAGCTGGACTAGTCAGAGCCACAGAAAGATAAGGTAGGGAAGACAAGAGTATGGGCCTGTTTTGGGGAAATAACTAGATAGTGAAATCCATTCTCCACACTGATGCCATTCTTTCTGCAATATAAATCTGACTATGTCATGTATAAACTTTCAGTGACTCCCCATCACTGATGGGGTGAATTCCCAACTCCTTAGAATGATATATAAAACCTTTTGTGATCTAGCCCTGCTTTCCCTCTGCAGCTTCAGATTTTCCACATCCCCTGCACCTGTACTTAACTACTTTAGTTCCCTCAAGGAGCTATGATTTATACTTCATGGCAGTTATAGATACTACTTCCTTAGCACAGAACATCTCTCATTCTTTTTTGTCTGACCCAGACTGCTTAGATGTCGCTGACTCTAGAAAAGCTTCCCATAGCCCCTAGGTACTGGGTTAGATGCCCTCACTCTGTGCTACCTTCATACCCTATGCTTAACATATCACAGCCCTCATCATGTGGCATTGTAATCAAGGCTACTTGATATTTTCTCTGTTTAATTCTGAGCTCTTTAATTGAGCATTCATGGTTGGAGTCTCAGTCATAGGCATAAACCCGGGTACAGCAGAAATTCAAGCTTTTGTTGAAAGTATGAAAGGTGATGTTACAAGTAGAAAGACTCACGAGCAGCCTAGGTTTCTGGCATTAAACACGAATCAGAGCAAATCAGTAGGTAAAAACTAAGGCTTTCTGAAGTTGCATGAGCACTGGGATGTGTAAGACTGGTCAAAACAGTGATCAAACAATTCAAGCTTACAATAACCAGGAAATGCACAGAAACAAGAAGGCAGTGAGTTCAGGGATCGAGCATCTGGGAAGAGATTGTAGCAAGGAAATTAGGTTCTGAGGTGAAATGCTGCCTAATTAGGAAATCTCTTTTTCTAATAGGAGCCAACCCAAGGGCATGACCAACCCAAATCCCATAGTTTCATCAGGTGAGAGGGTGGATTTCATAAGAGAGATATATTAAAATTGTGGGTAGGTCATAACAAAGCAACTCTTAATCCTCTCCCATTTTCTGCTAGGCAACAAATCCAAAGAAACAAACTAGGTTATAGATGAAGTTAATCCTTCTGTGAATATTGAATACAAGTAGAAATTGCTCACCTGTACTTCACAGATGAATTAATTGCAACCATGCCTGCAACTCTAGATGAACTTTGGAGGACCCCTTGGTTTATGTAGTGATTCATGAATGGGTGCAATCTTCACCTACCTCCTTTTCTGAGAACCTGAGGCACCACTCCTAAGCACCAGCATAGGAGCATGCCAAGTCTTCAGGGGTCAGCAATTTTATGGATTCAAGACCATCATAAAAATATAAAACAAAATGAATAAGGTCATCCCTGTGAAAGATGATCTGCTTTGTATTATGGACACATTTTGGCCTGATCCTGTTTTTTTTTTTTTTTTTTTTTTTCTCTCTCTCTCCTTCTACCATTTCCTGAAACTGGCCTGCTTTGAGTGATGTATTGGGGAGAACACCTGTGTCAGATATATTCGGCCGCCTGTCATGAATAATTAAAACCAGTTGTGTTATGCTTTCCTTAGTTCCAGCTGACTCTTTGATGCTTTGGTGTCCATGCCAGAAAACTACCTCTTATAATCATCAGAGGCCAGTGTTTTTGCAGAGGTCACCGCAAGCTAATTAAGCAAATATGTGAAAAATAGTTTTAAATTATCTCAATTAGTAGAATGTATGTATAGATGTATCTAGAGTGGGGTTGAGGAGAGACTTTGAAAATAATAACTGACTTGCAGAGTTAGTGATTTGGTGACAGAGAACTATGCATATACGATACCTTTGTAGGTTCATTAAGTTGGCATGGTCTGCCCTTTTGCTATATGACAGGCAAATAAACATATAGAAAATGTCCAAGAATATCATGGCTCTGTAATGGGAAAGACAGATACATAAATAGTAATGAATCAGGACAAAAAGGACCACAAGAGAAGTATGGACAAAGAATTAAAGTAATATAGAGACCAGAATGACTCGCCACATCTCTGGAATTTGAGGGATGCCACACGAAATCCACTCACCCAACATTTTTTGAATGCCTACTGTGTGTCATCCAGGGCTCGAGGGCCTCAGGATACACCAAAAAATCAAATCCAAAGATCTCTGGCCTTGTGGAGATCGTATTCTAGGAGAGTTGGGGATGCAGGAAATATAAATTAGGAAATTATTTGTTATGTTAGAAAGTGGTAAGTTTTGGAGAAAAAAAGGGAAAAATAGAGAAGAGTAAGGGGGATTGAGAGTCATGAAGGAAGGGCTGTAATTTAAAATAGTGGCCAGCATTGGATCCTTGACGAGGTGACATTTGAGCAAGGAAATGAAGAGGGTAAGGACATTGGCCATGTGGATGTCTGGGGGGAGGGGGGACAGCCAGTGCAAATGCCCCAAATCTTGAGTATGCTTGGCCTATTTGGGGACCAGTGAGGAGGTCAGCGCAGCTGTAGCAGGGTGGATGAAGGAGAGAGTGAAATAAAGTATGAGATTTAGGGATATGGCTGTGGCCAGATCATGTAGGGTCTTGAAGATTATGGAAGGGGCTTTTACTTTTTTTTTTTTTAAAGATTTTATTTATTTATTTGTCAGAGACAGAGTGAGAGAGAGATCACAAGTAGGCAGAGAGGCAGGCAGAGGCAGAGGGAGAAGCAGGCTCCCCGTTGAGCAAGGAGCCCGATGTGGGACTCGATCCCAGGACCCTGGGATCATGACCTGAGCCGAAGGCAGCCGCCTAACCAACTGAGCCACCCAGGCGTCCCGGGGCTTTTACTTTGATCTAGAAGGGGAACTATTGCAGAGTTTTGAGCAGAGTAGTGACATGATCTTTTCTTGACTTGAGAAAAGGAACAGTGGATGAAAGCAAGGAGACCAGATAGATCAGGAGTTGGTAAACTATGACTCGTGGTCCAAATTCAGATTGCTGTTTTTGTGTAAATAAACTTTTATTGGAACACAGAGAAGATAACCAAACAGCTACAGTGATAGTTAAAGCTATAGATCAAAGGGCCTGAACCTAGGCAGTGCCCATAGGAGCAGAGGAAATGCAGGGAAGGTGAAATCAACAGGAGTTGGCTACTGATTGGGTGTAGTTAATGAGAGAAAGAAATCGAGGAAGACTTGAGGATTTTCAACTACAGTCACTGGGTGGAATATGTTAACTTTTATAATTTAGGGAATAAATGAAAACAGCTAAGATACCTTGGCAGATGGCCCACCCTTTAATAGGCAATCACTCAGCAGAGGCTTCATGAGTACACCCTATTCTGTAATTAGATATTTCTTTCTTTTATGGAACTCAATATTCCTTAAAGTGTCTTTAAGACTGGTGAGGATTCCGAGCGACCAATGGAATTTTTTTCCTCCAAATAATTTTAGCCAATTTAGGTATGGACTCAGGAATCAAGGATGAAATAGTAATGTAATTAAGTGTAAAGTAAGGCTAGAGCCCAAATAAGACTTCCTCTCATGCCCCGGTTCCCCGTACCTCACAAGTCTAGATGTTGGGGCTTGATCGCCCCCACCAGCCCAGTGCACCCCACTGCATCCCAACTAGGGGAGACTCAGGTCTGAAGGGTTCATATTTGCCAAGACAGATACAAGGACATCTGTGATCTCTCCTGACCCAGGGAGGATGGAAGACTGACAAGAAAGGCTTGTCAGGCATCAGGCACCTACGCTCTCTTTCCACGGTGAAACAAGAGCAAGAGGGAAGACAATGGTTGCTCTGTGAATCCAATCATTTTCCCCAAACTCAACAAAGGAAGTCACTGCTCTTTTTGTGGGAAGGAGTAAGATGGAGAAGGTCTCAAGTGCTCCTTCATTCCTTCCCCTACTGATCTCTCCTGGAAGTAGAATGAAAATCTGTGCTTCTCTATGGAAATTGAGGAACACAATAATAGGTCCCCTTCCAATGACAGGACCTATGTTAGACACATGAAAACTGGAAATATAAACTCAGGTAAAGTAGTCTAATCCTATGTGGATCTAAATAGATCTATGTGAGCCCTAAGCGGGAAATATGCCTTCTTGTGGAAAAAGTGCAGGGCCAGAGTACTAAGGGAAACAGCGAGTAGGGAAACAGACTGGATCACTGGTCCAGTTGGGCAAAAGGGGGAACATTTAGTACATGGATGCAAGGATGCCTTACAAAAAATCAAGGGTGAGGCTGGGCCTCAGGATGGGACCAGAGACGAGAAAGCCACTGGGAACCCATGAGATAGACCCTCTCCATCTCAAGCCTTGGCTTCTCTCTGAGAACATGCTTCATTTTTCTCTTTTCTTGTGGGTGGCTTTCTCTGTGCCCTTGTCTCTGTAACGGAAAGAAGACAACACAGGCTACTGGGGCTTCCCAGTTTGCCTCTTCTGGATTCAGCCACGGAGAGTGACTGATGAAGAGACTGACTCTTTCTCAGTAGCCCTTGATCTTGCTCTCCATTCTCCTGACCTAGGCTGGCTGGCCTAGGTCAGAGCCTCATTTCTTGTTCACTCAGCTATGCTGATGGCTGTGTGTATCCCGTCCTCTCCACCCCCAGCTGTAGGCTGTAGTTGCCACGGCTAAAGGAGACGAGCTGGGAAGATACTCCAAAAATATCTTCAGTGTCTGAGTGTCTTCAGTGACTGAGATCAGGAAGTAATCAGAAAATTTTAAATCGCGTAACATGGTTATGTCATGCACTAAAATGCGATTAGGCGGTCTCTTGATAGGAACTCTTCAAAAGAGTGTGTTGGAAGTGCAGCCAACACCTGCACTTGGGCCCTTAGCAAGAATAAGTAGGCTGCAATTTTCCCGCACCGCTGGATTAAATATGTGTACAGAAAGGATCTGGGTTATTGTAAGAAGAACAAAAAGATGTCAAGGAAGAATGTCTGGTTCTCACCCCCGCTAGGAATATTTGTCAAGAAAGAAAAAGGGATGTCTGCCAGATGGTCTCTGACAATACTTATTTTTAAAACTGAAATTTAAATTTTGAGAGCCAAGCAACGAAATAGCCAGTGGCATTGGGAATCCCATTCATTAGGCCCTTCTGGGTGTTGCTCTGAGTCAAGCTATTATTTTTTGACAATAAATGTTAGTCTATCTCTTGAATATTAGCCCTTTGGCCCTTTTCATGGCTCGAAAGGTACATGAGGAGTATAGTTCTTTCTGTCTCCTCCTTACTTTGGCTTCTGGAGTTTCCTTTTTCTTTTTTTTTTTTTTTTGTTTGTCTTTAGTTATTTATTTATTTATTTATTTATTTATTTATTTATCTTTTTTCCCCCCAAATACTTTTATTTTATTTTTTCAGTGTTACAAGATTCATTGTTTATGTACCACACCCAGTGCTCCATGCAATACATGCCCTCCTCAATACCCCCCACCAGGCTCGCCCATCCCCCCACCCCCTCCCCTGCAAAACCCTCAGACATGGAGTTTCCTTTCAAACTTGGGGTAATAGTAGTAGTAAGCACTTTGCAAATGCTCACTGAGTTCTTTACATCTCTGATTTTATTTAACTTTTTCAACAGCCCTGTGAGATAGATGTTTTACATATGTTTATGTAAATTCCGTATTTCATAAGTATGGAAACTGAACTTTAAAGAGTTTAAAAGAATAGCCCAAGATAAGTGGCTGGTTAGAGGACCGAACATAATTAGGAACCCAGGCCTGCTTGATAGCTAAGTCTGTGCATTTGAGAGAATCTGTAGGGATGATTGTGATGTCTAGGAACACGAAAATATTATGTTTACATTAATTACACACTTACATCATTCCATTTCCATACATGGATAGATTCAGATATTACCTTCTATATGAGCGAAACTTATAAGTTAGCCAGTAGAGCTTCCTAAACTTGATTTAATAGTTTCCCCACCTGTGTAATGGCTTTTTCTTTCTACGCTCCAGAAAATCCTTGTCCCACTCACATATAATGTCAGAAAATTCTTCAGACTATTTTTAAGAGGAATGGCCACTCTGAAGAGGACTGGCCACAGAGTCCGCTCCCAAGATGATCCCACTCTCATTGACTCCTGGTTTGGAGAAATAGATCTACAGTGAAAAAGATGGTCCAGGGTGGCCAGGCCCCAAGTCTTCCACAAGAGGCCACAGGCAAACATTCACTATGTAAGATGATTGTCCAAAAAGAACTACTACCCCTCTGCTGGGAAAATCCTGCACTTGTCCTTTATCTTTGGCTCTCTCTACTTGTTTTCAGGAGACTTATCATCGCTTCTTTGTTATTACAGTATATTATCAGATCATTCCTCCAAATCTGCAGTAAGGAGGCATTTAGCAAGCTTTATTCCATTGTAAGTATTTATAACCCATTTAACTAATTTCAGGACATTTCAGAAATTTTGTCAATGTAGGGGTACCTGGGTGGCTCAGTCAGTTAAGCCTCTGCCTTCGGCTCAGGTCATGATCTCAGGGTCCTGGGATGGAGCCCCTTGTCGGGAGTCTGCTTCTCCCTCTCCCTCTGCCTCTGCCCCCCACTCGTGCTCTCTCTCTCTCTTTAATAAATAAATAAAATCTTTTTAAAAAAAGAAATTTTGTCAATATAATTCCTTTATTTTTTTATTTACTTATATATAGAAAACACGTATGGTAATTAACTTAACCACACAAGTAACTTGCACTTCAGATTGTTTTTGGTCTGTATGCTGTATTTCAGTAAACCCTGCAGAAAAGTTGTCTTTTCTTATTTTTAGAGTTTGAAATGTGATGTAAGCTATGAGCCCTTTTTTCTGTATATATGCACACACACAAAGAATTTTACATATCAATTCAACAGAAGTGCTATAGTAAAAATTATTATGGTGGTAAGACTATCTCTATTTAGATTGAGTTTCTTTTCCAAGCTTAAGATTCATCTTAATTCATTTATTATTAATTATAATAATTAATATATAATATATGTAATATATATTATATATAATAACATATAATTATAATTAATTATAATAATTAATCATCTTAATTCAATTTTATTATCAAAATAATCAAATATTATCAAAATAAAATTCATTTATTTTTCCTTTATTTTTTAAATACATGTGTATCTGAAGAAGGAACTCTTGTAAACTTGAATCTTAGAGGTGAAACCGACTTTGGAAAGGTTCCAACCCAACATCTGAGTCCTACTTTTGAGGATAAGTAATAATAACAAGTATTTATTGCTCTTTCCTAAGCACCTCTGTAAATACTTCAGATGTATTAGTTCACTTAGCCTCATCATGTTCCTATAAGCTGAGTATTACCTTTATTCCCATTTTGCATAACAATCAACTGAGGCATAAAGGATATAAATAACTTAACTGAGTTTATGCAGCTAGAATTGTGTCTCTGAGCTCTTCGGCACTATGCAATAGTGTAGAATAACTGTACCAAAGATGGTCTAAAAGAGGTTTCCTCTGCCCTTACCAACCCCGAGGCCTTGTGTGATCTCTGGATCCTTTCTGTATGCCCATATTCTGCACTGTATAACCTTTTTCTCCTCTACCGGCAAACCCCACAGTAAGACATTCTAGAAATGAATCAGCGCAAAGTATAAAATAACAAAGCGTTACAGAATTGATCCTTTCTAGACCCTGTCCTTTTGTTTTCACTCTGAGAAAAAGAGTCTCGACTCTGCTATCTGGAATCCAACTGCATACCCTTTCAGTACTCCAGGAGACTGTCCTTTGTGTCCTCTGTGGACACCAAATGTGGACAGAGATGGCAAGCTGTGAAAGAAGGACTCCTTTGCACACCTTCTGGTTGCTTGGCAGTGAGAACACAGTAATGGCTTCTCTCAGTCAACATGCTGTGCCTGGGAGAGGTGAGAGGCTGGGGACAACGGGTCTCAGGGAAGCGATAGTTCATCGGCTACACTTCATGTGGGCCACGCCATTCATTTCTCATCACAGGGATTGCATTTCAGTGGCTGCTAATCTGAGGACAGGGTCTAGACAGAGATTGATGAGAAACCTTAACCCTCTCTGGAATGTGGGCAGATTCTGGGGCCTCAAGGCCTGACTGCAGAAGAAGCCATTTAAGGAGCCAGGAGTCCAGAGTGTCTACAGTGGAATGTTAGAGTCTTGGCTAAGGACGGATGAGTGCTCTTTACAGAGTCCCTGGTCTGGGGTCTGGTGTGTGATATCCAAGTCAGGTTTAACCCATGATGATAGGAAGAAGGATGAGGCCAGGCAACTCGGTTGACAAATAGGCATATTTAAATTTTCATTTCTGAGGGAAATTACGATGAATTTTTTTCTTAAGATTTTTATTTATTTATTCGAGAGAGAGAGAGTGCACACACGAGTGGGGGTGAGCCAGGGCCAGTGACAGAGGGAGAGGGAGAAGCAGACTCCCTGCTGAGCAGGGAGCCCAATGCGGGGCTCGATCTCAGGACCCTGAGATCATGCTCTAAGCAGAAGGCAGGCAGATGCCTAACTGACTGAGCCACTTAGGGTCCTCCGATGCATCGCTTTTACTCTGGAAATGTGATGACTGTGATCCCTCCTTCAGAGAAATATGTAAAAGATACGTTCTAATCTTTATTGTTAACTCCAAATTCTTCCGATGATTATAAAGGGCTTGATGTATTTGTCCAACTGTTCACTCATTCGCTAAACTGGAGAGTATTTATTTGACACCTAATACATGCCAAACATTATGCTAGGCCCTGGGGATACCATGGGGAGCAAAACAGATTTAAATAATTTTCAATTTGGTCAAGGGTAGATGTGAAATGAGCATGTACTCAAACTGTAATCTTAATTGTGATAAATGCCATGAAGCAAACACACAAGAAACAGAATAATGGGTATGGAATATCTAATTTGTATTTGAAGATCTAGAAAGATTTTTGCCGGTTAGTAATTCCTGGATTCTTTGGGGTTCCACTCAGGGGCGATTTATTAAATGAGGGCTGTGATGAGATGCTCTGAATGGGGTCCTCATAAATACCAGGGGATAAAGGTGGATTTGGAAGGGGAAGAAATGTCCATCTTTTCTGTACCTTCTCCCATACCATCCGTAAGTCTGGTCTGTGCTGTTCACAGTTTTGTTCCCAGCACCTGGCGCAATGGCTGGCATGTCGTAGGTGTTCAACAAATGTTTGTTAAATAAATGAATACTTTAAAAGATGACAGTTCTTTGTTTCTCTGTCTCCAGGGAGGGGATCAGGGAAAAGCTGGAAGTAAAGGGGCAGATCGACTTTTGGGAGTTAGATTCAGCTCATAAATCCCACACTGGTACTTTATGCCCTATAGACTATATGAACAACTTGTAGACAATACCAGAAAAAGGTCCTGAAGGCAGAAGTCAAAGACTAGCAGGAAGGAAAGGGGACCTTCTCATTTGAGGCCTAAAGTTTGGGATGAGGCAGTAGGTCCCTGCCGGTCCAGACTTTTTTGCATCCTTAGCAGCCTTGGTCGAGGGGGCCACAACAAGGGGCTAAGACCAACCTCTCTACCCTTCAACACTGCAGCACTCTTCAGCACTGCCTTTGAAAATGAAGTGAGAACCCCTCATCTCTGGAAAGACAATGAGTCAGGTTAGGGCAGGTGGAGGGAGAGAGAGAAGAGAGAACACTGAATAAAATGTCTTTTCCTTTTCCATCCTCAATAGCAAGCTTTTAGGATGCAAATAGTTCATTTCAGTTTACCTCTGGTTGCCTCATTGCTAATGCCAGGTTTCACACTAAAGCCAATCAAGTAATTGTACAGGCTTTGGAATGGCCACCTCCTGGGGCAGGGAACCATGATACTTGCCTTGTCTTCAATTGAAAAGTGGTTGCCCCTTCTCTTCAGCAGGCAAAAGTCTCCCTCTCTTCCTTCACCCTCTGTGTCCCCACTAACCATACACCGCCCTGGGTGACTACTTCATCAGGGACATGGGAAGTAGGTTGATTGTTGTCTCTCTACCTCGACTTCTACTTTCAGTTAAATAACAGCAACCCAAGCTCTATCTTATTCCACTTTGTCCTCTAACTTTAGGAAGGCCTGAATGAAGCTCACCTCTCTAAAAGATCTGCCTTGTGAGCTCCTCTGTCTTTGCTGTTCCTAGAATCACCAAGCACACCCTTGCCCCTGGACCTTTGCATTTGCCCTTTCCTCTGCTTGGTACATGCATGGCTTAGCTTTTCACTTCCTTCAGGTCTCTGCAATAACGTGACTCTATTAAAGAGGACTTCCCCAATTCCTCTCCCTCCTCCTTTCCCTCCTCACTTTTGGAACTTTTCTCCAAAACATTATCAGTATCTGACATCGTGCCAGCAATACGTCATGTATATATCTGTTTATCTCTCTTCTCTAAAATATAGGTTCTGGAAGGCATTGCCTTTGTCTTTTTATTGTCATATTCCCAGCATTTAGTCCAGTGTTGTCACATGGTAGATGCTCTAATAAATATTAATTGAATGAGTAATACGATACAAATACAACCAACCATCAGGGTGGTTAGGAAAACAAAACAAAACAAAACAAAATAAAACCCAGAAAACTTACCTGTGATGACAAAGATATTAGCACTGAGATTGAACACATTTCCCATTTGTTTACTGGTATTTTATTTCCCGATGATCAGGCGTCCTGGAAGATTTCTTTATTCTCACAATTCTAAAGCCCAATCAGCCTCCCTGTATTTCCACACATACTCCCAAACTCTGAAAGCCTTCCCTGTTTTTACAATGCCAGGAAAGACTGACATAACAATACATCTGGTGACCCACTTACAAGCCACACTTAAAGCTATCCTCTGTTAAAGGGGACTATTTTAAATGGACCACCCTGTATGTTGCATTAGATTGTGCCTTTCTGCCAATAAGTTCAGAAGTGTTTCATAAACAAAAAGATGATGTTGGGGAAAAGAGTTCTCTCTCTCTTTTTTCTTCTAATTCACATGGAGAATTTTATTGTAGAAATCTGCTCGGCTGCACAATGACAAAGCAATTCAGCCCAGAGAATGATTCTTTTGGTTCAGAATCTATTATGATATGTTGATACTGAGAGCAGGCTTCAGTTTTGGGGGGGGGGACTAAAGAAGACTAGAACCTGTAGGAACGATCCTTCTAGATAACAGAACTGATCCTGGAAGCTTCACTTGTTGCTTCCTAAAGGGTTTCTGCTGGGTCCCCAAAAGGAGCCTCAAGTTCAAGAGGGAAAAGGAAAGGCAAGCTAATTTATGGCTGTTTCAAGAATGCGGTTGCTGGATATATCCTGAGAGGGGGTTCTGTTGTGCTTTGAAGAATAATGGGAAAATTCAAGCTCAGAATGAGCTTCTGTAATATGAAAATTAAAACTCCACCCCAAACCTTCACCCGCATCTGAAGCCAAGTTCTTTTAGATGTGCAGGAGGGATCTGTTTACTTTGTATGGAAAATCACTTTCTTTTTATTAGCAAGCTCCAGGGTTTCCTGATGATCTGAGGGACTGTTGCCTCTCAGAGGGCAGTCATGGGGCATTCTTGGCATAAGCAGGGGCCAGAAAGACTGGAAATCTTATTTCGCAATGTTTTCTGCCTGGTTTTTAAAGTCAAAGAAGACAAATGGTTCTGATAAGTTCTGCAATACCTTTGAATTTGAATTGACTTTTTGTCCTGAGCTGACCTGGAGAGGTTAAAAACCAAAGCAAACTAAAACAAAAAATAGAAACAAAAATCCAGACCAACATATCATGAACAACTTTTCCTGCTCTCTGCAAGCTCATCTGCCCCAGGAGAGGGTAGCTCTCCTGTTCCTATTATCATCAAGAATCCAAACACAGGGGTGCCTGGGTGGCTCAGTGGGTTAAGCCTCTGCCTTCGGCTCAGGTCATGATCTCAGGGTCCTGGGATCGAGCCCCGCATCGGGCTCTCTGCTCAGCAGGGAGCCTGCTTCCCGCTCTCCCTCTGCCTGCCTCTCTGCCTACTTGTGATGTGAATAAATAAAATCTTTAAAAAAACAAAACGAAACACAAGACTTTGTGGAGTGGGGGATGGTGAGGGGCTCAGTAGTCTTTTTTTTTTTTTTAAGATTTTATTTGAGAGACAGTGGGAGAGAGAGAGACAGTACAAGTGGGGTGAGG
>CM052893.1:10632045-10652272 GCA_028534135.1 Potos flavus | reverse complement strand
CTGTTGTTGTTGTGCATGTGATATTTAGAGCATGAACCTAAGAAGCTGACAAACCTGGCTTCAACTCTTTCCTCTTTTTATGTGAGTGCAAATCTTTGTGCCTTAGAAGAAGATAATCAATTTCTCATCTGTAAGATACAGGAATGATAATGCCTACATAATAGGATTGGTGTGACAAGTCGTAGGAGTGCTGACAATACTGACTCCATCTTTGGTCCTCCATCTTTTTCATGTCTGATCAATGGCCTCTTGGGGAGCAACATGTTCTGGGCCCCTTGGACATTAATATATGCCCTAGAAATGCCTGTCAAATCTGGGGGGCAAGGCTTGCTTTGGCTTCCCATGAATCTGCTGGAGATAACTTGGTCTTTCACCTTCCTGATGCGTAGGTGGTGCTAAAAAGACCTAATTAAAGTTAGCGGTCAATTAGGTGCATGGGAATCCTTTGATCTCACTGCAGTGTCCTTTTGCATGTCCTTTTACTCTATAAAACCTGTGGACTAAGGTCCCGACCTGTGGAGAGTAATGAGGCAGCTGCTGTGGATCGTTCTCTGCCTGCTCCCCTCCCTGTCAGTAAGTTACCCGGAAAAAAATTCGGTGCAAATGGTTTGGAGTCACCTTCGTGTTCCAGTCTCAGAGCGACTTCTCAGTTTGGGGGATACTTTACTGTCCCTCCTTCACCTTCTAACACAAGTAGATCAGGTATTATGATTAAGGTGTGATTATAGTGACTATTCTACGGTAGGTGCTCGAGAGATGAGAGCAGTGGTAATAATTTTACCTAGATATATGTTTCTGGCCCTTATTTGGAAAGTATATAACCAAGAGGATGGCATTCATTGTTCCTGATTTCACGCCTCACAAGAAAAAGAACTAGAAACTATTCCAGAACAAGCCACCGCTGAGAGCATCCTGGAGCATAGAGAGCCAAGACAGAGACTAACACAGAGATCAAGACAGACTGCATTTGAAGGTAAGAGAAGTGATTACACATTGACTGCCCTCCTCCTTCCCCATTCCAGTATAGCACCATGGCAAAAAGCAACCCAATTACAAAGTAAGCAAAGGACAGTAGTAGACATTTCTCTGAAGAAGAAATATGAAGGAACAATAGGTACAGGAAATATTGGTCAACATCACTGGTCATTAGGAAATACAAATTAAAACCACAGTGAGATACCACCTCACGCCTGTTACGTGATAGTCATTAAAAAGACAGATGATAACAAATGCTGGCATGGATGTGGAGAAAAAGGAACCCTTGTGCACTCTTGTTGGGAATGCAAACTGGTGCAGCCACTGTGGAAAACAGTATGGAGGATCCTCAAATTAAAAACAGAGCTACTTTATGATCCAGCAATTCCACTTCTGGGAATATATCCAACGGAAACAAAACCCTGACTGAAAAACTCCATGTTCATTGCAGCATTATTCACAATAGCCAAGATATGGAAATAACCTATGTACCCATTGATGAGTAAATAGATAAAGAAGTTGTACCATATATACATATATATATATATATGACTATCATTCAGCCAGAAAAAATGAGGAAATCCTACCATTTGCAGCAACATGGATGGAACTTGAGGGCATTGTGGTAAGTGAAATAAGTCAGACAGAGGAAGAGAAATACTGTATGATGTCACTTATATATGGAATCTAAAAACAAAGTCATAGGAAAAGAGATCAGATTTATGGTTACCAGAGATGGAGGGTGGGGCTTGGGGAATTGAATGAAGGAGGTCAAAAGGTACAAACTTCCAGTTATGAGACCAGGAAATACAGGGTTGTAAGGTACAACATGACGACTACAGCCAACACTGATGTATGCCAAGTGGGAAAGTTGTTAAGAGTTCTCATCAGGAGAAATCATGTCCTTTTTTCTCTTCTTCATTCTTTTCTTTTTATTGTATCTGTATGAGAAGATGGTTGTTAGCTGGACCTATTGTGGTGATCATTTCACAATATATGTGAACCAAATCATGCTGTATCCCTTAAACTTATGCAGTGGTGTATGTCAATTATTTCTCAATGAAGCTGGAAAAAAATAATAAAATTCTTTATTTAAGGTTTTGTGAATGAAAAGTTATACCACAATTCATAAAGGTTCTGAGCCCTCTAAAGCAATGGAGCCATGGGTGCTCACAGAGCTAGTGAGGAAAAGTGGAAGGAAAAATCAATAACACCCAGATACCCAGACACACACCCATCGGTCCTTCAGATGGAGTCTTTAAGAGTAAACTGAGGTTCACTTACAGAGCTCCCATAACAAATGAGCATATGGTGAGTATTTGAGAGAGAAAATACATCCTTCAAGGAAGCTCTTAAGTTCTTGGGAATTTGGGAAGAATAGGGAAAGAATCTCTTAAAAATGAGAAAGAATGAAAAAATTAGGGAAACACTCTGTGGTTTACTCTTTGTTAAAAATTGCAAAATAGGAGTTTATGTCTGCGTTTAGACCTCTGAACTAAGATGCACTCCTCCGCACTACAACCTAGAGAAAATGAGTCTGCATGCCCTTTAATCCATGACCTCTGGAGATCAAGTTACCTCTTTGAAAGAACTTTTCTTTCTCTGGCCAACTAAATGAATTGAAATTGATGTACTTAATTGTTTTCTAAATTGCAATTTTTCTTCCCCAGATGTTTTTTATCAGGGTTGAGCCCAATGGGCTCTGTCAGTCACACGGGGAGATGAAGTCATGTGGTAATAAAAGAGAAGGGACTGGGGGGAGGAAGGGAAATGCCATACAGTATATTGTCTAATTGAAAAATGTGCCACGTAAATGCTGAACTTGAAATCTCTGCCTCCCTGAGGGCTACTCACAACAAACAATGCACCACATCTTCTGCACTGGAAAGATTAGACTTCTCCCCTTTCTCCGTTATTAATTCAGGCCAACATGAGGGTTTCCTTCCTTTGCCTTTCTTGGGTGAAGTCACTCTACTGGAATTGTGATGCAAGGTAACAAGGTTCTCAAGTGAAAGCTTAAATGGGGAAGGGAAGGCATCAGGGCCAGAGGGTGGGGGTTAGGATGGTGGGTGATGAAGGATAGCGTTAGTCTAAGCTCAAACCTTGTAGAGGGGAGAAGAGAGCTGGCAACAGTAGCCATGGATGGTCTGAGAAATGGTTGCTAATGATAGTACAGCCTGAAACAGAGAGGGATCTTGTGGCCATATGGCACTTGGGAAAGTCAGAAAGTCTTGGGCTCAGAATGCATACCAATGAAAGCTGGAAGTGTAAATGGTGTGGCGAGGGAAGCACAGACAAAATGGGAACTTGCCCGTGTTTCTCATAGCAGGAAGGACAGAGCTGCAGATGCGGGACCCACATCAGCATTTGAGGGAGACTGGAAGAAAAGGAGAGAGCTGATACAAACAAACCTAAAGAAGTGACAGAAAGACCCCTCCTGAAGTCCCCATTGTGGAAAACCGATAAGCGCTGGCTGCAGAACAAAAGAGTGGGTCTAGAAGGTCCTCGTAGAGATTTTTCTAGTCCTTTATCTACCTTCGTTTGTGCTGCACTTTACCTTGACTGCATGAAATCAGTCCAGTATTTTTAGATTCTCTGTAGGAAATAACTTGAAACCAATAGGGCTTTTACCAGCCCTCACTGTTAAAAAGATCTCCCTCTTATATCAGAAAACACACACACACACACACACACACACACACACACACACAAACCCAAACCTCTCTTTCCTCTTGTCCTGTCATCATTGAAGAAGGAGGACACCTGGTCATTATAGAAGAAACCCAATGAATCACTCATTTAAGTTTTTGCTTGTTTAATTGAGGCATACCTCACATTTGATGGAAACAAACTCCAGGGACTTCTCCAAGTTCTTTGATTGCACTGGAATCTTGATGAATCAACCACTTCTTTGAAATACGAGGACTGTTGCCCAAGGTTTACAATCCTTTGTAATTTTCTTTGTAGTGATATTTGGAGTAACTAGATTCAAACTGCGTGAGAGTCAGCCGTACAAAATACCAAAGCTCAAGGGGAAAAGAATCACATCATAGGAAGGTATAGATGATCAGGGCTTTGTCCAGGCTCAAAAATTTAACCTTTACCTTAACTTGTTTCTCTGAATTCTTCTCTGGGGTAAAACCAACATCATCATCACCATCTTACCTCTCATCTTCTTGCTTCTTGTCCTTGTCTTTTCCTCCTATTCCCCTCTTCTCCTTCCTTTCTGTCTTCTAGCTCTCTTTCCCTTTTCCTTTTCTTGTCCTTTCCCCACTTCCTCGTTTCCCATTTCTTCTTTTGCTCCTCCTCCTTGCTCTTCCTTTCTTTTTCTTCTCTCCATGTCTTCCTTTTCCTCTTCTTTTTTCTTTTATGTTTCCTCCTTCACTTTTTTCTTCCCCATCCCCACTCCCTCCTTTTCTTTTTCCTCCACAACTTTTTGAGTTTTCAGTTTGTGCCAAGATTTAGGGAAGTGTTTTACTTATGTCATCTAGTTTCACCTTGGTGATATCCCTAGATATTATTTTTAGATAAGAATGTTACATATCGGAAAAAAATAAGTAATTCATCCATTCACATGGCTACTACTTGTGACTCTGGGTCTCTAATTCCAAATCCATGCTTTTAAAAAAAGCCTCTGTAGGAAGAGATAATAAGTATAAAGGGCAGAATGAATTAAATAAGATGATAATTATTTAAATGCCTAATTTTAGAGAAGGAAATGATATTTTGTACTTGTAAAAATTTGGACTCGATTGGAGTGAGTTAATTATATTATGTGATAAGTAAATCATTTTTAACAGAAAAATCTATAAAGAAAAATCATAGAGGTTTGACAATAATTTGAAATACAGAAAGGTCTTTAGATGTACCAATATTTATTAGATCTCACAGAAGATTCTCAAGGGTGAATTGTAAAATGCGTATTTGTATTAGTTAGGATCAGTTATCGAGTAACAAGACCAAATTACAGTTGCTTTACTTTTTATTAAAAGAAGTCTGGAGAGTGCTCGCTTCGGCAGCACGTATACTAAAAAAAAAAAAAAAAAAAAAAAGGAAGTCTGGAGATCATAGTGGTTCAACTCCTTCCCATGTCAGCATGTTGGCTTTTGGTCCTTACACTTGTGCTTCATTACGCTACGATAGCTGCCACAGCACCACATTTTCACCTCGTTACATTTAAGGATAGAGAAACTTTTTCCTCGTGGGATTTTTTTTCTTTAAAAAAGATTAAAAAATATTAAAAACTAGCGGCACTGGGTGGCTCAGTCAGTTGAGCATCTGACTCTTGATTTCAGCTCAGGTCATGATCTCAGGGTCGTGAGATTAAGCCTGGAGTCAGGCTCTGAGCTCAGCATGGAGTCTGCTTGTCCCTCTCCCTCTGCTCCTCCCCTGGCTCATGCTTTCTCTCTCTCTAAAATAAATAAGTAAAATTAAAAAAAATAAAAGAGAGAAAATAGTTACCAGAAGCTTCTCCCACCCTGCCCCCCAGAAGACTTTCTCGTATGTTTTATGAGCCAGATCTGGGTCATAGACCAACCTCTTACTATTGGCAAAAGGAATGTAATGGAGAGTGGGGCCGGAGAAGGGGCTGAAGTTCTTACAAAGTGTGAAACCTCTGCTTGCTGCCTAAATGTATCTGGAGATTAATTAGTAAGAGGAGGAGATGGTTGTTGGGCAGGTAATGAACAGCTTATTTATTTCACTGGGGAAAATGTCCTCCTCGAGCTCCCTCAACTAAAAGCAGACCCAGATGGAATATTTTGCTCGAAAGAAAAAAAGATGGTGACGAAACCAGAATCCCATGAAAGATTATAGTTAGTTTGACTATTCCTTTCAAACTTTTTGATATTCTGTTAGTATTCAAATCTAAATACTAAAACTTTGAACAGAGAAGCAGAGAAGAATGGTTCAAAATTAAAGAGCAGGACAAGCTTTATTTTTTGAGAGGCTATGGACAAGTGAGGGATAGGTATGTAAGTAAGTAAACATGTGTCAGTAAAGATGGATGAAGCTTTACATGTGGCATGGCACGTGAAGAAACAGAGCTAAGTATAGTCATGACAAAAGGGTGAAGTAGGGGCTCTGGAAGGACCTGAGAGATTCAGAAATAGCATTTTTACTTTTTTTGGTAAAGCTGGCACAGTGTGTCAAGGTCCTTCAGGATACCTAATATCCCCAATAGTTACTACTACTACTGCTAGTACTACTGCTACCATAGTGCTCTATATGTCAGGCACTGTTCTTAGCACTGTACCTATGTTAAAAGTCATTTAACTGCCACCTGTGTTAGAGCAAAAATTCATAAGTGGAGAATGTTGTATGTATCCATGGCTCCTTAATTACAACACAATGGGCTTTTTGATATAAAAGGCAGCTACACTGAGAGTGGGAAAACACCTGACTAGATCCAATGGAGGTTGGTCCATGGGTTTGTTTCTTCTCTATCTCTCATTTCTTGACATTCTTTTCCAGTTTCCAGTTGACCAGGGCCACCATGATTATGTCTTTAGTTAGCCTGGAGCAGGGCACTTCCCTTGGGAGGAAGGCACAGTTTCTCAGCAGTGTCTGTGATTTTGATGGTCATGGCTTCTTTATCCTTCTTCGTTTAACTTGTCCAATGGCTCATGAGCTTGGGTCAATTTCAGAACCACAGCCAAATATCTTAAAGATGGCCGCCATAAGTTTTCCCTTTTCCTCCACTGGCATCTATGATTTCATTACATTACCACCAGTTATAGTATTCACCAGTCTAGTTCAAACATTTTCGGACGTCTTGCCAGGGACTGTTCATTGTTAGAATTCTCTAAAGGACCGGCAGCCCTCTTGCGATGCAATAGGGCTCAGTCCTCCATGAGCAGCAGGTCCAAAGCCACTGATGGTGCATCTGGCTGCTGCTATCTTGTCCAGGCCAGAGCTAGAATTCAGACTAGCTCTTCTAGCTCCAGAGTTCATGTTCTTAAGCCTTGTCCTCTGTCATCCCTTTAGAATCTGTTTTTCACACTGTGTTAGCGTACCGAAGTTACGGCAAGGTTATAAACTCAAAAGCACAACCAATGAAAGGACCCATCAAGACTGTGTTATAGGGTTGAGGAGAATAGGTCACACATGGCACTGAAGAATTGGAATATTTGGGGGAAAGGAATGAGGAGCGGTTGTATTTTGAACGGGAACGTGTTGGAGGAGGAGAAATTTGCAGGGAACGAATCAGACACAATTCAGGTTGGCTGGTAACTAACTGAGTTCTTTAAGTTTCCCATCCGAGGTTAGGGTAGAGTGGATGGATGGGGGCTGCCGTCCTGGCAATTCTTTTGTTCTTTCTGTCTCTCCGTCTCCCAGGCCTCTCTGGCTCATGTCAACCGCGACAGTGGTACTAGGCTGCTAGTACTAGGTACTACCAGAGTACCTTGTCCTGACATAGAGAAAGTACTTTTTGATATCCCAAACCACCCGCAATGGGATGGAGAGTAGGAAGAGGGGCCTTCATCTGGGGGGCATGTCTTGTCTACCAAGGGATGTAGCCTTCAGGGACAAGCTCTGCTTATCAGATGATGATGTGGCCAGCAGTGGGCCAGCCATCCAAGGTCCTGGGGGCGATACCAGGGTACCTTTGAGACTTACTTCACAGCATAGTAGTCTCTTCTGTCTGTCATACGGCAGGACAGAATGTACTTCCAGAACCTTATTTTCTTGGTCTGGTGGTGGACAGCATCTTTGGGACGGCAATTCAATTATCTCTAATTGATAAAGAAGCAAGTCGGAAAATACTTTCATGTATGTGTTCATCTGAAGGTCAGATGGAACCACAGACACCTATGACAGGTCTGGAATATGTCCCAGTCTCCATCTGCCCGCAGGCTGATAACTGTATTTTCACAGAATCAGAGACCTGTAGCATTTAAGGCATTTCATAGTACAGCCTCTCATTCAAATCCTTCTCTGCACAGAGAAGAAAACTGCAGCCCAGAGAGACAGCTGGTGCTCTAACACATGGCGTTTGACCTAGGATCCAAAGTTCTTTCGCACACATACACCTGCCTTGGATCAATGACATTCTGGAAGCGCAAAGGATAATTATTACTGTGACAAGCAGTATAGCGAAGGGACTTCAGAAACTGTGACGAGGGCAGAGGGGAGAGCAAATCAGTTTGACTCAGCGCTTTGCTTGAAAGGGAGGCTTACTGGATGCGAAATTGCAGGAGGCTCCATGCATAGACTGAAGCCCTTTTTTGGGGATTAATCTTCTCACCCACATGAAAGTAAAGAACTCTGCCATACACGCTTAAGTTCTACTATTCAGGGAACTCAAAGAGGTCATTTACCAAATAGCTCCTTTACTCTTCCCACCAAGAATTCAGTGCTCTAATTTAGGGGAGTGGTTTTTTGGAGAATTGGCTGACCCAACAGAAAGTGAGAATTTAATGTTCGATCATTCACTTTTCTTCTTATATCTCCTTCCTCTTTGCCACTCTCTAGGGTTTTACTTTATTATTATTTTTTTTTAAAGAAAAATTGTTCTGTACAGGTAATATGAGTCCTGGGTTAAAACGTTCTTGTAAACACACACACAAAAATGTGTAGTGAGAAGAAAATCTCCACCTGAATTCTGATCGTGAGGCTTCTAGTTTTATTTTCTGGGGACAAACTCTAAAACAAGCCTCTTCTGTTTTCCCAGAAGTGTATATTAATATATAATGGCCTCTTTTTATACACTTGGTAACCTACTAAGCTCACTGTATTATGCCTTTGCTTTTCTCACCTAATGCTTCTTTTTTTTTTTTTAAAGATTTTATTTATTTGATACAGAGAGAGAGAGCACAAGTAGGCAGAGAGGCAGGCAGAGAGAGAGAGGGGGAAGCAGGCTCCCCGCTGAGCAGAGAGCCCGATGCGGGGCTCGATCCCAGGACCCTGAGATCATGACCTGAGCTGAAGGCAGAGGCTTTAACCCACTGAGCCACCCAGGCGCCCCCTCACCTAATGCTTCTTAAAGATTATTACCT
This sequence comes from Potos flavus, assembly GCA_028534135.1. Lineage (NCBI taxonomy): Eukaryota > Metazoa > Chordata > Mammalia > Carnivora > Procyonidae > Potos > Potos flavus. Next base: position 10,643,300 of record CM052893.1, on the reverse strand, counting down.
CTCAGCATGTAGAGATTTCTCTTGTTCCTTTTAGTTACACTGAGACTGTGATAAAATCTATTCTATTTTATCTTGTTACTGTTCCTGTCTTTCTGGGGCCTGCCATGTGGCCAAACCCTGGGAGATGAGTTCCACACAGCAGATCGCATGGATTGGTCCAGAAAGGCCTGTTGCTTTTAGGCCCCAGAGTCCAGGCGCCCCTTTCCACCATGCAAGCATCCTGGGTGACTGGCCATAATGTGATTCGTCTGTCCCGTCCTGATTCTCAGATGACCTTTCCAGTCTGGCTTAGAGAAGGCGGCTGGTGGGGTCTTGAGAAGCCGGCTTGCCTTGCGTTTGTTTTCTTGGCGGCTCTGTCAGTGAGGGAGGACGCGCTCCTGCTCTGAGATCTCTCGGAGGAGACATTGGGTTTTGCTGGCAGGCAGACCTTCAGGCTACTCAGCGGAATGTCTTTGGTTCCGTAGCTTCAGGAGGAGCCAGGAGGCTGTGCTTTCAGGCCAAGGGAAACACTGCTTCAGACTCAAGACCACGACTTGGCAGAGACGCTGGGGCCTGCTGAATTTAGGCGCGGGCTCTCTCATACCTTTACGTGCTCAGACCACTCTTTCCCATTAAAACTGAGAGGAGGATGGAATGACTGCAGACCTCGGGTGTATTCACTGGCACACAACAATTGCCTGGGTAAAATGGATTCCAATCTCATTTTGGTACAATAGGAAAGGCAAGTGCCTCCTTCCGTAGCTGGGAAGGAAGGAGAAGGAAGCCGGAGTCAAATGAGACCTCTCAAGACTCAGGAGAGGCTTGGTCTCTCTCCTTAGACAAATAATCTTGAGGAGACCCAAATCCCCTGTTCCTTGTGAAAACAGACAGTGCCAGAGTAAAACAGAATTAAATTGTTTCTCTTTCATGGCAGCTGAAGTGTAAAAACCATTCTCTTCTGACCTTGTGGCCAGAATATCCTGACACCTCATAAATTATCCTAAGGGCTCAGGGCCTGGGGCCGGGTTGCGGGGGGGTAGTTGCTTGGGAAAGCTGCAGGTCCACACCACAGTCAGCCCTGAGCGCAGGGTGGCTGGGCGGCCCTTCTGGCCTTTCTGATATGCGGGCACCCAGTGTTAGGATGTGGAGGAAAGCGGTTTTCTCAAAGTCAGCTTTTCTGAGTTAGGACAATTGTTTTCCCCTCCTGTCATGTTTTTAAGAGTTTGTATGGCCTCAGGGCCCATGCGTTGTTTGCTGAGGAAGGAGGAAAAGCACAGTGATAGCTCCCAAGTCTGACAGAACCTCTGAGGTGGTTTTAGAAACCTCCCATTTTTCTTAGAAGAAGAATGAGGAAGGAAGGAGAGGACGCAGTGAGAGAGACACAAAAGATGAAGAAATGAATTAAAGAGGAAGGAAAAGGATGGAGGGAGGAGGAAGTGTGGGAGAGAGAAATGGTCTCCATTCAGATAGGGCCTCCCCTCCCGCAACCCCCATGTGGTGATAGGAAGCAGGCCACCTGCTCCGCATGGTGGAGCTCACATCCACTCCCCTGCCTCCTGGTGAGCCGCCTTTAGCTCCTATATCCATCTGTGCCCTACACACAGTAGGCGCTCTATAAATGTTTGCAGAGTGGAAAGATCCACAGATTGGTCCCCAGAGAGGGAAACAGATTTATTTTGGGAAACTCCAAGAATGTAGAACAGAGTCACTTGGAGCAAACAATATTCCTGTAGCCTGAATCACCATAAGGTTTAAAGAATCTGGGTATTTGTGGGTGTGTCTGGACATATTGTGTGTGGGAGCGTGGGTGGGTGGTCTGGACGGGCGGGTAATAAGTGACAGGAGGGCCCTAGAAAATATAAAGGGCTCCATAACTACTGTAAAAATAAAACTGGGAACAGCATGCCCAGACCTCCAGCCATGCAGTGACCAAACTTGACCTTGGCAGAGATGAATAATATTGTGGAGATGGATTCAAGAATTATTAGTCAATGTTTTCAGTCCCTATGGGCTTTTTTTTTTTCCCAGAGAACTGCTGGGTGGGTTTTTGGCAAATGACTGCAACAGCCTGTAGGATTCCAGCGCCCTTCTAAACTCCTAGACTTTGCTATATTGATTGATTTATTTTTTTTTAATTTCTGGTTCTTTTCTTCTCTGGTGGGATGTCTTTTCTGGATCCCCCTTTGGACAAAGAATATACTTTCTCACTCGCTTCCACCTTTCAATCCTTCCTTTCTTAGAAATTATGTCTTCAGCATTCCTCACAAACAGACAGATAGATCCTCCTCCTGATTCCTCTGGCCTGGAGAAGGAGAAGGATGGACAATCCCAGGGAACCGATAGTTAAAAGCCTGCTTATATCAGGCTGCAGAATAGGTCATAGGATATTATTCTCTGCAGCTGTCCCAGTGCACAGATAGATACTCACTGGAATGTACATCGTGTTGGTGAAGGGAGGCAGCGCCAAAGGAAGGATTTTTGGGGACTGTGGCTGCAGATAACCCATGGAAAGAATATCCCACAGCATCCACGCCACAGCTGTGGAACCTGACGAGTCTGAGTTGTTGATACGTACCCTCATACATACATCTGCCATCACACTGTAGCAAAGCTCTCATATTTAATTTTGGTGTTTTTGATAGAGAAATAACAATCTGTGAGGGTTGGTAACAGATCCTTAAACCTTGAAGTTATTTTGGGTATTAGGTAGGTAGAAAATAAGTCTTGGAAATAAAGTTTCTTAGATGCTGGGGATTGCATGCTACAGGTCTAAACTTAAGGAATATCATAAAACTCAATTTTGGGGGGAAACTACACGGATAACAACTTTGAATACTGCATCCCCATTTTCTTTATATATATTTTTGAGGTTTGCCTAATCATTCCCTAACTAATCAGTCTAATTCTTGATTCCATATGACCACCTCACTCTTGTAATTGCTGTGCACATCTGTATGTATTTATGTTGATTTTATGTATTTTATTTCCCTCCCATTAGACCTTAATCTCCTTGAGGAGAGGAATCAGCACGGTCTTTATTCTATATACACAAGTGCCTGGGATTGTTTTGTGAATCCTATGCATAGTCAATAAACGAAGCACACATTCCACTCTCTGAAGAGCATTTTAATGCTAGGTTGGCTTGTTTTACTAACTTCTTCTTCCATCTCTTTACTAGTCAGCGCGCGCTCAAGAAATGCTGATGTCAGCTGTGGGATGACATAATTATGAAAAAAAATATAATTCTAAAATTATATAATACACTTCAAAGTCAAGAGTAAATTACCTATGGGTTTTCCATGGCTTTGTAGGTAGCAAGATGGCATTTAAATTGTAGGTATAAGTTTCTGACCATAGCAATTATCCATTTTTTAATAAAATACAAACTTTCTATTCAGTTACTAAATATTTTTACGTATGTTTCTCTTGAGCTGGTCTCTTTAGTTCTCCCTGGGGCATTCTATTGGACCCTTCACCATTAGCGCCTCCTGAATTTTGAGTCTGGTCCCATAGTCAGGGGAACCACACAGAGACAATCAACTAAATAAATTTGCTCTGTTTATGAACAGGATCCTATATCCCTGGCACCATTTTACCAACAGAACTAACTCTTGAAGTTCTAACGCTCAGATAATGCAAAATCATCGCTCTAGCCTGTTACTTCAGTCTTCTCTCCAGACCTTCTTACTGGATGGCAGACTGATTTATGCTTCAGGTCTTTTTCTCCCATCGTCATATTGGGCCATGTTAATCCTGGACACATACATGAAATGCATTTCTACAACCTTCTTCCTCTTTCCTCTGCCTCATGACCATGTGTTGAATCCTGGACACCCAGCGTGCCCGTCTTGACATACTCTTAGCTGCCTCTCCATGGTCTTCTGCATTAATACCAACCTGCCCTGGGATTATGTCTCTCAGGAACTTGCCCTTATTCAGCTGTCTTCATGAAAAACAAAACACTATTGAATAAATTAAGAAAATGATTGCAGTGATATACTACTTTGGAAATATGCATTTTCTTATTTGACCTCTTAGAACATAAGATCTTCATCCTAGTGCTCCAAATGCGTTCATCCATCCATTAACCTGGGGAAAGATTATGATTTGTTGTGTAAGGAATTCAGGGAAGAAAGATAGGAAACAGCTTCTAAGAGAGAGAGTGAGTGGTGAGTGGTGAGTGGTGAGAGTTGCAAGGTACACTTGTTAAACCAGGGTCTAATGAATGACAACCATGGCCAGACCTCACAGGGGTCTCTAACACTGACAGGAGTGGAGGTGAGGCAGAATCAGCCCAGGGTCACGATGGAGCCTTGCCAAGACCAACTAGATGGCAAGTTATACTGACCACATACCTCAGCCATCGAACGCCAGCAGGGCATGAACGCCTTGTGGATAAAGATGGTATCCCAGCGCAGGAGGGAGGGGGCATTGCTCCTGGAGACCCTATGCTTCCCTCTGGCCCTTGGGGACCCACAAATCACCTTCTTTCTCTTCGACCTCCTCACTCCTCACTGTCTTTATGCAGGGGGAGGGAAGGCTTTCACAGAGACTGGAAATTTTAAACAAAAAGATGTTAAGGGACACCTGGGTGGCTCAGTGGGTTAAAGCCTCTGCCTTCGGCTCAGGTCATGATCTCAGGGTCCTGGGATCGAGCCCCGCATCGGGCTCTCTGCTCAGCAGGGAGCCTGCTTCCCCCTCTCCCTTCTGCCTGCCTCTCTGCCTACTTGTGATCTCTCTCTCTGTGTCAAACAAATAAATAAAACCTTCGGAAAAAAAAGATGTTAAATACTTCTCAAAGAGACTGTTTAAATTGTTGGATCAAACTGAATTTTTGGTTTGATTGGATCTTTAGTATATTTTTCTCACCTACCTTTTGAGGAAGACCAGATTGTTTACCAATGAAATCCTAAACCTTCTGTTTCTCTGCTTTTTCTCATTTGCAGTGTGTGAGTTAAATTTTGTGATTCCCACCACATAATGACTGACAGTAGCTGAATAATTTGCCTTTTCTGGGATGTGAATATATATATATATATATGTATGTATATATATATATTTTTTTTTCTGTCAGTTTTTTTCCCCCAAATATATATATATATTTTAAGATTTTATTTTTATATCACAAGTAGGTAGAGAGGGGGGCAGAGGGAGAGAGGGGAAGCAGGCTCCCTGCTGAGCAGAGAGCCCGATGCGGGGCTCGATCCCAGGACCCTGAGATCATGACCTGAGCCGAAGGCAGAGGCTTTAACCCACTGAACCACCCAGGCGGCCCTGGAATTTGAATGTTTTAATAGGCGAGTCTAAGAGTTCAGCTTAGCACTTTGAAGGACTTAATTTTAAAGCTTCGCACGGGAGTTGGCAAACTGCAGCCTGAAGACCGAATCTGGCCCACTGTTTGTTTTTGTAAATGAAGTTTTATCAGAACACGGCCACGTTCATTTGTTTATATATAGTCTGTGGTTGCTTCCGTGTTATGACAGCAGAGCTCAGGGGTTGCAACAGAGCCTACATGGCCTGCAAGGCCGAACCTGTTTATTATCTGGCTTTTTATAGCAAAAGTTTGCTGACTCCTGGTGTAGAGTAATATGGTTTTATTCAGCATCCTGTCCAGTCCCCTTTCAGACAGATGAGGCCAGGGAGATCTCGCGAAGTTAACGGACATGTCTGAGATGGCACAAGGGAGGAGTGGGGTGGAGAAAACAGACCATGAAATTTTAAACACGGGGAAAGGTGAGCTGGGGAATCTCTACAGAGCTGGGTTCCTTTGATTATTTTTGTCTTAAGTCATACCCCTGAGGTCGCATGATCATTATGAACGAAACTTACTGGTAAACCCTAGAGGAAAGGGAAACTAATCGGTGAGAATTCCTTGCAGCCTGTGAAATTACCTGGGTTTTATAGTAACAGGAAGACGGAGTTCAGTCAGCGGGCCCCTGACACACCGGAGACCCTGGGCTCTGAGGCCATCACATGAGCTCAGTAGATATGAGGTAATGGAGCCTCAGAGTAGGGTCCGATGTTTAGGGATTTGGAAAATAACCTTAAAAATTGACTGCTGGAATCCCACATGAAACTCCAACTGGGGATGTGTCTGTAAGCTTGATCTGCTCTCAGAGGCTGCCAGAGAGACAAGGGCTGTGGAGCCGTGTGCCTCTCCCCGGCCTCTTGAGGAAATCGGGCCCCTGAGAAGCAGCACATGGAATGGCTGCCAAGTTGCTGCCTCTGCCTCTCCTCCCTCAGAAACCTCTCCACCTGTTCTCTCATTTCATTTCCTAACCCCGAGGTCACTTTTCACCTCCTGCTGTTAGGAGCTGGCCCTGTCACGCCATTGAACTAGGAAGGGTTTTTCAGCCCTCACCTCACTTGACCGCTCTGAGACATCTGACATTTTGCCCACACCCTTTTCAATAATACTCCCTCCTCCCTTGGCGTATGCCCTGCTCATGTAATTCCCCTAACTTGTGGCCGCTCCCCAAGCTCATTCTTCATCTGTCCGCCACCCTCAAATGTGGACCTCAGGGTCCCAATCTCTATCTTCTGTCTTTTTGTATATTCTTGCCTGGAAAATCTCATTTTACGGTCATGGCTTCAATTGCCAGTTAACTGGGGTCAACTCCCAAATCTGTTTCTTGCCCATATCTCTCTTCTAGACTGTAGACTTCATGTCCTTTTGTCCACAGAACACTTCCACCAGATTTCCCGCAGTTTAATTTTCTCAAACCCAGAAAGTCCAAGGCTGAAACCATAACCTTTCCCTTAACCCTAATACTTTCTTTGATATTCCAAACTTATCACCCATCTGCTCAGATCCTGTCAGTGGCCTCCCGGAGCTACACAGAATAAGGTTACTACATTCCATGAAGTCCCACATGACCTGGTTCCTGGCAGTCTTTTCTCGTACTTGGCCCCTCCTCTCCCCCGTCTTGCTAGCCCTTGCCCTCTCCCTTCTGTGCTATTTCTTTCTTTGCTCTAGTTGATATCACTCCCCCATTGTCAATTCAATGAGCATCTATTCAACCTGCAAGATTCAGTTCAAGTACTCCCTTCTCTATAACCATCTAACAAGACAGTGGACTCCAGAAAAGGAAGGTCTGAATCCTTACTTCCTTGTCCCTGCAATTGGCGGGCCCTGGAATTTGTCACGTGGACACAGCAACTTTGTGACAGCAACCTGATCCTTGCCGGGCAAGACTTTAACTGGCCGCAGTTCCTTGTGGAATTTTCCAGTTCCCCCACCCATCTGGGATTATTTTACTAGCCTCACTTAAATAGCTATGGGGCCAAGTGGTAATTCTTGGAGTAACTTAGTCAGATAACTGTCAGTGAAAATTCTTCTGGAGAAAACAATGCAATAACTGGAATGAGGATAATTTTTTTTTAAGATTTATTTATTTATGAGAGAGAGAGAGAGCGAGCCTGAGTGGGGGTGATGGGTGGGGGGAGGGGCAGAGGGAGAGAGAGAAGCACTCCCCGCTGAGCAGGGAGCCTGACGTGGGGCTCTATCCCAGGACCCTGAGATCATGACCTGAGCCAAAGACAGATGCTTAACTGAGCCACCTAGGCGCCCCTAGGAGGATAATCTTAATAGGGGTAGAATATAGCACTGTATTCAGCATTTGAAGCATTATAGAGATGCAGCCCTAGGGGATTAAGGAGCATGTACTCTGGAGTTGGGGTGCCAAAACTTGAATTCTGACTCAGTTCTTGGCTAGCTTTGTGACTCTAGGCAAGTTTCTTAGCCAGTCAGTGCCTCAGTTTCCTCATCTGTAAACTAGATATGGTGATAAGTGTATCCTCTAGGTCGGAGGGAGCATTTATACATACACTTAGAATAGTGCTTGGTATTTAATAAGTGTTACCTACTATTATTCTCTTCCCTTTTTTAGAGACAGAGGGGGTGGGTGGAAGAGAGAGAGAGAGACGATCTTAAGCAGACTCCATGCCCAGCGAAGAGCCCAATGCAGGGCTCGATCCTTCGACCCTGAGATCACAACCTGAGCTGAAATCAAGAGTTGGGCGCACTGAACCACTCTGGCACCCCTTCCTACTACTATTTTCAGCTTACTAGATGACTGAGGGAGAAACCAAGGTTAGTAGCTGTGAGGAAGATCAGGTCGAGCAGCTCCCTCTTTCACACCAGTAAAATCAACCAATGAACTCTCAACTCTTCAATTAAACAGCACACTGAATAATATGCTTATATGTCTTGTGTTTGTTTAGCCATTTATTCCAGGCAAATAAGTTTCGCTTACTGTTATATTAGGTAGCAGTAAAAACAAGGAAAGAATGAAGAGGCTTTTGAACATGTAATTCTTCATTTTATGTGCAAATACTTTGATGAATGTCTCCTTAAATAGTTGGAACAAGCAATTACAGAACTTCAAACACCAGGGAGCCCTGGTAATATGAACCACTGCGTACCTCGGTGTAAGCGATTTCCATGGCATTTCATTCTCACAACATCCAAAGCATAAGACGTAGGATGTGTAGGTATTATTATCCTCATTTTATATATAAGAAAACAGTCAAACAGTAACCCAAGAGCCTGTGTTTTCTGATTCCTGTCTTATGCTCATTCCAATGTTCTGTTTTTAAAAACATTTTTAGGGTCACCTGGGTGGCTCAGTTGTTTAAGTGTCTGCCTTCCGCTCAGGTCTTGATCTCAGGGTCCTGGGATCGAGCCCCGCATTGGGCTCTCTGCTCAGCAGGGAGTCTGCTTTTCCCTTTCCCTGCTGTCCCCCACTTGTGCTTGCTATCTCTCTTTCTCTCTCAAATAAATGAAATCTCAAGAAAAAGTTTTTAAACTTCATTTTACATGCCTGGTATTAAAAAAAAAAAAAAAAAAAAAAAAGCCAGGCTGTGCTGAACCAATCCACACCCTAGGGACTCTGTCCAGAGGTTCTTTAAAGCCCTTTTGATAACTTTTCCCAAATTCGAGGAATTCCTTATTATGATTCTTACGTCTTCATTGTTATGCATGCTGATCGAGGAGCCTCGTGGTACAAAAGGAGAACTGGGGGATAACAGGAAGTAGAAAACATTTTAACAAAGAAAATAGGCTTATTTGATATCTACTCGTTGTTCTCTAGCCACTGCTTGGTCGCCTGGTGCTGATGTAGCCATGCTCCCTATTTCTAGCATCACCAACTACCCTATTCCATGCTCCCATGATATCTGGTCTAGAGTGCTAGAACGTCCTCAAATATATGATCTCCCTACTGCCCCTCTGGTACCCTTCTCCTCTGTTTTCCAATTTGCTGCCAGAGTCATCTTTTCAAAATACATATCAGATAATATCACTCCTTTTTGCTTAAATCCCCTCAATAGATTTTTGCTGGTCTTGAGATAAAACGAAAATTCTGTGTCATCTGGCTCTACTTCCTATGGCAGAAAGTGCGAGCTGTTAATAAAACCCACTCCTCTTGCTCCTGTGACATAGATGGTTTGCAGATCCCAGATTCCCTTACTCCTAGGGGTGAGCGTGTCACTGAGTTTAGCTAATGGAATGTGAGCAAAGGGGATATTGTGCTACTTTCAGACTGAGGCCGTAAGAATCTCTGATAGGCATGTTCATCACCCTCCCAGGTGATGGGGACGATGCAACTTACGTTGACTTTGAAAGCCACATGTCAAAAATAACAGAGGGGAACTAGTATGAATCTCTGATAGTGGATTCTCCAGGATCCCCCCTCACCACCTCTAGCCTGGAATTGCCTTGTGATGTTATATGAGAAAGAAATAAACATTTATCGTCTCGAGCCGTGATGTGGTTGGGTCTATGTTGCTGCGGACTGGTCTACGGTAACTAATATGTTACATTTCTTGCCCCATCTACCCCCAATACTGCCCGGGTACCTCTCCACATCGGCTGAAGAGATACTCTATCAGTTCATATTTGCCATGTTCCTTTCTCCTGTGGTCTTTGCAGATGCTGTTAATCATTCCATGAACACTTTCTGGTCAGAATGTGTCTTGGCTTCTTACTTCTAATAAGAGCTACTATTATTGTGTGTGCAAGGTATTGCTCGAAGCTGATCACATGTATTTTTCTATTCATTTCTTCCAATGATCTCGTCAAAGAGATATTACATGAGCTCTACTTTACAGATGAAACCCAAAGACTATGGATCACCGCTCAATAGTTTTGGGGACAGCATCGGACCCAGCTGAGCCCAAGACCTGCTCTCTTACCTTCCACACAATTTCTGCACGTTGCAAATGAGGCTGGGTCCATTTATGAAAGAGAGCTCTTTCATATTTAACAGGACTGCTTTCCCTTAGCCGCTCTGTAAGCCTGGGGAATTGACTCAGCGCCCACCTGGTAAATCAAGCATCCATTTTTGCATCCAGAGCTGATTTTATAGAAATCTAAATACAGTTTACTAGATTTACATGTTAACACTAAAAGGAAAAAGTTCCCTGCTTGCCTTTTAGTTGGGGCAACTCTTTGGTTTTATGGGCTTGTTTGAGTAAGTAATTATTCTGGTAATGCCAAGGCCTCCTTTATGGAGTCGTAAATGCATCCTGGACAAGTCAGAATAACGAGCAAGCCCTTTCCTTGGAGCCTAGCAGGCAAACACGGCTTAGCTGGATGTGAGTCGGCTTGCCTGCCCCTGCAGGTTTCTCTCTTTCTCTGGAAACCTCCCACGAAACCATGTGAAGGGGGGAAAGAGGATCAGATAATTGGGATCTTTAAGATGGTTATTATGAAAAATGTTCTGGAACCAATTCAAATACCAATCAGAAACCACATTGTTCAACTAAATCACTTTCAGATGCCACATAAGATACAAAATACAATGATTTCCAGTTTAAAAATATAATGTTCCTTTTAAAAAAAACACAGTATTTTATTTTATTATTTAAAAAAAAAAACCTGCCTTGGCTGGAATTCAGACCCGTCACAGATGATGTACAGACAGGCTTTGTGCCATTCCCTTCGGATCCGGGGCCTATAGACCTCACTGTAATGTATTTAAAAGTTCCTTAAAATGGATGTGACGGCTGTTTTCTTTGTGTATTACAGAAATATACAGAGTTCAGAGGCTTCGTGGCTACACTTCAGGCATGTATGTCATTAAAGGAATGAAAAAAAGATGATGGCCAAATGCTGTATTAAAATCCCATTAGAAATGCTGGGAGGAATTTATGGCTTCAGTCTCTTTTATCTGACAGGCGTCAGTTTGGTGAAACAGTTTTCCTTCTTGCCATTTTCCTCCTTCCTTCCTTCCTTCCTTCCTTCCTTCCTTCCTTCCTTCCTTCCTTCCTTCCTT
>CM052893.1:10620860-10631545 GCA_028534135.1 Potos flavus | reverse complement strand
CCTCCTTTACCCTTCCCTTCCTTTCCCTTCATTTTCCTTTCCCTTCCCTACCCTTCTCTTCCCTTTCCTTCCCTCCTTCATCTCCTCCCCTCCCCCACTTCCTTCTCCTCCCTTGTTGTTTTTTTTTTTTTTTTTATCTCTCCCATTTCCTTACTTGGTCACAGAATATCTGTATGTCATCTTTACCACTGGAAAAGTAAATATTATCAGGTTTCTGTCACTGTTTGCTCTTCCATACTATGTCCTGCATCAGGCAGCCTTGGGGGAGACCACTCACCCTTTTTCCAGATAGACTTTTCTATCTGAGGATTCATTAAATCCATGGTTGTTTATCTGAGCCGTCATCACTGGGATGAGGAGCAAGGGGGTTAACGCACCGTGTGACCTTAGGAATGATTTCTGTTACAGCAGCTCCCTTATGATTCATCAGGCTTCAAGCATGAATTTTAATGGGCTTAGAACCACTTCTCCAGCCTGCAGGCCAGAGGTCACTGGCTTTCAGAGCGGATCTTCCACAAACTGACATGGAACCTGAAGAATTTGTTTGCTCTGTCAAGAGAGGTGTGAATTTTTGTTCCTGTTCAGATCCGCAGACCATGCTGTCCCCTCTGTGGAACAGGAGGGAAATACCAAACCCTTATGTCACTGGGTATAAAGTTACTTATGGATTAACATGGAAAATTCAGCCCACAAAGGGCTGCTTCCAAGGCTTGACAGCAGGAGCAGTGGGAGCCCCGAGGTCTGGTTTTGGTCCAGCTTTGCCCCTTACAAACCTTGTGGCCAAGGGCAAGTGACTTCCTCTCTCTAGGTTTAGATGACTTATCCGTGAAAGAAATGTTGGCTCTGAAATTCTGTGATTCTGTGAGAGCAACCCGACAGGGGGCAGAGGGAGAGACAATTATTGCTATGAGATGTTGTAGCCACAGATATATAAGAGCTTTTTTTTTTTCCTGAAGACTTTAGTAGTGAGAGAAAGATAAATCATTCCATACTTCAGGGAACTCAGAGTCACTGAGAACATATTAGTCCACTTATCTAATGTCACATCCGTCTCTGTCTACAAGCCTAAAACTCACCCCAGGACGAGGACGTTGCCATTCATCTCTGTATCCTCCCCTCTGTGCCCGTTTGTTGAGTGTGGGAATAAAGGCACGAAAGTTAGGGAACACGCGTGATGAGGAAAGTGGAGGAGGAGGAGACATCCGAAAGATAGGTAGAAAACTGAGAGCACGCTGGCAGCAAAAAGGAAGGCAGGAGAACAGCTGAGAAAAAGCAAGGCCCCACCAGTGTCAAATATCTCAGGGAGGGACGGAGGCTGAACACGAGGCCCTTCAACTGGGGGATATCGATGGCCAGTCACTTTTATGTAAAGAAGTTAAAGCTCTTCACTTGCCTATGATGCCTACAAGAGAGGACACAGTGCTGTTATTGAAGGCTGAATAAACTTGAAGAAGGTCGTCTTTTACGAAATGCTACACAGTAATAGATATATGTATCTTCACTCTTTTAATTCCCATGCCTTCTAGTTTATACTGTACATGTTACTCTTTTTTTTTTTTTAAGATTTTATTTATTTATTTGAAAGAGAGAGAGAGAGAGAGAGCATGAGCAAGGAGAGGGGCAAAGGGAGAAGCAGACTCCCCACCGAGCAGGGAGCTCGATACAGGGTTCGATCTCGGGACTCTGGTATGATGACCTGAGCCAAAGGCAGATGCTTAACCGACTGAGTTACCCAGGTGCCCTTGTACATGTTACTCTTACTAATACAGGGCAGACTAGTTAGTGAAAAGGGACAGAATGGTCTAGGACCTGGCGGAGTGTACTTTGAGGATTGATGGACATGCCTCCACAGACTTGCTTCTTCTTATCATACGAAAGGAAGAATTTGAATAACTAAATAGTAAAGAATTACTTGCAAAACTAGCAGAAGATTAGAAGCAGAGGCAGGTGAGAAATGGAAAGTGTAGACGTTTGATGGTCATTATGTCCCAATGATGGTTTCGGCAAAGCAATTCTGTATCTCCAAGAAGGATCGGCTCTGTTTAATGGGACTTAATACTAACTTCAGGTATAGACTCAGCTCCAAAGCAGAGAAAGTGCTTGTAGTCAGGACCATATAGATCATCTAATGGCAGTTTTAAAGAATCACAAGATGCATTCTGAGAAGAAAAATTGGAAATGAGCAAGGAAATGATGAGCCAGAAAGATTATGGATTTCTGTAGGAAAAAAATTGTACCAAGAAGATTAGATTACTTTTTGGGAGAATAATTTTATATTAGCAAGAGAAGGAAAAGCGGATGTTATTTATTAGAGTTTTTATAGAATGTTTGGTTCGGAAATTGCAAAATTGTATTTTTAACTTATTTTGATAGCTAGTTTCAATTGGCATAGATTATGTTGCAAAGGCGCCTTGTAGAAGAATCAAGAAAGAAAAAAAGTCAAGGTGTTGGAGTTTGGGAAGCAATATGGTTTACATCTCTTTCCTATAAATATTTTTATTGCTTCTCTGGAAGAAAAAGAAAATAGAACATTAATGAAATTGGCACTCAAATCCTTAGTTTGAAAGTGTTAGTAGGCAGTAAAAAAATGGCAGAATTAAGAGACAAATTATTTCTTTCCCTTCTCTGGGTCCACGAAAGTTTAGTGGAGGAAATTTATTCATTCAAACGTTTATTTCTCCATGATCACATTGACCCCACAATAAATGTAGCAGGACATGGATAAAATAGCTATTTTTTATTACTTAAGTCATCTGATTTTTAATTTCCTTATATGTAAACTGAAGATTAAAACAGCTAATTCTGAGGGTTATTGTGAGCATGAAATATGATGATGTATTTAAACAGCACAACACCCAATATATGGTAGTGATATTAATAACAACTATTACCTAGGACTTGCTCTGTACTAGGTACTCTGTTTTTTATATACATTAATGTATTTGATAGTCACAAGTGCCTTATGGTGGATGTAGACATCAATCCCATTCTATGGATGAAAAGACTATAGTTTCAAGAGTGTGAATAATTTACCTGAGCTTATAAGTAGTGTAGCTGGGACTCAAACCCAGGCAGTCTGACTCCATTGCTCATACCTGACAGCTGTTATGGCTATTCCTACAACTCCTAGGCTCAGCTGAAATTACAGAAATAAAAATTTAAATTTAGAATTGAAGTTCTTGTCTAGAGGGATTATAAGAAAATGGACTGAAAAGTTTTAAAGCATAAAAATCCTTGGAGAATTTTAGGGGTATTCAGCCTGTCAGCTGAGGTCCTACTATCCCTTGCAGACTTAGGTCAACTTGGTTTAAGATTTCAATTTGATGCCTAGGCAGGTTCAGAACGATCTCTGCAGTTTCTGTGAATTCCTAATGGCTTCCTTTTCTCGGTTTTCTCTACCTTGCTTCGTATTCATCCTGTGTCATCCAAACACAAAACTTGCTTTCCCCAAATATGTCATAATCTAGTGCTTTTACTGAAGATCTGAAAGGTTATGGGAGAAGTCACATCACAGACAACATCACTAACTTCCTGGCTTCACCTCCAACCCCCTTCGTTTTACACGGCAGCAAACATGCTTGGCAAACATGCTTGGCAAGTGGGCCATTTCCAACCATTTAGTAAATGGTGGAGCCAAGATTCCAGGCAAGATTCTGAGCAAGCCAAAACAAGTGAGGAAAGAAACTTCTTCATCCATTGCGTTATTCCTCTTAAGCCCTGCATTTTCTCTCCACTAATAAAAGAAAACTAAGAAATGAATCTTCCAAGCTAATGTAAAGCAATCCTCCAAGTAAATTTCTCTTAAAATTGCAAAAGACCAAAATTAAAAACAATAAGCTTATACTAAAAGTTAGATGTGTTTCTAAAACATTGATTTGTGTTGATGATTGCAAAAGGATTCCTAGCTCTCTGACTCCTGGTTGGGGTGGAACAAAAGAAGATTGTAGATCTTCTGGTAGAAGATTGAAAAGAGGATCCCTCTCTCCTGGGTCTTTGTTCCTGTCTCTTTTGCTCAATCAAAGGTCACTGCTCTTCTGGAGGCAGCTTCTCTACACAACTTTCTCCTTCCTGTTCTAGTATCTGGGTCCTTCCTTTATCTTTTGAGGCCCAGAGGTAGAAACGATTCTGTCCTAACTACATTGTGTGCTGTAATTCTTCTACATCCCATCTATACTACGTGTTATGGGTTGAATCATGTCCTCCTAAAGGACAATGCAGTCCTAATTTTCAGTGCCTATAACCACGACCTTACTTGAAAACGTGATCTTCATAGATGATCACGTTACCATAAAAGTTCTTAGGGTGGGCCCTAATCCAATATAACTGTGTTTTTAGAAAAAAAAAAAAAGGAGGAACTTGGACATAGAGACATACACTACAAGGAGAATGCCATTTAAAGTGAAGGTGGAGGTTGCGGGTGAGGCATCTACAAGTCAAGGGATGTCAAAGATCGCCAGAAACCATCAGAAGCTAGGAGAGAAAGCAGGAACAGATTCTCCTTCACAGGTCTCAAAAGGAACAAGCCTGCTAACGTCTTGATCATAGACTTTAGGCCTCCCAAACTGCGAGGCAATAAATTTCTTCTGTTTAAGCCACCTAGTCTGTTGTACAGCAGTGCTAGGAAATTAATATGCCATGTAAATGGTCCCTTACTTAACATTCCTAGACTTTTCTTGGCTTGAGTATGTCAACTGGTACCTGGAAGCCAGCATTATTGTGACACAGTTGTAAAGCAAAGATAATTTCCGTGTTCCTTTTCAGCTATGTAATAATTAGGTTCCATCTCCAAATGTTTATAAGCTCTTGAGGACAATTTAGTGGGAATGGAAAATCTGTGACATGCTTGGAAGAAAAATAAAACAGGGTAAGAAGACAAAGAATAATGGAGTAGGGGCTCTTAGAGAAGGTGACATTGGAACATATATCTAAATACAGTAAAGGAGGGAGCCATGTGGAATCTAGCTGAGAGTGTCCCAGGCAGAGGGAACAGTTGATTCAAAGGCTTTGAGGCTAGAGTGTTCGAGGTATATTTCAAAAACAGAGCAAAAGCCAGAATGGCTGGAACTGATTGAGGCAGAAACAGGTAAAAGGTGACATCAGAAAAGTAACCTTTGTTTTCTTTTCTATCCAATTAGGACATTTTTACTTTCTCTACTGGATTGTTGTGAGCACTTAAAGTTTGAAATGAGTGTTCGCAAAGTGACTAGTAGGATATTTCTCACAAATACAAATCTTTCAGTATTTGTACTGAAGGTACAAATGTGGGCCAAGAGCCACAAAGTATTTCTACATTTTCTTCGGACTCCCCTTCCAAAGTGCAATAGTGCTAGCAAAAAATTCAAATTATTCAAAAAGACTAAGAAATATATATATTTTTAAAAATTACAATCTGGTTTCTAATCAGGTGAATTTTCTTAGCTCTGTTAGACGTGATTTTTTTTTTTTTAGCCCCAAATTACTTTCCAGCCTCTCTTGTTTATTCCATTTTGATTTGTGTGGCCATGCACCCTTTCCCTAAGCTTCCATTATTTCTCTGGATCCGTGTTTTGGTTTGGGCAGTCCTAACCACTGTAACATAAAGAACTCTTACAGATTTTTAAGGAAGTTTTTCACTTATAAAAAGTAATAAAAGTATTAATTTCCTTTTCAGATTATTTAAATGGATCATAAAACAGCCTCATTTACTGAGCTTACCTTTCCTTGTGTCCTGAATAATCAAGAGAGGGTGTATGGTCTGGGCACTAAAGCATTTATGCACACTGGTGGTCTGAAAGCTTTCATGTCTCTTCCTGGAGTGATTAATTTCAAGCAGGGCAAGACTGGCCCAACATTATTATTTCATTTTAAATGCATCTGGAAATCCAGAGAGTGAGCCCATGTTTAACTCTGTTGAAGAAAAAGAAATGCATGTTAATAACTCTTCCCTATTCTTGGAGCAATTGCTCCTCATACGTAGGAGGCAAGACTCATGATGTCACTTGGAATGGAGACAAGAGGCAGCAGAACCATTTATGTCTATTGATGAGGCATGGATTCAGGAACAGAGCAAATGGGGTCTAGTGAAGCATGAAGAGTCTACAGTTTAGGGACATAAGCAGAAACTGAAGAATTTAGAAAGAGAAAAGAGACTCCCAAAAATAACTTTAAAAAATTTGACCAATGCTACATCACAAAATCCAGTAAAATAACATAATATTTTTATTAATGACTGCCTGACATATCACTATGTTCTCTCGCTATATTTTTGACTGCATAGTCTTTGACTGCCTTTTCACATTAAAACGATTTTGTCATATTTTCTACAGAGAGAATAGAAAGATATCATGGTCTGCCCTTTAGCACAGTTGATCGAAATTTGTTTTTTATGACTTTTGGGTTAGGTGAATACAACTGTGGCTTCAAATGCAGACACGCTCAGTGTTTTTACCAACGTTTCCAGTTTATGTTCTACAGACATAGGAATTGTGATAATTCCAGTATTCTCTTTCTCACGATTCCCATCAACGTGGAAAAGATAATGCACAATGTGCCGTAACTGTACAGGCTGCATTATATTCCTGTCAGGGAAGAAGATCCGTCTTGAGGAGGCACCTATGAAGAGCGAATCACTGATGAGAAACTGAAAGTTTACACCACTCGTGACTGGAAAAATAGCCTTCAGATTGGCCTCTGACTTCATAGGTTTCGCACTTCCTTCTTTGCCACTTATGTACGCCCAACACTGGGACCACAGGACATGTTTGCATTTCAATATGTCCCCTGGCCCTGCACCTTTGTGTAGTGACAGTGGGCAGAAAGCACAGGTGGCCATAGGAGTTGGTCTGGATGCCATTTCTACACCAGCATAATTAGCATTTGTACTTATGGAATGTATGGACAGGAAAGGGAGAATGTAAAGAGACAGTGGTCTTAATTGATTGGGGCTAAAATATCTTACTTTTGAAAATTTACAAAAATATATGTGACCTCTCAGGGCCTTTGATAGAGTCCATGTAGCTGAAGAGCCACCTAGAAACTTAAGTGTCATTAACTTCACTGTAATTCTTCCTCTGGGATGAAATCTAAAAATAGGGTTTTACTCTCTCCCCTTATCTTCACAAGAGCACTAGGGAGAGCTAAGTTTGCTCAAAACTAGTTCTTCACTGGAATTTCGTTGGTAACCCTTCCAATTAGCTAACGTAATCAGATATTATCCATAACTCTGTTCTGGCGATTTATTCAGAAAACTCAATAGGTGGCATTTTCAATGTGATTTTTAGGGAGTATTGAATGACTGTGTTAAAATAATGACAAGAAGGGTAAAATTAATTTGCTTTATGTCTATCCAACTAAGGATAGAAATTCCTTTCCATTCAAACTTTTAATATGCTCTCATGGCTTTAATTTTGATTTTTCCCACTTTTCCCAAGGTTTCATCATTTTTTTCTTTGCATCCCTTTCTTTTAATATATTTTTCTTTCATCTTCACTGCTCCCTGTTCTCTTCTTAGGAATTAGGTGTTCTTAGCAATGGTTTTGGCTCAGAAACACACTCTGAGAGAATTAGTTCTTGGTTTTATGTTACTGAGAGGGTAAAGTGTGTGACAGGAACAACTCAGGCAGACTGGGTTACTGAGACTTGGGGAATGCTTCGTTGCAGAAATGAAAGTTGTAGTCAGTCCTGGCTGCTGTAACAAAATACCATAGGCTGGGTGCCTTAAAGAGCAAACATTTATTTCTCACAGCTCTGGAGGCTGGAAGTCCAAGATCTGGGTGCCAACATGGTTGGGTTCAGGTGATTGGCTGGTTGCTTCTTCCTGGCTCTCTTCCTGGCTTGTGATTTGTTGGTTGCCTTCTTACTGTATCCTCACATGGGGAGGAGAGAGGGAGAAAGAGAGAGAGAGAGATCATCTCTCTTGTGTCTCTTCTTATAAGGGCACTAATCCCATGGTGAAGGCTCCACCCCCCTGACCTAGTTACTTTCCAAAGACCCCACCTCCAAATAACAACACACTGGAGATTAGGGCTTCAACATAGGAATTTTGGGGGACTCAACCATTCAGTCCATAGCAAACAGGTAGCAATGCAGGGAAAAAAGTACCCCCAACACAGATGCGCATGCACCACACACACACGCGCGCACACACACACACACACACACATCTCTGTGTAACACACCCATCTTATCAGCTCCCAAGTCTTTGTACTCTTTCTGTACTAAGAGTCCTGTCTTAGTCTCTTCCTTCCATGAGTTCCCTTTCAAATACTTTTTATACCTTTTTCTTTCTCTTTCAAGTCTTTATGTGATGCATATTTTTAACCTGATTTCATTTAGATAAGATGTTAGTACCCTGCTGCTAGGTGTAGTATTTTGTTGGCTGCTGGCATTTGGTTGAACATACAGGAAACACAAGGTTAATCCAGTCACTTGGATATACTGGAAGGTCTTGACATAGAGTAGCCAGCTTGTGGAATCCATTTGTATTTTCTTGCCATTTTATGAAGTAAGCTCCACTTAGACCAGAAGAGAAATGGTCTACTTTGATTTTCTTTTCTTTTCTTTTCTTTTTTTCTTAGTGAGAGCCTCCAGGTGAGAGGAGAAAGGACAGGACATATTTCCTGTAAGAACAAAAACTGCCAGGGATGCCTGGGTGGCTCAGTTGGTTGAGCGGCTGCTTTCGGCTCAGGTCATGATCCCAGGGTCTTGGGATCGAGTCCCACATCGGGCTCCTTGCTCGGCAGGGAGCCTGCTTCTCCCTCTGCCTCTGTCTGCCTCTCCGCCTACTTGTGATCTCTCTCTTGCTCTCTCTCTGACACAAATAAATAAAATCTTAAAAAAAAAAACAAAAAAAAACCCCTGCCACTTAGTGCCTAACCCTCCCTGTCTGACTTATTTCAGTTAGGAATGTAAGTTTCACAAGGCAGAGCATATTCTCCTTATCAGGGACCTTCTTTATTTCTTTTATGCTTCTTAACATAACTTTGACTATGGTTCTCCTTTGCACATTTTAAAGTTTAAAACTAAAATATTGAATCATAAATTTATACAGTTTTAAAATACATAGTTTCTTGCACATTTAAATTGAATTTTAAGATAAAACTGTAACTCTACTTTTTAAATATATCTATAGCAATATTAGGTATACTATCATCTACTTTTAAAGGCATACAAATATCTCTTTAATAATTAGACATTTTTATCATTCTTTTCTCCTTAAAATCGTATTTCCATGCTACTTCCTCCTCAGAATTTTATACCAATGTAACATTTTTATATCTAAGTATCTTTTATTGATTACCCTTTCTTTTTTTTTTTTTTAAAGATTTTATTTATTTATTTATTTTTTGAGAGAGAGTGAGAGTGGGCACAAGTCAGGAGAGGGGCAGAGGGAGAAGAAGAAGCAGGCTCCCCTCTGAACAGGGCGCCTGATGCAGGGGCTCAATCCCAGGATCCTGGGATCATGACCTGAGCTGAAGGCAGATGCTTAACCAATTAGCCACCCAGGTGCCCCTTGACCACACTTTCATATGCCTATGCAACAAAAATAAAAAAATTTCTATTCCTTTTTTGTTCATAATCTCCATAGTCAAGACTTTCATGTCTAAATTTAAATTCCTTTTGCTACAATCTTAGATCAGTAAAAGAGAAGATAAA
The DNA here is from genome assembly GCA_028534135.1 of Potos flavus. NCBI lineage: Eukaryota > Metazoa > Chordata > Mammalia > Carnivora > Procyonidae > Potos > Potos flavus. The sequence goes on along the minus strand of CM052893.1, from coordinate 10,621,912 downwards.
ATTTCTGTAACCCTACAGTTCTATGAGCCAAAATTTTCTTCCGTATAACCACTAAAATTATTTTTCATATGCAAATGATAAAAACCAATATACATAAATTATCACTTTTATAATTAGTATGTATTAAAAATTGTATTGGGAAAAGTGGAAATTGCATTTCTTAGTGTGATAGGTGATGGAGATTTATGGTGTTTTGATCAAATGAAGTGACACAAATATTTAAAATTGTTTCTTTGTTTGACACCCCAGAGATTATTATACCTGAGAACAATGCATGGCACCAACAGGGATGGGGGACAGCTGTAACTTTCTTTTACCAAGTGGGGGACAGGCTATGGACAAGGGGAAGTGGGAAAGAGGAGGCCTGTGAAGATCGCATTGAAGACACCTATGGAGGCAGATTGCTTTTAGAAAGAGTAGATATGGAAGTTGAGTATCTGGAAGTTGGTTTCCTTGAAACTGTGTTTGTAAAGAGTGAGTATACCTATTTGAATGAGTTGATTTATATAGTTCTTAAAGTAGTCCATGGACCTTCTCCCCCCAGAATGGTAAGAGATGGTGCAGTAGGAGGTCACAGAATAATTACAGACATCTCTTTGAGACTATTGGAGTGGGGAGGAGCACAGTGGGAGAGCTTGTTTTTAGATAAGTTTTAATCTTTAGGAATTCTGATCCAATTATATTTTAATTACAATAAGAACTTCATTTGATTTCTGCTGCCAAATTTCTCTGCTTTTTGAAAAGTAAGTGCTTTTAAATTGATCTATTTAAATTTGATGAGGTAACTGAAGTTATTAATCTCAGTCCCAGTAGCTGTTCCTCATTTATGCTCCTGCAGGAGGTCCTGCTAATTGTGAAATATCACAGGCTATCACTTACAAACGAGAGAAGAAAATATACAGGAACCTCCCAAACAAAATGTACTAGGTTAACTTATATGGACAAATGTCACTAGCTTAAGAATGTTCCTTGAAAATGACAGATGTTGGCAAGGATGTGGAGAAAGGGGAACCCTCCTACACTGTTGGTGGGAATGCAAGCTGGTACAGCTG
>CM052893.1:10598423-10620760 GCA_028534135.1 Potos flavus | reverse complement strand
AATAGAGCTACCCTATGACCCAGCAATTGCACTAGTGGGTATTTACCCTAAAGATACAAATGTAGGGATCCAAAGGGGCACGTGCACCCCAATGTTTATAGCAGCAATGGCCACAATAGCCAAACTATGGAAAGAGCCTAGATGTCCATCAACAGATGGATGGACAAAGAAGATGTGATATATATATATATATATATATATATATATATATATATATATGGTGGAATATTATGCAGCCATCAAAAATATGAAATCTTGCCATTTGCTACGACATGGATGGAACTAGAGGGTATTATGCTAAGCGAAATAAGTCAATCAGAGAAAGACAATCGTCATGATCTTATTGATAGGAGGAATTTGCGAAACAAGACAGCAGATCATAGGGGAAGGGAGGGAAAAATGAGACAAGACTAGACCAGAGAGGGAGACAAACCATAAGAGACTCTTTTTTTTTTTTTAAAGATTTTATTTATTTATTTGACAGAGAGAGATCACAAGTAGGCAGAGAGGCAGGCAGAGAGAGAGGCGGAAGCAGGCTCCCCGCTGAGCAGAGAGCCCGATGCGGGGCTCGATCCCAGGACCCTGAGATCATGACGTGAGCCGAAGCCAGAGGCTTTAACCCACTGAGCCAACCAGGCACCCCTCCATAAGAGACTCTTAATCTCAGGAAACAAACTGAGGGTTGCTGGAGGGGTGGGGGTGGGAGGGATGGGGTAGCTGGATGACGGACACTGGGGAGGGTATATGCTGTGGTGAGTGCTGCGAATTGTGTAAGACTGATGAATCAGAGACCTGTACCCCTGAAACAAATAATACATTATATGTTAATTTAAAAAAATTAAAAAAAAAGAATGTTCCTTGAAATCAGTTTATGACTTATTCCAAAAGCCTTTAATAGAGGAAAAGTCTCAGTAATCCTGTTTATCTTGATTTGGATCTCAACCTATTTTTCATTTCCTAAATTTATAATTATTTATTTATATTTCTTATTGATTTTATATTTAATAATAATATACATTTGCATATTATTATTTGCATTTGCATATAATTTTTATATTAGTTACTATTTATTACAGTCACTAACATTTACATATTTATAGTTATTGTTTATAATTTTATTATTATTTATGTTTTTTCTTTTAAAGTGGCATTTTGCGTATGGAAATCAATAGATAATCTTTTACGAAAGGGGATAGAGTAAGGATCTCACATTTGTAAAGTCACATGTGAAACATTTTACGGCAATGAAAGGGCAGTGAGGATATAAAGCATGCAATTAGGAGCAATATCTAAATAAGACTTTATAAGTAAAGAGGAAACGGTACCAAAAAATACTGTGAAAAGTCAGTTTTATACACCTTATCATTGTATATAAAACTGGCAAGCATAAGCTTAACTGATACAGAAAGCACACAGAATAGCACGCATAATTTTAAGTCTTTTAATATTACATCAAGAGGAAGTCAACACCAAAGTAAATTATAAATGTATAACAGTTAAATTGATAATTTATTATACGTTATTTATTCAATTTGTTTTAAATTTATATTTCCTCCAATTTAGCAAACCAACCCTGCTCTCGAAACAAAGGAATCAGACTTTTTACTCTACACTCAAGAAAAGTGAAAACTAGCGAGGTCTTACCATAAATCAGCTATTTGTTTTCAGTTACTTGGCATGACATGTTACGTAGTTTTTTTAAACTTAACTTAATTTTTATTTATATATTTATTTATTTATTATTAACATATAATGTATTATTTGTTTCAGGGGTACAGGTCTCTGATTCATCAGTCTTACACATTTCACAGCACTCACCATAGCACATACCCTCCCCAATGTCCATCACCCAGCCACCCTATTCCTCCCACCTCCCTCCCCTCCAGCAACCCTCAGTTTGTTTCCTGAGATTAAGTCTCTTATGGTTTGTCTCCCTTTCTGGTTTCATCTTGTCTCATTTTTCCCTCCCTTCCCCTATGACCCTCTGTCTTGTTTCTCAAATTCCTCCTATCAGTGAGATCATACGACAATTATCTTTCTCTGATTGACCTATTTTGCTCAGCATAATACCCTCTGGTTCCATCCACGTCGTTGCAAATGGCAAGATTTCATGTTTTTTGATGGCTGCATAGTATTCCATGACATGTTACATAGCTTTAACCCAGGTGTTGGGTAGGTCCTCCTTGAAGCCCTGTAGCAAAAGTTCAGAAACATTGGGGGAAAAAATGGTCCTTGGAGCACTTGGCCACCAGAACTTCAGTGCAGATGGGGTGTGTGGGGTCCTACCTGGGTTTTAGTTGAGCGGGGAAACATCTTCCATCCTTAGGTCAAGCAGCAGACCTGCCGAAGCAAAGCAGGTGACGTCAGAGTCCGGCCCAAGGCCCAGAAGTTTTGTGGAGGGAGGAAACAAAGGAGAGGAGAGGGGAGCACAGAAAAAAGGGTAGTAGGAGGGGGGAAAAAAGATGGTGAGAGAAAGAAACAAGCGAGCCAAGCGCAGTGCAAGGTGGTGCCGCTCCCTGAGGTCTCTGGGTCTCCGTCTCCGTGCTAGTACCATCATTACCTAGGCCTATTTAGAGAGCTTTCCAAAACACAGGGAAGCTTTGTGGGTCTGGCTCTCAGATCTTACGCAACCAATTGTTTTGGGAACAGCCTGGAAATTTCACAAGAAAGCTGAGTTCTCAAGAAATTGACAGTTTGACCAAAGGATCAAAGGTTAGGTGCAGTGGGGCTAATTTTCAGAAAGCCTTCCCAATTGTGAAGATTTTCCTTCTTGTTATGGCAGTTAAGACATGTGAAAATAGTAATTCGAGGCACTTAGAAGCAACTTTCTTCTTTATTCACAATGTTTTATGAATGTCAGTCCTCTCCGAACCCATGAAAACAAAATAGGCGGCCAGGATGATTACCCCCGGACCACTGATAAAAGGAGAGGGAAGTACACAAATATGCAATGATTTGTTTGGCTTACCAGAAATGGAAAGTCACATGGCTGGGTTACAAGTATTATTGCCTTCAGATCGACAAAGTACATAAGCAGAACTGCTGGGGGGTGGGGGGAGGAAGGGGGAGCTACATGATTAAGAGTGAGACGACGATAGTCAGATGGGTGGGGAATGAAATCCTAACAGTTATTTGAGATTCTGAGAGCTCCAAATATATTTATCAGACCAATAAGACCTAAAAGCCATATAACAAGATTAGGGAAGTCTATGATAAACAGAAGCTCATATAGTCTGCTATATTGCTATTGAAAATGCATATGATAACTAATAGCTCTCTGAGTCTTTTGTTTGTGGAATTAACAGGAGGTGATGTAGATAAACCAAAACAAAGTCAGCAATCCCTAATAACCAGGAGATGTCTACTATTTATTTGGAAGGTAAAGAATGGAATCAAAAACCCATTTCCCCCAACATGTTAGAAATCAGCTTGGCTGCTGAGCCTAACTCAGAATAGGGGAGCTGTAGAAACTTTGCAATTACACAAGGCTTTCTGGTTCATTGTTCCTGTAGTTTGGGTCAGGCTTCACAACCATACCTGGGGCGTCTTAGGCCAGGAAGTCAAGGAATTGGCATGTGTTTTTATTATGCTTAAACCTACTGGATTGAAAAGGCATTAAATGTCTTCTGATTTCTTTCCCTTCCTTCGGTTGCACAAGGACACGTGCACAGCTGGATACTGTGACGGCAAACGCTCACTCTGGGCACTGATCACCTGGAGATCTGTTTCCAACCCTCTGAAGATTCCCAAAGGTAGGCCTTCCCCTTGAAAGTCTTCAGAGCAGAATCTTTCAGCCTGTAAAGATCTACGAGCCCAGGATTTCCTGCTTGGAGTACTTCTGGCCCCCGGCCCCCCAGTTTAATTTTACCCATTGTTCGATTCTCTGTATAACAGCCAGACCCCAGTTTCCTCTTGGGACCTGCGGATTGAGTCATTGCTACCCAAATTGATGAAAGTGAAAAATTTAAATTATTTACAAAGAACCCATTCTGGTGCCATATACCTCCCTTCCATCATAATTGAAGAAGCTCAAACTTGATGTATAAAGCACATCCTGAGTCACTGTTGAAGGGCTTAGATACCAAAAGAGCAGAATGGGACAGGCCGGGTCATAGTCATCTAAATTTCTCTCGAAGGAACACTAACGCTAATATCAGTTACCACTGCAACTAAATTAAGATGGCTTTTCCAGAAGGAGTTAGCATTCAGCCACAGTAAATTTACAATGGAGAGTTCCAAAAGTGACATGTGTTTCTCCTCACTTACTCCACTCATAATTTCAATTAGGAACACACTGATTAACCCCAGAACACAGTTTCTGGGGCAATCTTACTTCCATTATCCTAATTTCATGAACTCAGAGAAAAAGGGAGATGCTTATAATTTATTATGGCAAATTATGCAAAGCTAAACCTCTGACAGTCTATATCTATAAAAAGATATGAGACTGACCATTATTTATTTTTTTTCTGGGAGAGTGGGGGAGCTCTAAATTCAGAGGCTGAATGAGCTGACTGCTTCTGGACTGCCTTGTAGATATAGTCCATTCAAGTAGGAGAAAATGCTAAATATCAGGTTGAATTTTGTCAGCATGTTAAGGCATTTCTTTTCAAAGCATTTAAGAAGAAAATGTAGCCACAATTCATCGGAGGTCATATATAAGAAGGTGATAAAATGTAATGATATTGCAAAGCCATGTAAAATTGAACGAATGAGTGAGCAAATTTCCTCACAGGTAAGTTCTGTCACAGCGTTTATCCATCTTGAACATCTGTCTTTCCTCTGTCTCTAGCAGCAAGGCTCTGGCCAAGCCATCTCACTGAAATCTTCACTTCCTCTGATGTACCTCTTCAAGCTGCTTTCTCATGGTGGTTTAAAAAAATGAGATCGTGTTACCCCTGCTTATTTAAAACTTGTCAGAATTCCCATTGCATGTTGAAAAAGAAATGCAGATTCTCTCAAATCTGATTTCTTATCATGTCCTCCAATCATTATTCTCCACCTGTCTGTACCATAAAACATTCCTGCCTCAGGGCCTTAGCACATCACAGGCCCACTGCCTGGAATTCTCTTTCCCCCAGTGTTGACCAGACTACCTCCTTCTAGCAATCAGGGTTCAATTCTAGCCATCACATCAAAAGTAGCCTGCAGATATATTTACTATTCCATTTATCTTGTTTCATTTTCTTCATAAGACTCTCACTACCTGGAATTATCTTTGTTTATATGGTTAATGTTTTTCTTCCCTACCAGAGTGGCATCTCAAAGATCTGGGACCTGTTTGCTCTGTTCACTGTTGTATTTCCAACATTTTGACATATAAAAAGACAATGTGCAGCCTTCTAAATGAAGATTCCAGATGACTTGGTAGTGGGTAGGCTTGTGATCAAGAGAGCATGAAGTCAAGGGAGAACAACCAGCATTTACAAATAACTATTCTACAATGTTGTGAAAATTAAATGACATACTGTGTGCAAAATGGCTACGTCTGTCCCTTCTATATATATAGGTTCTCAATAAGCGCTAAGTTATTGTGATAGACATTATTAGTTTCCTACCCAATAGCTCTATTTTCTTTTTCCTTGATAACACAGCCCTATTTTTCTTTTTTCTTTTTAACATTTATTTATTTATTTGAGAGAGAGAGAGAGAGCAAGCACGGGGTGGAGGGAGGGGCAGAGGGAGAAAGAATCTCAAGCAGACTCCATGCTACCCCAATGAAGGGCTCGATCCCAGGACCCTGAGATCATGACCTGAGCCGAAACCAAGAGTTGGAGGCTTAACTGAAAAGAGCCGCCTAGGTGCCCCCAGCCTTAATTTTCTTTTGATAGAGTTGTTCTGCTTTTATTTCAAAGCCATATAATTGTCTTATATAACTGTCAATATTGATTTTACATATAAATGTCAGTAACTTTGCCTTTTAAAATCTTCCTCAGACAACTTGGGTATCTTTGGAATCGAAGCCAGTATTCTTATCCTTCTTATTTTTCTGATCAATTTTTCCAAAATTTGAATTGTTTCTGGACATAGCCCTAATTTTATTCAGGGTGGTAATGCCTAGGCCCAGGTGCTGAATCATGTTAGATTTAAGATGATCCTAAGTAACTTGTTCCTCTCATTTTCCCAGACGCCTTTGTAATTATAGGTGGTCATGTGATCCAATTGTGGATGATGAAACTACGGGGAAGCTGGCTGTGCCTGTGTGGTGTGTGCGTGTTTGAGTGTGTATGAGGGGTGGAGGAGAACTTCTGGGGATGTTTTCTGCCCTTCTGACACAAGGACAGACACGGGTGGTGCTGTAAACCCCTTCTTTCTGTCGTGAGTGTTGAAGTGATGGTTTGGGATGCGGTAGGCATCTTACAGTCTTGAGAGAAAGTCTTGCCATTTTTAAGCCACGGAACCGATGCCAGAAGTCATTTACCTACATTTTGTTAAATGAAAACAACAATCACATAGTCACTTGAGCCACTGTTAGGTTACCTGCTATTGAAAGTACTCCTAACTGATGGAGGGATGTGTGTGCATGTGTGTGTGTATGTGCGCGCGTGCGTGCGTGTGTGTGTGTGTGTGTGTGTGTTCTAGGCAAGTAGAGCACTTAAAGGCGATGGTAAGAAGATATATGTTACTTGTACCCAAAGTTATCAGGTTCAGTGTCATCTGGATATTTACAAAGTGAAAGTAGGGACAGATTGTCAATTTCCTTAAAGTTACACTTTAAACATGGGAGAGGTTAAGAATCTGGATTTTAAATTTCATTAACTAAATCTGATGCTCAGGGGAGCAGTCCTTCCAAGACACTGGCTATATTTTATTGTGGAAAACAATAGCTTGTGTATTTATCAAAAGCCAAGTTTAAAAAGAAATCTGCTTTTCATTTTCAATGTTAACCTCCTTTTATTTCCTTTTATAAAAACAAAATATATTCTGTTTATATTTTTGGATATTTGAGTAAAGAACAAACAGCATTCACAAAAAGCTTCATTTTGCAAAACCCTATTTTAGATTTTAAACATTTAAAATGTTTGTAAGAAAAATGGCTTAAAAGAAAACTGACTGAAATTAAAAATGTTCCACTATACTATGTGCTGTATCAAATAGACTATGCTATATTGTTGGAGGCTAGAATTTTAAAATAACACTATTATAGTCTTAGATACTTTTTAACTGTTAATTTGCATAATAATGAGTAACATTTATATAGCGCTACTATGTGGCAGATACTGTCTATGATCTTTATAGTAACTCATTTAAGTCTTCTCATTAACTCTGTGAATTTGGTACCACGGATATCCCCAGACATTGACTCATTTGCTCCAGCAAAGCAAATTTGAATCATAACCTGGCTCGAGACTATGCACTCTTGCCTACTATACCCTGCTGCCTTCCAAGTAATATTAATCAGTATATTTCATATGAGGATAGTTATATTACTAGTTAACTTGGGCTGAGCCACGTTTCTTAACACATTTCCTCTTCAGCCTTTATCTGAGTATGTAAAGACATTGTCTCACTTATTATCCCACACACTTTGTGATACACGGAATTACCACCCTCCCTTCCTCTACTCTCCCAATAAGCTAACAAATTAGGAGGTGAGTCACTGCTATCGTTGTGCACTCAACCAAATAGAACAAAACTCCCTCGAACAGAAGCCAAAGCCAAATTCTCAGCCACCATACGAATAAAGGATCAATTGCTGTTTGGGGACAAATTAGAAAGCACTGCAGTAACGATATTTGGCTTGTAAAACTCTAGCTCGAATTCTGCCATTTCGACCCATTTTACAGCCTGGATTTCAGAGGTGTACATATCTTACTCCATCTTCTGGGGGGACCACACAAGTGTTGTCTTTCCCTTTTTCTGTGTGTCATTGAGACTCAGGAAATGTGGACAAAGATGAGGACTACTGACCTGGGTTTTATGGCTGGAACAGAAGTTCCAGAAAGGGAAGAGGAAAAATTGCCCCTTCAGTCGTCTGTGTGTGATTAGGGCAACTACGGGTGGAGAAAGGGGCAAGAGAAAAGCAAAATCCAGAAGTATTTAATGGAAGAGGGCAGAGCCTATGAGGATAAGATGTGCAAGAGGAACAGGTGACTTGAGAAGAGCGAGAAAGTCAGGGGATCTGGGTCTGGGCGATGGAATGGGTCTTTAAAGAGTGTTAAGGAAGAAAAAGTCTGTTGTCCCAGGTTCTCACTTGTAGAAGCTGCAGTTTTAAAGGAAGCTGCCCAGCACCACCTCTCTGCTTGGATGCTCCTTAGGCATCAAGGAAATAAACAATTAAGCCTAGCCCTGGCCACATCCTTTTTCTCTTGGGATTTACATCCTCTCTGCATTCTCCAAACCTTTGATATTACTCCTTAAGTTAATCACTCATTTTCTCTTTGCAGTGTCCCATCCCCGCATCTGCTGCTCTCACCCCCGTGAAGGGCTCCTGGGTGCTCCCCATCCAGCAGCCGTCCTGCACCAGCCCATGCTGCTCAAAGCTGCTTTTCCGCTTCTGGGGAAATCACAAGAAAGTTCCTAAAATGGCAGTCTCCGCTTGCTCCCCACGATTATGTTCTTTTTCTCTCCCTCTCACTTTCAGGTTTTCCTTTTAGTTCTGCGTATGCAACTTAGCTAGTCGGAAGAAGAGATGACTAGGGCTAGCTTTGGGGCAGAGTTCTAGAAGAGTTTCTGTGGAATGGCTGCAGCCCCACGATGCAGACAGACAATTGTCCCTGCTCGTCTATCAGTCATTGGCATCCCAAGGTGAGCTCCTGCCCACCACTCCTCTTAAGTCTGGTCCCACCAAAGTTTCTAGTCACCTCCCAGTTCATGACTCAAATGCAGAGCGTTCAGGCCTTTTGTTGACTGAATAGTTTTGAATCACATCGTTTTTTCTTTCATCCCCAAATCTTTGTCCCATGTATTCCTCTCTGGTTTTTCCTTCTCATTTCCCCCCCACCAGTTCCTCTTCTTCTGCCTCGTCCCTACATTGTGTCATCCCTGGGCTTCTGGTTCTGCCATCCTCCACTTTTCCCTCACCTTCTTCCCTATATGGGTTGAACTGGGTCCCCTGCAAAAAGACATCTTGAAACCTTGACCCCCAGTATCACAGAATGGGACCTTATTTGGAAGTAGCATCATTGCGATAGAATTAGCTAAGTTAACCTAAGGTTGTAGTGAGGTAGGGTTGGCTCTGAGTCCAGTGTGACTGGTGCTCACATAGAAAAGGAAATTTATTTATTTATTTAAAGACTTTATTTATTTATTTGAGACACAGAGAGAGAGCACGAGCAGGGGGGAAGGGTAGAGGGAGAAGCAGATTCCCTGACGAGCAGGGAGCCTGATGCGGGACTCAATCCCGCGACCCTGGGATCACGACCGGAGCCGAAGGCAGACACTTCACTGACTGAGCCACCAGGCGCCCCAGGAAAAGGAAATTTAGACACAGCGTATTCAGAGGGAAGGCAGCCACAGGAAGACAGAGGGGTCAGAGTGATGCCGCCACTAGCCAAGGAACACTTTGGAGCCACCAGAAACTGGAGAAGGCAAGGAAGGCTCTGCTATAAGAAGCTTCCGAGGGATCATGGCTCTGCCAACACTTCGATTTCAGACTTCTAGTCTCCAGAACTGTGACAATACATTCTTGCGTTTAGCCCAGTGTGTGGGTACTTTGTTCCTGCAGCCCCATCACACTAACAGCCCTCCCCTCCCCTTCCCACCTTACCTCTTCTCTTCGCTTCCCTTCTCTCTTTTCTTCCCTTTCTCTGGATAACCATAAGAGCTGCTCGCATGACTTCCATGACCACATATATCCTGACAACTCCTGAATTCCCAAACCAAGTTTGTTATTTCCCATTTATCTTCTTCATCTGGGTGTCCTGCAGGCATCTGAAACTCAACACATTCAAAACAGGACTCAAACTTGCTCTTCTTTCTACGTTTTTGTGGCAGGTTGTATTTTCCTAGGATGATTGCCACAGTATATCTCATTTTGACCTTGTGATGTGACATTGTAAGTCGTTCCATCCAGAGCTGAGGGTCTCTGTCCCTCCCTGAACCAGATGGACCTTTGTGACTACCTTGACCAGTGAAGTGACTGGAGGCAGAGGAGACATTATGCAATTTCTAGAACCACGTCATAAAAATTGCCCATGATGTCTCTTCTTCCTGGAGTGGCTTTATTAGTTATTGCTGTCCAATAAACTCTCCTTTGTCCTTCAAGACTGAGATGACATATCTCTGCTTTGAAGAACTTTCTTAAAGCATCCCCTGGTCTCTCAGTAGAGTTACTCTTTTCCTCTACTCTAATAAAACCTTGCAATACTTGTCTTCATTAGAATGATTTTGTTTCTAGCTGTCTCTCCCATTAAACCGAGAACTATCTAGCACTAGGACTATGTGTTAGATTCAGTATTAGGTACTCAAGATTCTAAGAACAACAGATATAATGCGAGCATTCATTCAGTCATCTGTCTGTTCTCTCATTCGTTTATTCCTTTATCAAATATTGCCTTCCAATGGCACTCTATTCTTGAGGAAAGAGTGAGCATATAACCTTTCTAATTTGGCTTAGTGAGTCTGAAGGCCAAAGCCATTGTCTTTTGCCTGGAAAGCTCATAGGATACTTTGGGAACAACTTCAGTAACAAAAATAAAACATATGTTTATGAAGCCAAACACTGTAATAGCCACTTTACATATATCATTACACTTACCCCTCACAAGAATATTGCTATGTAGATTTTATTGTTGCGTAAACCGATACTCGGATATTAAATAACTTGCCCAAGATTACAGTTAATAAATGACATTGCCAGATTTGGATCTAAGTCCGTTTGGCTCTAAAGTTCATTTTCTTCCCATAGTAGGTCGTATTTTCTTCTTCATTTAGCATCAGTGGTCACTCCTTAGTAATTACTGCATTGTTACCATTTCCAGACCACCCAGGAATCCATCCACTGAAAGAGCCAGCCCTACCAGCCCTGACAGCCTTCCCACCTGGCTTTCCAAATTTCCATCCCCCCCCGTTGTCTAGTGAGCTGTGCTTTATTTCTCTTCCCTTCTCAGTTATTTTGAGCAATTCAGAAGGTGAGTTTTCATGAGGCTGCATGGAGAGAAGGTCGATGAGTCAAGCTAACATGGACTTGGGAAATTCTAATTCAAGACAGTCTTGCGTTCAGATAGGGCATGCGGGAGGAAAGGCACAGCTGAGTAAGTAAGGGCTGTGGGTGTGGCGGTGGCCTCTGTGTGTGGGTCTTTGTGTCTGCGTGGGCTTGAAGATGCCGGCACATGTGCTGTCTGCTGCAGAAGGCATCTGGGGCTGCAGTGGTTCTGGCTACCACTGGGCGTTTTCATTGTCTGCCTGTCCATGTGTTCTCAGGGGCACATGTGGCTTCTCGGTGGGTGTGCCAGTTGTGTCTGTGTATGGGTTTCTCTGCATGTATGTGGGAGTGCGAAAGGAAGAGCTAACTTTTTTTTTTTTAAAGATTTTATTTATTTATTTGTCAGAGAGAGAGAGAGTACAAGCAGGCAGAGTGGCAGGCAGAGGCAGAGGCAGAGGGAGAAGCAGGCTCCCTGCTGAGCAAGGAGCCCGATGTGGGACTCGATTCCAGGATCCTGGGATCATGACCTGAGCCGAAGGCCGACGCTTAACTGACTGAGCCACCCAGACATCCCAGGAAGAGCTAACTTCTAAATAGCTTTTCAGGATTTCCATCCGAGGCCAAAGACTCAAGATGACAATGTCAGAAGCGTTAAAGAAATTTGCTATTGATACCTTAACTAGGAGGCATACAAGGGCCAGAAAATCAAGTCAACAATGTATTGTATCCCCTTTCTTCTTCTCTTTCCAGTCTTCGGAGAGTCTTCTCCCCATCTCCACGTCATCCCCTCTCTGTCCTGGTGAATTATTGTTCATTCTGCCTGAGCATCATCAAATGGAATGATTGTTCCGTGTTTTTTCTTAAAAAGGAGGGGAGGGCAGTGAGATCTGGAGAAGACTGGAGGGAGGAATGTCTGGACAGAGGGCACAGGAAGCCAATGTCTCCCCCGCCATGTTGAATCATCACATGAACTGCATGCCAGGCACTGTGTTATAACACAGTCACACCCCTTCCTCAATGTCCCCAAGCAGCAGGCTGACACTCGAGAGGACATATAAGGTAAAATAACAGTTGGAATTATGATAAAACATGAAACAAATCAATCAATGGAAGCAACTATGTGAATTGTGGGATATAAGTTCTATTTGCGCTGTATCAAAGGAAAACTTGCAACATTTTTGACTCAGATGAAAAATTTATGAAAAAAATCAAGAGAAAAAAAATCTATGAAAACCACCTAATGCAAAGTTCCTATTAATACTTGGATCAGACTTTACCAACTAATCTCTGCTTTGGCTGGTGACTCTTACATCTGAAAATGAAAATTTCTTATTTTTACACTTCTGTGAATTTTGGATAGCTAGAGGAGGTACATTTGAGGGAGAGAGAAGACAAAAGGCAGACGAGAGGGAGGGATTCTACATGCCTGGGAGAGACTGCTAAATTTTTATTTTTCTGTTGAATGACAGCAATATAATCAAGACAGCAATGAGATGTTTCCTCCTAAATTGGGACTAGGGGAAATAAGGTTTGCCATCTGTGGGAGTAAGTCTGGAGACTGTCTGTAAATATGTTCCTGAAGTGTTTGGGAACACACAAAGCCCCAGTTAAGGTCACCTGGGTATAATTTCAAGCAGGCAGTTCTAGAATGTGATTTTAATTTAGTAATTGGAACCCAATTGTGTTGTACTCTCTATGGTGAAAGAGTTGAGCGCACAGAAGACAGTTGAGCCCGAACAAATGGAGAAGGGCGCTACAGCTGGGCAGGCTGGAGAGGGGGAACTGGGAGACACAGATGCTCAGTCAGTGCAGGGTGCCGTGGGGCAGTGTTTCTGCACCTATAGCCCCGCCTCTAGCATACGGATGAAACATACACGTTTCCAATTGCTTTTATTCTCTGCTCGCTGAGTTACATTTCTATTATGAACTATTCTGTTGATGAGAAGGTGGTACTGTGGAAGGGGAAGGAGCATTATTCTAAACCCTGGAAGGAGGATCTCCTAAGATAAGTGGAGGAACAGGCGGTCGATTGGATTGATAATCTTCAATCTACCATGAGTTTGAGAAGTCTGAGACAGGCTTCCTGGACTGATGGCAATGCAAAGATGCTCACAAGCCACATTCAGCACTGGGCCACCTGTGAGGACTGTCAGCGGACAGGAAGCTGGCTCTCCTCTGGAAATCCCTCTGCTGCTAACTAGATTGAATGATTAATACTGCTGGGTCATTATTTAGAAACAATACATGTAGAATGAGATAAAGGTTATCAGTAAATGCATACTTCCAATCTTTCTTCTTCTCTGACGCTGAAAAGGACAAGCTTGGCTTACTTCAGGCTGTTCCTCCCCTGCCCCCACTCTGAAGCTGTAGTCCTGATTTGCTTGAACCCTTTTTTAAATTTTGTGATGCAGGACTGAGGACAAGGTGGGCATGAAGGGGTAGGAAGACAAGTGTGTGGAGGAGATTTGCTGTGGTCTGAGTGAGAAGCGGATTGGGGAGAGAAATAAGTAGTCTTGAAGGACTATGTACCAACTTCCTGGAGTTTGAGGAAACAAAAGTAAAATACTTGTTATTCCGAAATTATTTGGGTTGGGTGGAATGGAATGCATTCTCTTAAACTCAACACCTGTATGGATCAAAACAACTGAGGCTTTAGGAAGATTCAACATAAATTCTATTGCTTATAATTCTAAACTATTTTCCTAGAAGTTTGATCATTGATATTTTGATTTGCAAGCCCATGGAACCCACCCTCTATGCTTGTTTAAGATGTCAGGTGCTAGACCAGACTATGCTCTGACACTCCAGGCCATATGTCCAGCTACCGATTGGTCATTTTCATTTGCATTTCCCTCCAGCATCTCCTACCCGAATAAGCTCATCGTTTCCAAGCTTGGTTCTCCTGGTGTGGTTCTTCTCTCAGTGAATGGTACTATTTTGTGCTCAGATTTCAACCAAACCCACGGAGTCTATCTTGACTCTTCCTACTCTGATATCAACCTCCCAGTTTGTCTATTTTAATTCCTAACTATTTCTAAAATTTGCCTACTCTTCTCCATCCCACTGCCATGACTTTGGATCAGACCGCCATTATCTCTTACCCAGATGAATGAAATAGTTTCCCAACTGGTTTTCCTGTCTCCAGCCCTTCCCTGACCCAGACCTCTAGATGAAAATTGTGCCACTATTCAATTGTGTTCCTGTTTGAACTCTGCCTTTCCTATATAGTTCTCACTAAATATTAATCTTGAGATTTCTTCTTTGCTTTGTGTGTATGTATTTTATACTGATCAAAATCTTAAGTTTTGCCAAGTACTGCATCTTAATATCTATCCTATGTGATTTTCACCACCTTTAAAAAAATAAAAAAGCAGAAAATCAACACCATTCACTTTCTTTTTTTTCCATGCAGAGACCTCTTTCAGGGGATTTTTGTCTAACTGTGTGAACTGGTTAGACCTGTCACCTGGGGCTTCTTTCATATCTTCCCACATTGGATACAAAATTTGCTGGATCGCATGTCTTCCTGGTTTGTTGTTGTTGTTGTTGTTGTTGTTGTTGTTTTGGTTTATTCCTGCAAGTGACAGCCTGTGAAAAGGTAAATGTGAGATACAATTTTTTAGTCTTTTCCTGTCCTAAAATATATTTATTCCGTCCTTTTGTTGATTGATAGTTTGGTTATAAAATTCTAGGCTGAATTATTCACAATAGCCAAGACTTGGAGGTAACTAAGTATTTATCAATGGATGAGTGGATAAAGAAAATGTGGTATATATGCAAAATGGAATATTACTCACCCACGAGAAAGAAGGGAATTCTGCCTTTTTTGGCAGAATTTGGGCTCAACACGGGTGAGCCCAAGGGCATTTTCCGAACTGCAGTAAGTCAGACAGAGAAACACAAATACTTCATGTCCTCTTTACATGTGGAACCTAAAAAAGTATTGCTAAACTCGGGGGCACTTGGGTGGCTCAGTTGGTTGAGCATCTGACTCTTGGCTTTGGCTCAAGTCATGATCTAGACTGAGCCTTGAGTTGGGCTCTGCACTCATTGGGAAGTTTGCTTGAAGATTCTCCCCCTCTGTCCCTCTTCCCACTTGCTCTCTTTCTCTCTCAAAAATAAATAAAATAAATCTTAAAAAAAAAACTAAACTCATAAAAATAGACAGAATAGTGGTTGCCAAAGGCTAAGGGCTGGGAGAAGTAGGGAGATATTTCTCAAAAGAAACAAACTCCCAGCTACAAGACGAGTAAGTTCTGGGGGTCTAATGTACAGTATGGTGACTATTATTAACAATAATGTATTATATACCTTGAAGGTTTTTAAGATAGATCTTCAATGTTATCACCACACACACACACACAGGCACACACACAGGTAGTGATGTGAGGGGTTGGCGGTGTTAACTAACCTTACCGTAGTAATCAATTTGCAATATATCTGTGTTAAATCAGGAAAAAAGTAAATAAAATTCTAGGCTGAAAAATATTGATCCTTGAACTTGAAGATATTGTTCTGTAGCATGTGGTTTTACCTACAAGAAGTCTGCCTTTCTCCCTGGAGACTTCTCCCTCCCACCCCCACCAGCTTTATTGAGATATGATTGACATATAACATTATGTAAATTGAAAGTATACACAGCGTTAATTTGATACATGTATACATTGCAAAATGATGGGCACCACAGCGTTAGTTAAGAAAACGTCCAGGGTACAAATTCTCCGGGTGCTTTTATGGTCTGCTTCTTTAATTTTTTAATGTTTTCAACAATTTTCCTAAGTGTGCTTCTTTTATCGTTTATATCACTAAGTATTTGGTGGAACCATCCATTTTGAATTTGCCTTTCAGTTTGGAAAATTATTCTTGTTTTGCTTTTCTGATTATTTCTCTTCTCTCTCTCTTCACTCCATCTCAAAACTCATAATAGTTGGATGTTCGAGCTTCTGGATTCATCTCCTAAGTCTCATCTTTTCCTGTGTTTCCCATTTCTTTTCCATTTTACTCCAGGAGTAAAGGAGTTTCCAGGAAGCAAACGAGACTATATCTTTCTATCCTTCTATTGAAGTTTTACTCTGGAAATTTGATTTCTAACTCAACTTGATACTCTCTTACATCATATGTCAATGAAACTAGAGGCCCTGTTACAATCCTGGACTCGTTTCCAAACTGCTCCTGCTGTGCATTTTCTACTTGGCTCCCTCTGGCTCTCTTGGCTTTCTCTCCAATTTACAGTCCTGTTTTTCACCTTTGCTTTTGGCACAAGAAGTTCCTGAACAGTATTTTGTAAGCTGCTTTGAGACATCTCTTTAGACCTCATAGGGGCTTGGCACCGTGTGGATTTGCATAAGCCGCTATCAGGCCCATTCGCTGGGGGCTGATCATGGCACGGAACAATCCTCTGTATTATCAGTGCTGCCGAATTTTGTGTTAAAGGGACTCCTTTTGTAAGTGAAGAACCCTCTTGTGAACAAATCGCCTCTTCTAACTTTTCTTTTGCCATCGATACAAAATGTCTCGAATCACGTCGAATCACGTTTTGGTGAAATGATTGGTTACTTCTGTTATGGGAGGTACAAACGGTAAGAAAAAGTAACAGAGAATTTCATGGCCACTTTCTTCCTGACCCCAGGATAACAACGTGTGGCTTACAGAGCAGGGAGTTGTGCACAATGCATTGAACTCTGCGGGAGCAGGCTACTGTCTCTGAGCACAAGGTTGGGGGGCTTATTTTTTATTCCAGGCTGGATCAAAGCAATTGTAATGAAATTGATGATATTCGCTGCTTTGAGAGAAAAGGGCTGCATTTTGTGTTTGAGACATATTTTGTAGCTGTGAAAACAGATTCAGGGAAGTCTAGCCAGAGGTTATGCATCTAGTAAATGTTAGAATTTTGTGTGTTCCTGCCCCTTTACCTCTCCATATACTCTGCGCTGCCCAAATTAACCTCCTTTCTCTTTGCCATTTCAAAGCATTAGCATTAGAGCGTGGTGGTGAAAAGCCTGACACCCAAAGTCAGGCAACTATGGATTTGAATCCCTGCTCCATCACTTAGTGACCTCAATTCACTTAGCGACACTCTCTGTCACTATGATCTTAGAAAGGTGACTGTGCCCAGTAGATCCACTCTCCACCCTCCCCACCTGTTCTTTTCCCTAGTAGTCTGACCTCTGTGGATTTATCCACAGGACCCCTTGATCTGGGGCTTCTGGCTGGTTTTAGCTACACTGAAGCATGGTAAGAGAATGAAGCTGGGGTATCTATTCCCCGCTTCCTTGGATTTCCCTTAGGGGGGCTGCATCCCTCTGCAAAATGGGCTTCTGTCAGATGGTCCTCCCCACTTAGTTCTCTTTCTGGCTTCTGGTAATCATTCCCTCCCGCCCCAGGCTTAGGGATGGCAATGGCCCCAACATTACCCATGTCAGGTGCTGGATTATCCCTTACAGATTCCTTATACCCAGCCTATACTTTGCCAGACGGTGCTTTTATTAAAAATTCCTCCCACTAACCTATGTTTGAGCGCTCCGTCTGTTTCCCGCTGGGATCCACAAATATATCTGAGACTTGATTTATTTTTTTGTAAAATCAGTATAAGAATATTATTTGCCCCGTAGACTTGCTGTGAGGATTTAGTGAGATATTAGACCTAAGACATTACACATCACATGCAGAAGGCACTTGATAAATCTTAGCTATTACTATTAGTTGTAGCAATATCACTCATTTTAAAATAAGGTTAAAATTCACCTTCCGTTGATTACACTTCTATGTTCTGTTTTTCTAATATTTATGCATGTCGGTTTTTTCCCTACATTATCTTATTGTAAGAAATGTTTCTTTCTCACTTTCCTTTCTCTTGTATCTCATGTTTTTTCCCTTTATCTAGTAAATTTCTTAAAAGATAACTAGTAGGTAATGGTAAGGGATCACTTATTAAATAAACAGGCTGAAAACGATTATGGTTATAAATACAGGTAAGAGTTCCTATTGCTAATGCAACAGTCATGGACAAAAAAAGGAAAAATAAAAATAAGTATCTGCAGAGGGCAGGTACTCTGAAGCCTGCCTACAGGTTTCAGCTCAGAGCTTAGTGAATGAGTGAATGGATTCTCCGTACATGGAGATAAGAACCAAAAATCTCTTTACAAATAGAAGAGATCCAAACCTGCTTAGGATGGCGAAGTTCTGGCAGGAGTTAGCAGGATGAACTGGTTGACCTTCACTTTCCTCATCTTTAAGTTTATAACTGGTCTTGACAGAAAGAGAAATCAGGAGAGAAGGTGCCCAGGAGCAGGCTTAGTCACTAGTACCTAATACCATTGCGTTTTAGTCTTTGTTCATCTAAACGCAGAGCATTGCTTTGTACAAGCAGGAGTTGAAAAAACATCTCGGGAACAGATGTAAGAAAGCCCTCTTTCCTTTTGAGCAGAAAATGTGGTTACTGTAGGCCACCACTGTCAGAAACAGAGGACACCATGCTGGCTAACGGAAACCAGATGCTCTGGTAGAGGAAGCCGCGGATAAATATGAATTATTTTCAGCTGAATGACCTTCGATTATCTCCCTTCATGGTGAGCCCTGGTTTTCTGCCATAATCTTCCTTTGGGTACCTAGAGAAGAGAACAACAAAGGGGCTCCATCATGGAGTGATTTATGGAGGACCCATACAAGGGTCATCTGTGGCGTGTGAGAAAAGGAGGGACGAAGACCCAGAGTGAGAGTAAGAGCGTGTGCGAGAGATTGAGAATTAATTCAAGATCAAAAATAAAAACACAAGAAATATAGTTTTGTGGGTAGAGTCCTGGCTAGGAACCAGGAGTCCCAGTTCCTGACTCATTGAAACATATGGGACCCATTCAAAATGTATTTATTATGGATCCAATCTCTTAGCCTCACTTTGCTACGATTCCCCCACCATGGCAAAATGGGGTTAGTCTTTGTAGATTTCCTAATTCCAGGGATGCTGTGAGAGGGATAGTAAGACGATCCATTTTTCTTCACACCCCCTCTAATATCCTAGTGTTCTTTCCCTTATCTCCCGTGCTATCCTCGGCCTGTGATTAAACATCTCAAAGATGCCAAGACTGAATAATCATTTCTCTTCTCCCCAACTGGAAATGGTTCTTAACCAACTTCCTTTTACCAAACCACTTTTTTCATCTTAATGATCTTATTTTGATAACTATTAAATGTCTTTTTAAAGAAAGGGAGGGGTGGTGTGGTGACAAGAATTTTTTCATAATAAGAAAACTATTTATTGAAAATATAACCTTTCAGGGGAGATTCACTTGTAAGACTCGCTCCATCTCTTTCATTGGGTTTTGCTAAATTTTTTCTCAACAGTTTCAACATCCACAAGAACATCTCCACTTACATATCTTCTCGAACTCAAACTTCTAATTGGCAAAGTTAAATTCACCTTGTTTCTTTTTTTGTGGCTTTCCTCAATTCTGTCTCCCCGTCTCTTCCCTTCCGCTTAAAACCAATTTCTCTTTTTTGGATCTATTTCTGTTGACAGATCCACAGTTTTTTTAGAAATCAGGTTTAGTAGAGCCTCCTCCTTTCCCTTATTAAGTTTACTGATTCTGGTATGCTAACCAACAAGAAATCAGAGATTTATTTTTAGGTCCTTGACTGAAGCCCGAAACTGAGAGGAGCTCTGGGATGAATAACAAAAACCAGGTCCCAAACAAAGACTTTCACCTTCTCAACAAATCCCTCTCCATCACTGTTCTCCTCTGACTCCTAGATAATAATTTTTCCCCTGTGGATATTTCCTAAAAATACATAAACATGCAATTATTTCTTCCATCTTAAAAACTACTCCCTGAAACAGAAACACAAAACAGAAACAAAACCACCCCTAACAAAAATAACTGTATCAGTTTCCTGGGGCTGCCATAACAAAATGCCGCAGACTAGGTGGTTTAAACAACAGAACTTTATTTTCTCACAATTCTGGAGTCTAGAAGCCTAAGATCAAGGAGTTAACAGGTTTGGTTTCTCCTGAAGTCTGTCTTCTTGGCTTGCAGATGGCTTCCTCCTCACTGTGGTCCTTCCATGGGTGCACATCCCTAGTGTCTCCGTGTGTCCTAATCTCTTCGTCTTATGAGGACACTAGTCATGTTGGATTAGGGCCCATCCTAATAGCCTCGTTTTAACTTAATTACATCTTTAAGGGTCCTATCTCCAAGTATAGTCATTTTCTGAGATACTGGGGTTAGGGCTTCAATATACAAATTTGGGGTAAAACAAAATTCGGGCTATAACCCAAACTAACAATAAGAAACACTAAGACCCTCCTTTTACCCCACTTCTCTCTCTTCCTACCACCTCATTATGCATTCCCCTTTACAGAAAACCTTCCTGAAAGAGTTACATATGCTTGCTGTGTCCAGCTTTCTCCTCCCATTCTCTCTTAACCCCACTCCGTTCACCTTTTTGCTTTCACCAGCCCACCGAAGCCACTCTGGTCAGGGTCCCTAACAACCTTGGTGAAAATCCAATGGTCACTCTCAGTGCTCATTTTACCTGAGAGAGCAGCAGCCTCTGACACAGTTGATTGACCCTCTTCCTTGATACCTTCTACTCACTCGGCTTCCAGAACACCACACTCTCTGTTTTCCTCCTGTCTTCCTGATGATGCTGTCTCAGTCTCTTCTCCTGGTTCCTCTTCTTCCAGAACTCTTAGTGTTGTAACAACCCAGACTCTCCTCTCTATCGACATTCATTCCCTTGGTGAACTTATTCAGTTTCATACTTTTAAACACCATCAATATACCAGACTCCCAAATCTATATCTCTAGCCTTCACTACTGAATTTCAGAGGTCTATGTATCATTTCCATATGTACATAATACATACAAAATTGAATTCCTGATCATTCTGCCCAAACCTACTCCATCTGTTATCTTTTCACCTCGAATTTTGGCAGTGCTTTCTGGTTGCTTAGATCAACAATATTGAGAAATTCTTGACTCGTCTTTCACTCCATGTTTTACTCACCATGAAATCCTATTGGCTCTACTATCAAAATGTATTTAGAATCAAATCACTTCTCATTACTTCTATTACCACTAATCTGTGCCAAGACATGATCTTTCCTTACTTGGATTACTGTAATTGCCCCCCAGAATGGTTTCCCTGAGGCCACATTTGACTCCCTAATGTCTATTCTTGGTAAAGCAGCCAGAGTGATGCTTTGAAAATGCAAGTCTGATCTTGTCAATCCTAGAGCTAGAATCCTCCAGTGGCTCCACATGTCATTCATTGGAAAAGACCAGCCTTTACAATGGCCCAAAGGCCCTTCATGATCTGCCTTCTCTTCCATCTTTAATTTCATCTTTCAGTATTCCTTCCCCACTTGCTATTCCAGTCACATCGGTCTCACTTTTTCTAGTGCACAGCAAGAACATTCCTGCCTCAAGGCCTCTGAGCTAGTGGCATCATCTGGAGCATTCTTCTCCCAGATACCCACATGGATAACTCACTCTTCTCACTCAAGCCTTTGCTCAAATTACACCTTTTCAATAGGGCCTGCCCGACCACCCTTTTAAAATTGTAAATTTCCTCAAGTTCATCTCCACCCTCGTGATCCCTCTGACTCTATTCTATTTTTTAATCTACTTAATCTAGTCATAGAATTTATCACTTTCTAATGTACTATATAAATTGCTCAATTATTATGTTTAATATTTTCATCTATTATAATGTCAACTCCAGAAGGGTGGAATTTTTTTTATCTGTTTACAGAGATATCCCAAGCACTTAGACTAGGTCCTGGCAAATAGTAGCTACGTGATAAACACACGCTAAATGAATAAATGAGTGATTTGAGGAAAAGGATCTTAGAAGAGGAGATTCTTTCAGCTGAGTTCATTCTATTACTATGTTCTGTGTAAATAATTTGGTGGATCAAGAAAGACCCTCATGGGCTCTTTAAGACCTAGAAAGACCACCGTGAAGACAGACCTTTCTAGGAAAGGTTGGAATCATCTGAGCAACAAGATCACCTTTGTCTGAGGTCTCTCATCAGAGTAACTCTCCCTGGAAGGGATCCCAGTCCTGAAGTCTGCCTCACGTTCTCTGACACCTTCCTTTACTCACATCTTCCTCCGTCTGTCATGAGACCCTATATGTGACTTAACCGTGAAAGACTTGGGTCATCTTGATGTTGCTTGTTTGTTCACAGGGGATGCTACAGTCCTCAAGGTGTCATTCCCCACCTCAGTTCCAATTCACACTGGCTTCTCAT